>JAPSES010000104.1:4982440-4998693 GCA_029822895.1 Maxillicosta whitleyi
CTGAGGAAATCTGGGTGGTAACATGGTGTTCCAGAACTACAAGGTCCATAATGCATCAGTACAGGAAACGGACTGAATGAAGGACTTTCACAGAAACCGGCGCCAAGAGAAAGTTATTTTAAATCGTAAATTTAAATCATAAAAAGGTCTTAAAAAGTCTGAAATTTGACAGACTTAACCCTGCAGACACCCTGTAAATAATCTGTAAATACAGTTTTTCATATTTTCACCGTCATCAGATATCATGCATTTGGATGATCAGATTCTCCGTAGTTACCGTGGAAACAGCGTAATCTTCTACGAATTTAATTCACCAAAACCCATGGAGTTGGATCTTGGTTAATGAGAGATTTCACTGAAAAAGTCACCTTTTCTTCAGTTTCGTCTTTTATAGATATAATAATTCTCAATTTTACTCTGAGCTTTTATGAAAATCTACATGATTAGTAAATTGAATGTTGGAAAATACCTTATTTTTATGGAAAAAAACAAACAAACCACAAAATACAGAAGATAATATTACAATAATTGGTGATAAACCACTCGGCTGGAGAGTCGGCTTGTGACTGAAGGGTTGCTGGTTGAATTCCCTGGACTGGCGGAAAGTTGTTGGCTGATGTGCCCTTGAGAAAGGCACTTAACCCCCCAGTTTTCTCCCTGGTTGCCTAATATAGTGAGCAATATAGTGATCCTTATAGTGATGTATGATGATCTATTGAAGGTTAAAGGCAGAAGTTAAATGTCGGTGTGTGGTGCATGTTTACGTCTGTAACAAACTGACAAAATAAAGACTCTGTTCTATTTTAAGGATGATTGAATGTAGAATATTCAGTTTGGAAATGCCACAAGTGCCACACTGGGTCCTAATGGGTTAAAGTAGGGGGGTCAAACTCAGCCCAATATGAGCTGAAGTGGGCCGGATCATTAAATTAATAACATAATAATATATAAATGATACCAGTTCCACAATTATATGTGTAATTTATATGTTTTAGTGCGAAAAAAGTTAAATTATATTATTAAAATGTTTCAATCTTTAAAATATCTTTTAAAAACATGAGGGAAAAACATGAAGAAACAGACATCACACAAATACACTAAATATTTAATAACAGGTAGAATATTGGAAGAAATGCACTGAATTCTCTTGAGACATTTCTGTTTGTTCATATTTGTTTTGTTTTTTTTACACTAGAGAAAGAGAAAAAAAGTGTGGTTTTCATTATTTAGAGTTTATTATGATAGTGTTATATTAGTCGGACCCACTTTACATTGAATTAATGAAAAATTATTTTAACATTTTTGATTTTGTAAATTTTGTATTTCATTAATTCATCCTGCAGGCCAGATCTGACCCTTTGGTGGGTCGGTTTTGGCCCCCGGGTCGCATGTTTGACACCCCTGGGTTAAAGCAAAAGTCTGGAATAAAATCAGAAGTAGTTTATCCAGTTTTCCTGCTGTGCATTTTGAGTTTTCACTTTAAGATACAATACTCATGTGATGGGAAATGCTACCGGTGATCTGTGCCTTTTGTGTGGCCGTTAGGTGTTTTCCACTCTGAAGGTTCCCACTGAGACAAGCGCCCCACAGCCACTGAACTGTGGCTGCTTTGATGTCTTCTGATGAACTTCACCCACCCACGGGTTGTTAAATTCAGACCTTTGAAAATGGAGCACAATTGTAGTTCTGCTGGCCTCGCTCTGTAAATCTTCCTCCTTCCGTTAACAAAGCCACAGACTTTCTTCTACTTTTCCGGTCCTCCTTTTGTGTATTTAGCCGACTTTGAAACCTTTTCAACCATTCCGACTTTTAATCTGTCCAGAAAGTGAACAAACTATACGATATATATATATATATATAGTATTTTTTCCTCAGTAGCAGATAAAACACCTGTGAACTCGTGGTTCTTCTCAGTCCAACTGCACTGCCTTAGGTCTTTTGAGTTGAACTGAGATGAACTACCTAGAACAGGGGTGTCAAATATACGGCCCGGGGGCCAAAAACAGCTCATCAAAGGGTCCAATCCGGCCCACAGGATGAATTAGTGAAATACAAAAATTACACTGAAGATATTAACCATCAAAGCTTTGGATAAAAGGGTCTGTTAAATGTAATATAATCAAAGATGTTAAAAAATAATTTTAGGTTAATTCAATCTAAAGTGGGTCAGACCAATAAAACACTATCAGAATAAACTATAAGTAATGAAAACAACATTTTTTCCCTCTTTTTTTGCCTAAACAAAAATGTTTACATTTACAAACTTGTTGCTTTTTTAAAGGATAGTTTGTGGATGTAAACATTTTAATAATACAGTTTTACTTAGAAAGCTAAAAATTAGTGACTGATAGCTTAATGGTTAACACTGCTGACTTGGGTGCGGATGGTTGCCGGTTCAAATCCCAGGTGGGCTCTTGGGCAAGGCGCTCTACATGCCTATATACCTTCTAAGTCACTGTGGATAAAAGCGTCAGCCAAATGTAATATAATCAAAGATATTAAAAATAATTTTAGGTTAATTCAATCTAAAGTGGGTCAGACCAATAAAACACTGTCAGAATAAACTAAAAGTAATGAAAACCACATTTTTTCTCTTTTTTTTTTTTTTTTGTTAAATTACACAAAAAAGTTGATATTTACAGACTTGTTCATGTTTTTAAAGGATAGTTTGTGGATATAAACATTTTAATAATACAGTTTTACTTAAAAACAAAGAAATTACACATATAATTGTGGAACTGATGTCATTTATATATTAATATGTTATTATTTTAATGATCCGGCCCACTTCACCAACAGGTGTTTACCCCCCCCCCCCCCACCTAGAAGAACAATGACCTGAGCGTTTAAATGCGCTCCTCCACACACGTGAACAGGACTCATCTGCATTCTCAAACTTTGCAGAGGTCGCCGTGTTGACACGCTGTTCATTTCACCAAACAAGAAAAAGCAGTAACTCTGAACTTCGTCTTTGTCATTTAACCTCAGAACAATCAAATCATGACAGTTATAATTATTGTAATAATGGTTGTAGGAGCGCACAAATGATGGTAATTGAGATGAAGTCAAATAGACACACAGTGGAGTTTGGGTTTGTGGCAGATGAGGTAAATATTCACCAGGTTAGACGCTGCCTTTTGTTAAATTTGTTAGATTCAGGTGGTTTTTTTTGGTCTGTTTGTACTGGTGTTTAACAGTGAATGCTGAAATGTTCCACCAGGTTCTGTCAATGACATTTGTACATTTTTTATGTTACATTTGTCTGACGCTTTTATCCAAAGCGACTTACAAATTACAGTGGACCCCCGGGTTACCATGTCCCCAGCTTACGTTTTTTTCACGTTATAATGTGGGATACGCAGTTTTTTCGTCCCCGCTTTATGGCATCAACAACAATTTCTCTCGCGTGGCCAAAAATTCAAACTTGTCGGTTGGTGTGCGTGCGTACGACTGTCGGCATCACTAAGATTCCGATATGCGGTTGGCCGAAACCCCTCCCACAATGCACCAGAGAGATGCTCCCTCTCTCTCTCTTTATTTGTCGCTCGCTCAGTTCTAGATCTAGTGTGCGTTACGTACAGACGTGTAGCCATGGGTCCCAAAATTGTGAGTAATGATAAAGGGAGAAGTAAAAAAAAATGGTAACTATGGAAACAAAGCTGGAGATAATAAAGAAGTATGAAGAATGCACGTGCATCGTTACCCTCGCTAAGGAATATGAGCGTAACCAGTGTATTTTTTTATTTATAATAATTATTTATACTGTTATTTAACTATATACATGTATATTATATATAAGTAGTACTTACTATAATATTATGTTACTAATTTTTAATATAACTGGGGTTTTGCACGCATTACCTAATTACCATAGGTTTCTATTGTCCGCTATACCATAATTTCACTTAACGGATTAATGTCGAATGGCGGGGATCCATTGTATACGCGTATAGTGTAAGAGCCCACCTGGGATTCGAACCAGCAACCTTCCGCACCAAAGTCAGCATTGTAAACCATTAAAGTATCCAGTCGACTAAAAGTAATTTAATAGTGTTGCGCACTTTAAAAGGTAAATTGCATTTTCCTTTAACAGCTTTAAATATAAAAGAGCAGTGCTGATGTTATGAGTAAAAACTGTCCAATTTATAGATGTTGAGATGCTAAATGTCATTTTATTCCATTTGTCATATTTTCAACAGCCCAGTTTTGATGAAAACAAAAATAACTTTCACTTACCGCAATTTTCATTTAACCTGTTACATATTCAGATACATTTCAGTTGAGATTAAACACAGCTTTATTTCATTTCTGTGTTTATTTGACACCTTTTTTGCATATTTGTTCTGGTCCTGGTAATGTCACGAATCTGAGTGCTTTCTTTTTTGTTGCTCTGATGTGCAAATGAGTGTGTTTATGCAACACGTTTCAGACACAAAAGTCAGTCAATAAGGTTTACATAAATAATAAGACTGTTCAGAGCAAAGTAAAACCAAGCACTTAAACAATCAAAGAGCCAGTTAATTAAAAAATGTATTAAAACCAAAGAACAGAGGGTACAAAACTAGAATGAAATAATTATTAAAATGAAAAAGCATTACCTACTTTTTAGTTCGTTTTTTTTTCTTTTTTTTTTTTTAACCCATTTCTCAAACACTGTATTCAATCCTTTTCTAATGTCACACACATTTTGTTTTTTGTTCGTTTGTTTTTTTACCATTAGGAGAGGTGCAGTGTAAAGTTTGATGGATGAATTAACACTTTGCAGATTTATTTCTATTATTTTTTTATTAATTTTCTTAAACGTAGCTGCATAAACAGTGAAGCTCAAACCCTGTCTGGTAAAACTTAAGCTGCTGTTTGCAACAGACTTTGTACAGACTGTTTTCTTCTAGTGCAGGAAAAACACGTAAGTACAAACACCTCTTCTGTCGCTGCTGAAACAATCTGGGATGCATTTGCATTTGTCAGTTTTGGACATGTGACAACAGACACGTCTGCCCAAGCTGAATAAAGTGGGAGGGAGTTCTATTATTTTATCCAATTTCACTAGACATTATGTACAAATAATCATCTTTACCTTAGATTTAAATGGTCACTTTTCATAGATTCATTTAGATGAAAAGTTAAAAACAAAAAAAAATATTGAAATATGTTAATATAATGTAACAAATGAAACACAATTTCCGAAATGTAAGGGGTAGAAAGTACAGATAACTGCCACAAAATGTAGTGAAGTAAAAGTAAAAGTATGCATATGCAGTACAAATATATATATAAAACTACTTAAGTGCAGTAACGTTACATTCCACCATGCATCTGTTTTATACGGTTCTCCCCTAAATCAAAAACCATCTACACAGCAGCAGTGGAAGACAAATTGCTCTGTGTATTCCTACTTTGGGAAATGTGTTTGTAAATTGCAAGAGAGGCTTTGAAAAGTAAACTGTTAAATGTAAGCCACATCCCTGATAACTAATTATTTTTTGAATTGTGCCAAATTCACAGCAGGCATTTTAAGCACATTATTTTTGTCACTTTAACAAAGCTGCCTGATTAAGTGTTGTCATAAAAAGAAGATCGTGGGCCAATTAGATTTTAAAAAAGATGGGCTCGCAGGCAAAGAACAATCTGCAGATTTGTTTCCATGCCAGCTCAAGCAGACGGAAAGAGGGGTGGAAGGAAAGGGTGAATGTGGGAGGGAAGTGGGCGACGGGCTTGGTTTTTATCTACGGTTCTCATCAAAAGTTAATTTGAGGTAAGTTTGTGTGTACACAAAAAAAACTAAAATGGGCTGCTGCAGCTGAATACACTGTTTTTTTGTTTATTTATTTTTTGGATGTTACCTTCTCGTCTTTCTTCCGTGATTGATTTTAGGAAGAAAATTGCAAGCAGTCCTTGATGGCGCTAAAACTTTTTAGTGAAGTGCAGGTGTCTGTTTCCTCCGAGAATTATATATAAAGATCGTATGTGATCAAGAGCTGACTTAATTTTTGTCACGTAATTAAAAATAAAATCACATTGCCTCCCTTAAAGGCATAATGTTTGAGTGAGTCTGACAAAGGCCGCTCTGTTGGTTTGAATTTAGAGTTTCATTAGTGGATTGAGGTAGAGCAATCTGAAGAGTAGAGGGCCTGGATAACCTCGGTGGTTTCCCTTAGGACGACTATCACTGAATGTGATGCATGTTAATCTCCATTTCCTCGATTATGTGTGGTCCACTGTCAGTACATGCTGTTTGTTCAAAGTCAGGGTGACTTTCTTTTCCTGTACTTCACTTCTGTGTTGCAGAGTGAAACGGAGCAAGAGGAGAGGGATGGTGAGGAATAGGGTGGTGGTGGTGGTGGAGTGGGGGGGGGCAGAAACAACACTGAGATAGGTGTCTGGCAAGGGACGGGACAGTGATTAGATTTATAAATCAACCTGTGTTATCTTCTCTGCTTAGGGATTGCTGTAAGACATAAAGCACTAACCGAAGAACCCAGCGTCCCAACGCAGAGCCCCCCCCCCTCCCCGTTTGTACACCCCGATCGTCTTCCCTTGCATTCCTCCTCTTTCCCCTGTATCTCTACTTCCCCTTCCACCCTTCCCTTGGGTGTGATTAGATTTTTCTCCCTTGTATCTGACCAAGATGGATTGGCCTTGAAAGCATCCTTTCTGCTTCCATCACCATCTCCCCCCAGGCAGGGGTGTGTCATCTTTCCCCTTGTCTCCTTAGACTATTAGCTGGCACACAACATCCAATATTTTCTCCAGCCGTAGAGCACATTAGGGACGGGTGTGTTTAGGTGATCAGACTTGCTTGTGAGATGCCCAAGGAGGATTTTTCTTCATTTGAGAGTGTCTGTCTTTCTGCCAATACTATAGATTTTCTATCAGCTCTTTAATCATGGCCCCATGATTGGGAAAGTGATTGGTCGGGCTCTCTGATATGAAAACTCTAGTATCAATTTTGGTGTCTGTCAGGGCACATAGCCGCTTCTATTAGACGGCCATTTGAACAGTCATACAGAATGTTTCTCCCTTCACCTCTATCAGCTTCCCACTGGTGCAGGCTCTGCTTTATTCCGCACGCAGACGCTTTGGCACAAGTCTGTCAGCACGCAGCCTGATTTCCAATTTTACACAAACAGCTTAATAATTTCACAACCTGTTCAAAGCTGGAAACAAGCTTATTAGGTCTAGAGATTAGGAGGTGCAACAAGGCCTGTGGAAATACCAAAAGTACCCACATAGTTGGATACTTCTAGAAGCTTTTACATTATTGTTGGTGTTTTCTATGTGTGTTCTTATAGTTATTTATGTATGGCAGCGGTCACTAACCCTGGTCCTGGAGAGCTACTATCCTGCATGTTTTAGACTTGACGGGTCAGTATCAGGCTTCTGCAGAGCTTTATGATTGGCTCTTCATTTCAATCAGGTGTGTTGGAGGAGGGGTATGTCTAAAACAGGCAGGACTAGGGTTAGTGACCCCAGATGGATGGTTATTGTGTTTTCTCTGTAGCGACTGGATAGCTTAGTGGTTTACACTGCTGACTTTGGTTGCCAGTTTGAATCCTGACAGCAAGACCCTTTATGCTATACATACCTACACGCTTTGGATATAAGCTTCAGCTAAATGTAAAAAAAAAATGTAATGTATATTTTTTGTATGGCTGTGATTTCTGTTTAGTGTAACTTCACTCCAGACACTCTTAACAAGACATTTTTAACCAATAAAGATCCAGTGCTACTTATGTGGCAGTTCCAATGTAGTTTTTTCTTTATATTTAACTTTTCTTAAGCGCTTTATCATCATTTATTATAATATTATCTTTTGTATTTTGTGTTTTTATAGTAAAAATCTGGTATTTTCCTATATTTCATTCACTGATCATATTGACGTTCATAAAACAGATTAAAGTTGAGGTTTCTTATATCAGACACAGAGAAAACTGAAGAAAAGCGACTTTTTCTGTAAGATATGTCACTATCTTAAGATAAGCCAAGTGTGTGACTGATTAACCTCCATGGGTTTTAAAGCTGAATCAGTGTTGTAGATAGAAGGTGACCATGAAACGATGACAAACTGCATTTCACACCATTTATTTACATAAGATTAATGGATCAACAGGTATTAAACATTTTAGATCTGTAGATGCTTTTGGATGTTTGGATCCTTTTTTTTTTCTGGTTGAATCAAGGTTAAAATAAAAATAAATAATAAAGTTAAAGCTCATTTAACCGAATAGACTTTTATTTAATTCAACGTATGTCTGTTTTCTCGTTTTTTTTTTCTAACTTTAGGTCGTCTGATGGTGTGTGTACCGCAGGATCAGTGGTGGTGAGTCGTCTGAAGATGGGGGAGATGGAGGAGGTTGATGTCGACCACATCACCACCGACTCGTCAACGCAGAAGGTACGATAGCGGAGCGAGGAGACGAAGCAGGAGTCTCCCCGCTCACCATGCCTCATACTAATGCTGGGATTAGACTGGCACTGCTCAAGTCCTCCAAGGAGATTAAATAAACTTCAGCAAAGCCTAATGGGGATTTGTACAGTGTGTGTGTGTGTGTGTGTGTCCGTCACTAGATTTACGTCCTCTTGTTGTCATACACAGAAAAAACAGATCCTCCAGTGAGTGACAATATTTTGATACCACTTCACTCTGTTTGTATGGGATTTTTTTTTTTTTTTCTCTTGATGCCTTAATTCATGTGCTGCAGTGGCCAGCCCCCCCCCCACACACACACACTGTAATCTCACACAATAGATAGTGCTTAACACTGCTCTGAAGAGACTCATGTAATCAGCAGAGAGAAAGAAGAAGTGTTCTCCTTCAGGCTTTAAACTGAAGATCGTGTCTTCTGGATGGGGTGTCACCACTCTCGAAGTGAAGTTGTACGTATCATTTTTGTAATCTATTTTTTTTTAAAATATATATATATATATACTTCAAATGGATCTGCTTTTGTTAAAATTTTGTCTGGATAAAACCCCTATGGATGTGGCGACCACGACACGTCACCATTTTGGCTTTTTAGAACCAGAAGTGACCATATTTGGATAAGAGATTAGAGCTGGGAAAGAGCAAAAGGGTGATACGGGGGGGGAAATCCATGGATGTGTTAAGAGGGATGGATACGTGATAGTGTGATTCCCCAAGTGGCTATTCGCACTAGTTCAGTGATTAAAAAATAAATAAATAAATACTGTTCTCACAAAGTATTTTCCCTGTAGATATGAGATCAAATCTGCTAATTGGACTCCTACAACTGCCAAATTGGTTGGATATTACTCTGCTTTGCTATCAATTTGTAGAACATGGCGATTTTTTTTTTTTTTTTTTTTAATGCGTTTGAATTTCTGAACATCCACAAAAGAGATTTAAAAATCAGAAGAAGAAGTAACAGAAATGCACAGTTTATATGCTGTCTGTTCTGAGCTGGGAGTGCTTCAGAATGCACACTGGATCGGTTAACATGTGAGTAAAACCGCAAAGTGTTATTGGTTGAAGTCCTAATGAGTAATTTTCAGTACGGTGCCATCTTGGAGTCATTCTGTTCTAATAATACATCCATGAACACGAATGTTAATTTAGCATAAAGACGCTAATTAGCAGGATAGCTACTTTATACTTTATAAGATGAGCACATTTTATGCTAGCTGGTTAGGTATAGTGATGTGAAGATTGCTTGATACCAAAATAGCATCTCATGGGTTATGACAGGAAGGGGTGGGACTGTTTTGAATATAAGCAGTGATAAACTTTGTGTAACCTATGAACCATAATTACAATAGACGTGTCTGTCAAGATAACACAACTGTATTTATTATGCAGCGGTTAGACTGAGGCCAGTGAGCTGTTTTTCTATATGTTACATTAGACACAGAAACATCAGTATCGTCTTTTATTATAGTGGGTTATTTACTTATTTATTTATATTTATTGAAATTCGAATAAGGAATGAGACCAAAAAGATTCCAAGAATATAACTGACTTTGTATTTGGATGCTTCTATGAAACTGGTTCTTAAAAACAGGACAGAAGACATTAGATAGGAAGAATAGATTTAATAAGATTAAAAAAATATTTTACTGATAAAACACATTTTTATATTCTTTTTATACAAAAATCTGCATGTAACACAGTAAAAAAGGACACAAAAACTTTTTTTTTTTTCTCTCACAGGTACATTTTAGAAATTGAGCTAATTATGCAAGGCAGAATGTTGGAACTAAAATAGCCGATGTTGCAAAATCACTCACAATTTATTTGTGTTTAAATGGCCGAGTTCCACATGTAACACCAGCGGATACGATGGGTTACACACGGAACCTGGAATGAGACTGGGATTCATGAACAACCCACATGTCTGGATTAAACAAACCACTAGGATGTGTCGACAAATTTATAGAATAGAATAGAAGTACTTTATTAAACCCAAAAGCTGGGAAATTGGTTTATAACAGCGGCGTACAATAGAATACAATATATACAGTTAGAAAAATAGTTCATTTAACACTGTCTTTATTTATAGTGGTATATACTACCATTTCAAGCCATGTTTTCAAAATAAAATGCACTGATATCTTGGTAGATTTTTGGCCCCAATATTTTATGAAAAAATAACTAAATTTGTGATCGGCATTGATCTGAGGTCATCATTAGTAAGTAAGTAAGTAATCTTTATTTATATAACACTTTTCATACAAATAATTGTAGCGCATTAGGTACATCCAGGAGGGAGATAAAAAAAAAACAAAAAAACAACTACAGTCCACATTTGCATTTTATTATAGGGTCTAAAAAAGCTGGCAAAGTGCAAGCTACCAAAATGAACCCTGTTTCATACATTTTGTTTTGTTTATTTGTTTTTTTTTAATAGGAATCAACCATTTGGACAACTAGTGGCCATCAGTGGTATTACATGTTGAGACTAAATTCCCTCTCAAGCCCCACTATTTCCCCCTTGGCCTGGTGTTAAAAAGTAAAGGAGGACTTTTAATGATGTTTGTAAGTTGTAAAGGAGAATGTGCTGATATTCTGTCACCACTGCTCAGCTCCACAAGGCAGCATGTACTTGCTGCCTGCTGTTGATATGCTGCTGTGTATACGTGTGTGTGTGTCTATGTGTGCATATGTGTGTATATGAATCACTGTCTTATATAATTGACCAAGGGCTTCTGCATGGCTGACTGACTTTCGGTTCTGCCCACCCCTGTCGCTGGTGCAGGGAGGTTCCCTGCCAGGCTCCAGAGTGTCACTGACAATCTGCCCATGTCGCCTTGATGAATGTGTTGCCCTGTGCTTCTGTGTGTGCGTTGTCACAGCACATTTCCCCCCGTGTGTGTCATTTCTGTTGAAGCAGACGAGAGGAAGAAAGAGGGAAAGGACATGACGAACACTAGGGAATGCTCACTCTAGACTCACTTGCGAGGAAGTTCTTGTTCAATTTACCTTAGTTGTGTCCGTCTTTGTGTGTCTGTAAGGGGATCGGAGACACTTGTTTGATCATTGCCTGTGTGTCTGCAGCTCATGAATATCCTTCTGACCCCTTATAAACAGTCATCTGGTACAAGAAAGAGACTCCTGTCACCTTTGATCTGATCTCTTTACATATTTTAGTCATCAAAGAGCCATCGAATATCCATCAAATACACTCCGGTCGGCGCTGACAATTACACCGGGACTCCTTTCACAGCTGTGGTCTGTGTTGCACATACTTTTTTTTTATTATTATCAAAGACCTCTGTGCGCTTGCTAACATTTGTCGGTGCCAGCATTTCTGTCCGTTAAAGGGAGGCATTTTATTTTGACGTTTGTGTTGGTGGACATGCTTCCTTTTGGTCCGGTGTCTGTCTCATTCAGGATCAGTTTCTGAGCTGATGGATAGATCCGAGCAGTCATTAAGGTCCTTATCTGGGGATACATTTGGCTGTCGAACTATGTTAAATGGTTCATCAGACAGGGCAGCGCTGACATAGATGGAGAAAGAAAGATTGTTAGTTGTCAGTTTTGCTTTGATGAGGAGTCTCTGCCTTAATGCAGCAAGACGCATTGAAGTCCTTCCAGGACATGTTGGTGCTTTATGGGTGATTGGGAAGGAAAGGTATGGCTTTATACAGTTTTGTTAGATTCATGTGACAGTTTAATATACTGCGTTTTGAATACACTTCAAGCTAACAGCAATGAGCTCTGCGGTTCATTTTATAATTGCACTTAGTGGCAGAAGATGTATCATCAGCCAAATATAGATCAAATCTGAATATGAAACGTGAAACTTGTCAGTGCGTCAGTCGGTGTTTTGCTAATATGTGCGATGTATTTGAATTTGTACCATTTGTACCAGGCTGAGATGGTTCGGACATGTCCAGAGGAGAGAGAGGGAATATATTGGTAGAAGGATAGAGAAGTCGGAGGCCTAGAGGAGGAGCAAAGAGGAGGTGTATGGGTGGAGTCAAAGAGCACATGAAGGGAGTGGGTGTGAGAGAAGAGGCTGTAGAAGACAGGGTTAGATGGAAGCAAATGATTGGCTGTGGAGACCAAAGGAAAGAAAGAAAAGGAAAAGACCAAAGGAAAAGATTTGAATTTGTACCATTGTAGCATTTATGTATGTTGCATCTACTGCGGTTTTTGCTTCAGATTTGCACATCTTTACTACCTTTATATACCATTTGGTATATAAAGGTAGTTTTTTTTAACATCTTCTCTCTGGCCATTAAATAAATAATAAATAAAAAAAAAACATATGGAAAAATAACTAAAGAACAAGAACTGCCAATTCCACATTTTTTTCCTCTATTACCTAAATACACATGTTTTATTACTATTAAATACTCGTGAAATATTTTTTTTTTATTTTTTAACAGATGAAATAAAGTCAGTTTGAACCTAGAGAATCCGATCATTTTCAAAATAAAACATTTTTCAAAATAAACGATAAATCAGACTCATAATACATACAACAGAAATAATTAATTATTACTTGGGCGGCCGGTGGCCCGGCACCTATTGCCCGAAAATTTTATTCAAATTTTATTCATATGGCGCCAAATCAAAACAAAATCTCTTGACACTTTACATATGAAGCTGCTGGAAACCAGACTCTGAGACCAACGCACATGGATGCAATTTGTGCACAGCTGGTGTTCATATAATTACATGTATGGAATTATCTGATAGACTATATCATAACTATATGTATAAATGAGTGATGATGAAGGCAGGAGTGGGGCGGGACCACAGCAGCAGGTCCAGATTGAATTGAACATTATTCAATTATATTAAATGGGCAGATTTTCCATTTAAGGTCATAAATCACATTCATCCTCGTCTTAAATTGAGATGATCGTTCATTTATTGGTGCTACCGAGAAAATCCTCTGGTAGTGGATTCATTGGTTTGTCCCAGTGACTGAGTCATTCTATATTAATATATGTCACTGGTTTGGCCTGTAGTTCTGTCTGAGGAAATCTGGGTGGTAACATGGTGTTCCAGAACTACAAGGTCCATAATGCATCAATACAGGAAACGGACTGAAGGAAGGACTTTCACAGAAACCGGCGCCAAGAGAAAGTTATTTTTCATAGTCGGTGTAGGTCGTAAATTTAAATCATAAAGGTCTTAAAAAGTCTTAAATTTGACTGACTTAACCCTGTAAATAGTCTGTGTAAATACAGTTTTTCATATTTTCACGGTCATCACATATTGACGCATTTGGATGATCTGAGGCGCCGTAGTTACCATGGAAACAACATCATCTTCTACATCAATTCACCAATAAAACCCAGATCAATGACAGTGGATGGAAACACTGGGTTTATGTTCAATTAATGAGAGATTTTTGTTGCAAAAAGTCACCTTTTCTTCAGTTTTCTCTTTTATACATATAATAATCCTCAACTTTATTCTGGGCTTTTATGAAAATCTACATGATTAGTAAATTGAATGTTGGAAAATACCTTATTTTTATACAAACCACAAAATACAGAAGATAATATTACAATAATTGGTGATAAACCACAATGGCTGGAGTGTCGGCTTGTGACTGAAGGGTTGCTGGTTGAAGTTCCTGGGCTTTTAGTGGAAAAGGACCTCATGATAACTTAACAGAAATAAATAGATCTGCTCCCACTACTGTTTTGCTCCTCAGCTGTTTTAGTTTTGTCGAAGTCAGAACATACACCATGAGCAGAAGATCACTCACACTGGCTGTTCCCTTACTCTGGTTATTCTGCACATGCATCGCAGCGTAATGCACCGTACTCTGTCAGATTTCTGTCGGAGCACAAAGCTCTTGCTGATGAATCCAAAATGGCAGTGGAGGTGGAGTTTTCCATTACGAACCCGTAGACCAACAAGTGAAGTCACAGCAGGTGTTTTCCTTCAGCTGTCACCTGCTGTGACATCACTGATTGCAGCGAAATCAACGTGTTTGAACATCTGAAAGAAAAGACAAGTGCATCAGCAGCTGCCGTCTCTGTGTGGGTCCATATGGGACTAGACTTTGAAGTACTGAGTAGTATTTACATACGGCAAGAACCATTTCTGCAGGTTTTGTCAATCTCAGCAGGTTGGCATTGAAATGATAATTGGAATCTTGAAGTAATGGTGAAATAAAGAGCAATTCAGTGGAAGAAAACTCACACAGATCTATTAATATACTTATTAAATTGGTATCTACAACCTTGGAAGTAATTACTGTACCACTGTGACTGCGTTGTATAAAACCTTTGTTATTAATGTTAATGTGAAGGGTTGTTGGATGATAATTAGTCATAAAACACACGTAAAGTGTCCTGAAATGTGTATTTATTTATTTTTAATCAATGTTTTTTTATTCAGTTTTTCATACAAAAAGTAAAATGAACACTGAGACATAATGAAGATATGACACCACACAATTACAGGTAGTCCTCAAGTTATGAATGAGTTCTGTTCCTACGCTGTCGACGTAACCTGAATTTCCACGCAGGTTGGAATGAACCCTATAGTACCCCTAAATACCCCCTAAATCTCTAAATAAATGGGGGCCAAATCCGGCCCGCCAAAAGGGTCCAGTCCGGTTCTTTTGATGACTTTGTGAAATGTTAAAATTAAACTAAAATATTAACAATCATTTTATTTCAGTTCCATAGACAGAACAATTCAATTAAAGTGGGTCAAATCTGTAAAATACTACCATAATATCTAATAAATACACACAACTCTGTAAAAATTTACATGTATTTACACCAAAACAAAGAAAACATGTGAATATGAACAACCTGAAATGTCTTCAGTGCAGTTTGAACAATATTATTATCAGTTACTGAATGTTTTGTGTATTTGTAGATCCGCTGTGATCTGTACGTTATATAAAGTATATGTGAAAATGATAAACTGAAGCAGAATATTGTTAAAATTACACTGATTTTTTTCCAGTTTGTTCCTATTATTCACATGGTTTTAAAGCAGAGTTTGTAGACGTAAACATTTTCATAACATAATTTGACTTTTTTCACTCTAAAACATAGAGAAAAGTTTGGAGTTGACATTATTTATATATTATTCTGTTATTATTTTACTTCATATCAAATTTGGCTGAATGTGGAACTGAACTAAAGTGAGTTTGACCCCCCTGAGTTTGAGGTAAATATATAAATAAATAGAGAATTAGAATTAAACAGAGATGGATGGGACGTCCTCAGAACCCAAACACCCTCCAATGGAAATATTGCTTTTATTTTGTAGAAAACTGTAATGGAAACCCAGCTACTGATTTTTATGTTAACACAGTCCTTGGGGAACGTTAAGACTAAATATTAAATGCCTTCTAAGCACAATTGGTATTTTTATACCTGAAGTGCTATTAAACTACAGCAGCTGTCAGATTAAATTATGTTATCAGGCTGAATTTGCATATGTTTGGGTTCATCACCTCCTCAGAAAATTGCCTCCCTGGCTGTTGTCATCGTCTCAAAAAGAAGTGCGTGATATGAGTAATATCCACCTTCCTCTGCTAACTTGATCCTGGTGTTTTTTTGTTTTTTTCTTCTCATCCAGTGTCCCTTGGTTTGTGAATCTGCATCCCACGCCTGCATCGACAGAGACAATAATCCACTGACAGGACCAGGTAAGTCATCATTCATTGCAGATTTTGTAACATTTTCTAAGTTAAGTCGTCTATTATTTATTTATAGTGTATGCGTCTAATACAGGGGTGTCAAACATGCGGCCCGGGGGCCAAAACCGGCCCACCAAAGGGTCCAATCCGGCCCGTGGGATGAATTAG
>JAPSES010000104.1:5093025-5106138 GCA_029822895.1 Maxillicosta whitleyi
AGCACATTAGCGTCTCTCAGGGGGGAGATTGAGGAGTTGAAGGCATTTTTGTTTTTAAACAATTCACAATATTATTTACCCTGATTTTTTAAAGCCTTGGTTTACACTTGTTCAACAGCTGATGTTAATGGATTATTTTCCACTCAAGATGTTTGTTTTTTTTTTATTGATTTTTTTTTTTTTTTTTTTAGTGTTTATACTTTTTTTTAACATTTTACAGAAAACAGACACATGTATACCCAAATGTTATTTTTTATTTTGCTGTAGACCAACAAACTGGCCCAAGTTCTCTGTGTAGAAATGAATCCACAGGCTGTTTTATCGACGCAGGCAGCCAACACAGTCATTAACTTAGAACTGGAGTTATGTAATCTAAACAAACAACCAGCACAAAACAGACTCTGACACAAACTTAATATAAGCACACAACCTCAGACAAATCTCATAGACTGAACCTTTAATACCAAAACATGTTGTTTATTTCTATGGATCGTGATTCACTTCCGATAAAAATCAGAGTTGCTCATTCACAAATGACGATACTTCCTTAATAATTGATCGAAGGGATTAATCATCACTATTAACATTAACTTTTATAGCTCTGTTTCCCTAAACACACACCCAGAGAAACACTTCAATAATAATAAAAAAAAAAAAGCTTACCACCTAAAGGCTAAACTAATCGAATCGACCTCGATGTTTGCCAGCGTTAAGGTCAGCGGGGACTAGAATACCCGAGATGTTTGGGTTTGATCAGTCACAGATTGCACAGATGCACTCAATAGTTGGAGATGTAAGTGTTATGAGTCAGTACATCATACAATATTTACAAGGCGCGGGGTGAGGAAAAAACAAACAGCCATGTGACATATCCATTACCATATCACTTTGTGAGCCCTGGTGTATTTTATCTATTTATGATTGATGTGTCATTAAAGGGCACGGATGTGTGATAGATGATCTTTGGACATGTAAGGTTCTGGTTGAAGTAGACGGTAGTTTATTTAGCGACTTAGCTTAGTGGTTTACATTGCTGACTTTGGTGCGGAAGGTTGTCAGGTTGAATCCCAGGTGGGCCCTTGGGCAAGGCCCTTTACACTACACGTTACATGTTGTAAGTCGCTGTGGATAAAAGCGTCAGCCAAATGTAGTGTAATGTAATATTCGCAGATCAGCTGTTTCCTCTTTGGAGCAAATTATTGATCCGTAACCCACACTAATAATTCAACTGCTCTAAAATAAAATATTAGTTTCGTGTCAGTTTTAAATATTCTACTACTTCTTTAGGATTTTGAGGTTTCAGTCACAGAACTTCACATTACTGCTTGATCCATGACTCAGAAATCAGGTCACATCCACATTTTGGACTGTCTAGCTTGTTTGCCATCTGGTCAGTTTGACTCCTACATGTGCTTATTTTATTGATTTATTGATTTATTGATTTATTTTATTTGGGCTTGTTTTTATGCCAGGTCATTCCACGTGAAATGCTTGGTTCAATCTATTTTATCCGATTTTTTATGTTTCATTTTCCATTATGAAATGTTGTGTCTAGTCAGAAGTATTAGAGCGGGGGGATTAATAGTGGATTTTAAAGGCCAACATAATTATATCAGTTCCTACAGGACAAAGCTGATTATTGGATATTACGATATATATTCTTAATATCAGTATCATACAAAACAGTTGACTTTTATTATAAGCCTGATTCCCAAAAATGTGGAACGCAGTGTAAAATGTATCTAAAAACAGAATGCAGTGATTTAACAAACATCATAAATCCATGTTTTTGTCATAATAGAACAAACAACCACGAGCAACCGAAAGCATCTATTGATCTAAAATATTTATTAAGTTAAGAATCAATAATACATTTACATAATTCAGGTAAAACTCAGTTTCTCAGCTTTTCAGTGGCATCAGATACAGTTTTTATATTTCATTCATTAACTACAGTACAGTAACTATCCAAATACATGTATTATACGTCATATTAATAAAATAAAGTAAAATATAAGATACTGTACTTACTGTACGTACAGTATGCAGTACATATGTACAGTAATGGATGAAATTTCCGCGTCGTAAAGGTATTTGTAAATGGCATCAACACTTCCACGTGCCTCAGTGTATCTTCTTTATTGTACCATAAAAGTGTATTTGCAGCAGTAATGTAGCCACTAAACTGACAAACAAACTGGAACTAGACGTATGTAAAGTTGACATCATTATTAAAGGAACTGTCTGATAGAAACCTGTTTTTACCCTGATTTGAGCTTTCCATCGCTTTTCCATGATGTCCTCTTTAAGTATGATGAAACAGCCCCTCCCCCCAACCCCCCACTTTTGCTGTATGCTCTACTTTTCCCTCCTCTTTGACTTTCTGTGGATTACAAATTTAGTCAAATCAATAACAAAACCTTGAGGGGTTCTGTCTGTCAATTCCAGGTCCGGCTAAAGCAGCTCACGGAGCTAATTATATCCACCCATTAAGTGCAGCAATGATTGTCTAAATGGAGTTGACATTCATAGATTTTAGATCATCCCATTAGATTAAACCCAGAATGGAAACGTTCCACTGAAGGGAAAAAAACAAAACAAAAAAAACAACAGTTGTCCATTTAATTCAACCGACAGAAGTCCGTCCAGATCACAGCATCTTTTTTAGGATCGGGTCTGTTGAACCATTATCAATACTGAAACTGTTGGCGTCAGACCCATTACATACTCCCATTACCAGAGGACAAAGTCAGCCACACTACTTTAACCGACGCACATATGCTGTTGGAGAAACCACTGTGATATCGTCTTCAACACTGCGCTCAGCTATCCTTGAAATTGTGCGAAAATGCAGAAAGGGACAAACAGTGTTGCTGTAATTAGGTTAAGGTTCTTCTCCTACACGACAGTCGGAGGTTCGCGCAGTTTGTACCCACTCAAGGTCAGCACGGTAAGAGAACATTGGTCTAACCTTACAGCTTTATCCTTTTTTTTTTTTTTACAATACATTTGGCTGACGCTTTTATCCAAAGTGACTTACAAGGTATAGGCATGTATAGTGTAACGCAGTGGTCCCCAACCCCCGGGGGATCCGCGGATCAGTTGGTGTTGGGCCACCGGCTGCCCAAGAAATAACTAATTATTTCTGTTGTATGTATTATGAGTCTGAACAATGTTTTATTTTGAAAAATGTTTTATTTTGGAAAAAAAGACTGGATTCTCTAGGTTCAAAGCAACAACTTTATTTCATCTGTTAAAACACAAAAAAATTAATTTCATGAGTATTTGATAGTAATAAAACAGGTTGTGTATTTAGGAAATAGAGAAAAAAATGTGGAATTGCCATTTCTTGTTCTTTCTTTATTTTTTATAGAATTTATTTAAGGTCGCACACTCAGAACTTCAGTAAATGCTCATTGATTTGACCGACGTTTCGGCTTACGCCTTCATCAGGGTCATTTTGACAAAAGTCGAAGCCGAAACGTTGGTCAAATAAATGAGCATTTACTGAAGTTCTGAGTGTGCGACAGCAAATTTTTTTTTTTGTGTGATTTAAAGTATTGAACCGTTGTACGCACCTCATAAGGTGTGCGTTTACTAATTCAGAAAAAATAATTTATTTAAGGGCCAGAGAGAAGATGTTAAAAAAAGAACGTTATGTTATGTTATGTTGTTGGCGCAATGTTACGAAAAAGCTGCTAATAAAGTTGGAAAGGAGTACACAGTAGATTCACGTTTATTATACCCCCCCCCCCATCACTAAGCTGCCCAGTCACTACTACTATCCTTACAGCTTTACGGGTGTTTCCTTTTTTTTTTACCCTCTCGTATCTTTTGTGGTTCTTTTATTGCACTCTGCCTCACCTTTGCCTCAGGAGATCCTCATGTTTTATCGTAACCTGAGCAGAGGTCGACGGCTTCCTGTGCGGTATGCAGCAGAATAAACTTGACTGTGCGGAAACGTCAGCCGCCGAGCATCATTTACCTCACGCCGTCTCATGTTTTCAGTCACGAGACTCTCCTGTTCTGTTTTGTTCAAACAGGTGAGGAAAGGGAAGAGCGACGGCGCGGCTCATGTTATCGCTCAGCCCAGACAGTCTGTCGGGTCACCAAACGCCAGGCCCCTCTCCATACCCATAGTTTTACCCCTGACCTCAGAGCTGAGGAGCCCCCGCCCAGAGGTGGTGGAAGTGCCGCTGGACCCCCCAGGCACCGCCTCACCACACCTCCACCTAAAAGTCAGCCCGTCCGGAAGCATGGACGACTTCAGCAGGTTAGAACACGCACCTGTCTCTGACCAAAGTCAACATTTCCTCCTGACACCCAAGAATACATTATTGTCCTCTGTATTGGACAAAAGCTTCATGGGTTTACTTTAAAAATACTGTCCACTGCAAAAGGACAGCATATACAATATATAGACAATATATAAATAAACAAAAAAAAAACAACAACAAATATATATATATTGGAAAAAACTGTTACATTATGCAGTTTCTGATCAAGATAGTTGTTTAATGCAAAAAAACTAAAACATTCACTTTGCTGGGAGTCAGGAGGATATGAATATGTTTTTAAACCTTTTAACTAAGGCTGAATGAATATGTTGTTAATACGATAACGGAGTGTGTGATATTTATACACACACAAAGACAGGCAATCATTTTTTTTTAAAATTAACTTTCTGTTTTCTACACCATGGGGTACCAGAGTGTTTCTCTCTATCACTCTGACATTCTAGTTTTCTTGGCAAAAAAACAAAAACAAACCTGAAACTAGAAAAGCACTCAGAGAGTGCAAACCTCCGCCAAGCAGCACAGTTCAGGTCACACATTTAAAGCCAAAAACAGGAGTTCCACTGCCATCTGGTGGACATTTGTTAGTACTACAATAAAGTCAATAATAATAATAATAATCATAATTATAATAATGAAGAATCCTTTAAAAAATTCCTGGCAGTGATCCGGATCACCTCCAAAATTCAATCAGCTGTTCCTTGTTATGGAAATTTCAGATAACATTAACCTTGTTCCAATGTTCCCGATGCTATCTTAAAATCAGGTTGAAAAAAATAAAATACATTTTTTTTTAATTAAATGGCTTTTATAGCATTTTGGAAAAGGAGTTCTTCAAATACATCACTAAGTGAAAGTTCAATTCTCAGTTTAGGTTAGAAGTAACACCAAAACAAAAGATCTGATTTTATTATGTGGCCAAACCATCAGTTAGGATTATGCATTTCCATCAGTGAAACTGCATGAGTAATGCGATATATTAAAGAATGTTTATGAACCAGCTACCGTTCTATTCACTTTAATCCTGTTACAATGCAATACGATCCATCATGATGTGATGTAAAACAAAGTGATTCAATGTGATACAGTGCTATGCAGAAAGAATATGATGCTGTGCAATTCAGTAGATACTTTTATTGAATTTTACTGAGTCATAGCAAATAGTAAATTAACTATAAAAGCTAATTATTTTATTTGTTTATCTTTAACTCCAGCCCAGTATCTCGGCTTAAACAACTAATAATAATAATAATAATAACAATAATAATAATAATAATAATGTTCTGCTCAGTCACATCTACATTAAAAACCTCAGCCTTGACAATATCCTGACGTTTTGTTTATTTGTGTGAGAAATATTTACTGGCAACGTTCAAGATTAGAGACGCTGTTATTGATAACATATCTAAATATAAAGACACAGGGCGCCTGGTAATAATTAAATAGTTGTTATCGATGCATGATGAAGAGGTAGTGTATCTCAGTTTCATTCCGAGTTATATTTGATGCAATCTATTTTAGTTAGGGCTCTCACATATTTAACTTTTATGTGGATGACGCAAACTTAATCATCACTATGAAAGACGCCTCAGATGTAATTCCAACCTTTTCACTTATCACCTAAATGCGTCACCGGTGAAATTTTGAATGTTAAGAGATTTTTAGGAGCCGTTTTATTTTTTATCATTTATTACATTAACAATTACAAGAGTAAAATGACATATGAATGGTAAAAATACAATATTATTTATTATTCAAAGTATTTGAAGCTTCACTATACAACCTTCACATATATGTACATTAATGTCCATTAATGTAATGTATCTCCAACTTGTACGGTGATTTCTACAGAGAACTCAGATTGAGTTTAGTCTTAAAAAATCCATACACTTGCACATGAGAGTTTATGTGCTTTTTTGTCATCGTCTGCAAAGATAAGAAAGTAAATCACATAAGCGCATTGTGCATGTGTTTTAGATATTGTTCTTCTAAATTAAATACAGGATGTGCAAACGAAGCCGAAACAGAGGCTGCCTAATGATTTCACAGTCACCTTGGTCTTATCTACAGGCAGGATTCTTTATGGCTTCTTTGAAATAAAAACTAAGGCCACAAACGCAGAACAAACTTTGCCTCAGACCAAGTTCTATGCTGAACCCTTTCCAGTCTTATGTTGCGTTACCGTCTCCTTTTCCTGTTTCTACTTGTATTGTGATACCCTAGGAGGGCGTAGCAGTGGTAAATAGGTTATGACCACTGTTTATGTAGGTGATGTATTATCAGTACAGGGCGAAGGTGAAGATTGAGTTGAGTCTCTGACAGCACAGTGATCAGGGATCTAAGGCCCAAGTCCCGTGGCAATGCGCCTTTGGCATGCAAACAAGCCTATTATAAGAAGCTGAAACTAGAACCACTGGGTGTCGAGTGTCCCCAGTCCTGGAATAGCAAGACCACCACTGTGTGTTGTTGGGGCTCTTTCTGCTTTAACCAGAGGCTAAGACCAACATTAACTTTGCATGTGATCACACCTGCAGGATTTGTCTTTGTGGCAAACATTATTTTAGCTATCCAGTTTATGCTAACAGAATGAGTCAGTGTTAGAGCCAGAGTATATAATGTGGCAGAAAAAAAAAATCATCAGGATGTGCTCAGGGTTAGGCTGCGATTGACACGGTTTGTGTAGTTAACAGTGAAACTATACAATTTGGCCAATAAAACAAAGGTACAGGTAGTCCTCAAGTTACGAACAAGTTCTATTCCTACACTGTCGATGTAACCCGAATTTCTGCGTAAGTCGGAATTAATCCTTTAGTAACCCTATGATGATGATTTCTTTCAGTTTTTTCTCTTTCGGGGCCGCCACAGCGAATCACTTTCGCATGTTGATTTGGCAGAGGTTTTTACGTCGGATGCTCTTCCTGACACACCCGGCTTGGAACCGGCACAATGGGACTTGCGCCCCCTTGTGGCTACATTGGGATATAGCCTATAGCGCAAAGAACCTTTCCCAAGGGTTCACCTGGGTCTTGAACCGGCCATCTTCCACACCAAAGTCAGTGGCGTTAACCACTGAGCTACCTAGTCGCCCAACCCTTTAGTAATACCCCCTAAATCAAAATACATGTATTATACTTCATGTTAATAAAATAAAGTAAAAAATAAGATACTGTACTTACTGTACATACAGTATACAGTACGTATGTACAGTAACGGTGGACGAAATTTCGGCGTCGTACCGTAATAGTGGACGAGACTCCGACGTTGTAAAGTTGAAATAACCTATTTTGGGTACGTCATAACCCGAGGACTACCTGTAATGATTTTTTTGGATTATTTCATCATAGCACATCTGCTCTTTAACCGTGCTGTGTCTAGCCCCGCCTCCTTTTTCTGTCAAAGTCAACATAAGGCAGCTACTCACTTCATTACTTGAACTTTGTTACAATGATGATCAGAGGACCAGTGTTGCTCACCCAGCAACATCCTCTGCCAAAAATCCAAAAAGTTTTACACTTGTGTCCGTGCCACATTAACTGATGCCAAACGGAGCCACCTGCTGCTGCTCATATGTCATATAAACACAAGATTCTGCGGTTTAGTAGATTGGGAAATTATTCAGACCAGTTTCACAACTCACATTTTGTCAAACCGTCGAGTAAGACACCAGGTCTAAGATACAGGTTGAATATTTCAGTTTTGATTAGATTAGATTTTATTCAACAGTCAAGGCAGCAACAGAATAAAATGCAGCAAAACAAAGTGTATATGCATAAAGATATTGTAGAAACCAACCAAGTATGTACTCGTATAACAACTACACTTCTGAATCTGGTCAAACTAACCTCAGTGTTAATCCAACAAAGTTCATAGTGTCTCTGTTTTCATAGTTTATTTAGTTTTCTTCTGTATCAGACACATAATCAGTTAATCATACCTGACATGTTTCAGCTGTAAACTTCTGTCTTCATCAGAGGTTACTGCCGAAACATGTCAGGTATGATTAACTGATTATGTGAAGAAAACCAAATAAACTAACCTCAGTGTTATTGTGGTGAATAATCCAATCCACTTTATTTCTACAACATATTTAAACAAGAATGTTTCCAAAGTGCTGCACTTCATAAAAACAATAAAACAATTAGGACAAAAACTAAAAACAATAAGTATGTAAATAAAACAATAAAATCAAATACTTAAAAGTAGTAAAAATTAATGAAAATGAATAAATAAATAAAATATCTCAGAAGACCACACCACTTGTGTTAAAAGCCAAAGAATAGTGGGTCTTAAGGCGAGACTTAAAACACTCCACCGGGGGCGCTGTTCTGACATTTGTAGATGTCTCTCTCTGTTAAAAGCAGCTGATACACGTTAAAACTAAACTAACAACTACATTAAGTTAGTAACTTAATGTACTAACTTGGCTGTAGTGCACAAATAAAGATGGCTTTGATCAACTTAAAACATGCAAAGTCAGATGTCGTTTCACAAACCTGATTATTTGTTGCATGTGAAATATCGATACTGACGCCTCCGTATGGTGAAGAGGCCCGCGACGATATACCCCATATCGCTATTTTGAACACACCCCTATTTTCTACATCTTACAACGACAAGGAGCTCTTAGTTTGCAGTGTTATGCTTTCGAAGTAGCTTTGCCAACATCAGTGTGATATTGAAGTGCTGAGATGAGAAATACTGACACTAATTTGGCTGTGACTACACTTGGTTGAAACACCTCAGTGACCTTTAGTACGACATTAATCAGAGACTTTAAATCCATGTCAGCACCAGATACATTAACACATTACATAAAGGTTTAGTGTGACACACATAGTAGTGTCACTGAATGTGGAACGATATACCGGACCACAAACGCCACTGCAACTTATACATACCAATATACCACATATTATGAATGCCAAATCTGATTTTTTTTCACCTTTATGATGAATGTGTTTATAACAGCGTTCTATATGAAACGACACACTGCAGCGCTAATGGACTATGATGATTAAGGTTAATATTCTAGTTTTTTTTTTTCATTATTGTGGGGGGTATAAAATAACCAGTTCATGCTAATTGTTTTGTAAGTTATGCATTCTTACATGTAGTGCCAAATGTAATACATCTGAGGTGGCAAAGCTTTCTTTGCCGCCTCAGTGTGCCACTAAATCATAAGGTGGATTACCCCCACACCCTAAAATCTTTCTTGTCAGTTCGTATCAGGTGACTGATCTAGAGCTTACATGACCGGGGGACTCCGGGGATGTGCGTCATCAGACTGAACTTAGTGGTATTTACAAATAGACACCTGGAGATGCACAGACTCAAATGATTCTGCCATCTGTACAGGAGGAAAGCGCCAGATATTCACCAGTATCGAATCGGTAAGATAATGGCTTCTCGCAGACAACGCGTATATCCGACGACGTTAAAGGGCGACTATGAGAAAAGGTTTCATTTTCAAGACGTGAAAGCGATTTTGAATTCACCGTGCGGCCGATAATTTTCCATACGTGACCGTCGGTGTTTCATATCTGTATCTGCTCTCCTCCCACTTGTCGGCTTGCTCTCACTTTCCATAGGTATGTGTTGACAAATCTGTGTCAGCATAGCGTAGCGCAAACAGCAGCGTGGCAAAGTAGGCGACCTCTCCAATTCCCTTCAACCCAATTGAGTTTTAAAGTTTCATTTCATATATTTATCTTTCTGATATCACATGTTGGCATATCCACACCTCATCTCTTCTTCACTTCGTATTTGACGATGAAATCACTCATCGCTCTCATTTCCTCTGCAAAGCATATTCATATTCATGTCAAATCTCAACAAAAAGACCACAAAGCTCCTTTTTTAATACAATTGTTTGTTTAATAATTACAATCTCTGAGCTCTCACCTTTACCTGAAATATGACAGCGGCTTCAGGTGACATAAGCCAACATAGCAGCATCATGCGAACTGATTACACTTCCAGCATGAGCATAGTTGCATACAGGGGATGCATACTGGCTTTTGTGTGGAGTTGCCATGGTTCACTGAATCTTGTGATGTAACCATTGGGTTTCTTAGAAGCACATTGGAAATCGGTGGGAGTGAGGAACGTTGCAGTGTGGTGTGAGTGCAGGTTCCCTGCGGGTATAACAGCATTGCTGGCTGGCTGTCAGGTAACTCCATCCATCAGCCGTGAAAGCTTGACAGCACATATTTATAGTGAGAATCTGCAGGCTGGAACAAACTGGTTTTCCTTCGTAGGATGGTAGTGCTTTTTCATTAAATCTCATGCAGGACAGTTTGAGACACCTTAATCATGGGCGACATCAACGAGGATTCATTTTAAAACGTGATTAAACCACGATTTAGCTTTAAATGATCCACAACCAAACCTCCAAACTAGCTTAGAATTAATAAAGACTACATTAAAATCTGTCTTTAAGCCTCAGTTTAGTTTGTGAAGGTACTGGGTCTTTTTCATTGTTGTTGCAATTTCTTCAAGCATCTTCTCATTACAAACTACTGCTCGTATTCATTTCCAGTTTTATATTTATGGAGCTTCCTTTTTTTTTCACATTTAAAAAAAAAAAAGTAAACATTTGCTTTTACTTATAATGTGCCATATTTCCATGGCTTATAACATGGAAATGGTTGGAGATATATGTATAGTTACTACTGAGCACTGATGGGAAGTCACATATGGACTTCCAGTGAAAGAACCACTCACTTCTACTGGGAGATTGATCTCATGCATCCAAATCACAGAACCTGAAAACCTTCAAGTTGTTATTGATTCTTGATAGAACATGTCAGTGAGATACAGGGTCACTGGCCCTATTTTTGTGTTGCATAAGAAGCGAAAGTCTGAATTATACATATAGTTTAAAAAAACAAACCTCTATTATAGACAATAATTGGATTGGCTGATTAATCGGGGCTGGTTTGAAGAGCAAAACTCCAGAGTGGCCTGAGGCTAATTTTTACTGGAAACTGGAATTAGTGATGTTGGAAGGAAAATAAGACTGGAAACGATAAAAAATGACATGTCGTGGTTCGTTTGATGTTCCGTTCTAGTTTTATTTGTTTTACTTATGCTATGGAGTTCATTATGTCTTATCACTGAAAAGAACGACAAAGTGATATATTTAATATAGTGATATATATAAATAGAGACCAGACATGCCTGGAAACTCTTGTTGACATTTAGAGGAAATGCTTTTGTCTCCAGTGTCATTTTGGAGGATGTAGAAAAGGTAATAAGTATTATAGAGACATGACATGAAATAAGACGCACGTGAGAACTTTACAGGCCAACATACCTCACATTAAAACCTGAGGTATGAAGTTTGATGGAAAGAACATATAACAAGCAGAGCTTAGCCAGGCTTATCCGACAAATACTTAAGATCCTGACCATTATGCAGTTTGTACACTGAAGTATTTTAAGAATGTACCACTGGTTTGGAGGTCCTGAATGGATGCGAGGGGACCGTGGATGGACCTGTTTTTGTTGTTTAACTTGACCGTTGTTCACTTTTTTTTTTTTTGTAGAAATACAGCTCAGTGCAACCTTTTTTGTTGGGCTGATCAAAAATAAAGAGGTTGTTTATATTAATAGTTAACTAACACTTTAACTGATAACGTTTGGCCAAAGTCACTGCCAAAATAATGTCCTTGAAATACTCACACAAGAGCAAATTCTATGGGATCGTTTGAAGGTTATTTAGCTTTTCAGATATTTTTTTACATGCACATCCAAAAAAATCATATCTTCAGCTGCGTTACTGCTGCTAAAGAGCATAACTTTCACGTTTTATAGGGATTTTGATAGAAAATAAGGTAAAGCATGATGGAAGGGGTATTGCCAAAATTGCTAGAGTGAGTGGATGGATTATTCAAGAGACCAGCACCTGCAGAGCTAAACCACTTTTGTCAACATATTTTTAAAAACACTGAAAAAGTGGAGCGGATTGACCAACTTGCTGTTGGTAGTTTTCCATTTATCCTGAAGGGATCAGGCCTTTTCTGATCCCTTTTTTTTATCCTTTCAGTAAGGTAGTGGGTAAGCAGGATTTCCGCTTTTGCAACATGGCGGTAGTGACGGCACACATTATTTTAATACGCTTGCCAGACTGTGTAACACCAGTTAAGAACATGAGGATGTGGGAGTATTTACCGCTGAGCTGTGAAAGAAAGAATCTGGAAGTTTTTGTGGTAATGACACCTGCACCTAAAAGGTTGGAGGAGGAATTTCTGACTTCTGAAGTTCAATGAACTTTGGTCTATTTTGATCCCAATCTGACTTGAAACCTAAATCCTTGTGTTTTGAACTTGAGATGTTGTTGGAGAGCTTTCCTCTTCCCTTACAGTAAACCACATGAAGGTGCAGCAAGTACAAAAACACATTAGAGTCCCAAACATGTGCAGAATGGTTCACGCAACACCAAGTGCAGTGTTTGTTTGATAGAACACAAAACCAGCAGAGCAGTAGATAGATTCATTGAACACTATTTCTGAAAGCAAGTACCTTTAAGGCAGGGGGGTCAAACTCATTTTAGTTCAGGGGTCACATTCAGCCCAATTTGAGCTGAAGTGGGCCGGACCAGTAAAATAATAATATATAAATAACGTCAACTCCAAACTTTTCTCTATGTTTTAGAGTGAAAAAAGTACAACTATGTTATGAAAATGTTTAGATTTACAAATTATGCTTTAAAACAATGTGAATACTATGGACAAACTGAAAAAAAAAAAAGTGTAATTTTAACAATATTATGCTTCAGTTTATCATTTTCACATGTACTTTATAACTTACAGATCAC
>JAPSES010000104.1:5106238-5131536 GCA_029822895.1 Maxillicosta whitleyi
ATACTTTAGCGTTTAGGGGTGGGGGGGTGGGGGTTCTTTCTAACTTGAAAACATCGACGGTAAGTGCTGCTCAGGGTAAATTTCCACTATCAGCCAGTCACAGCCACTGTGTTCCCTGGACATTTATCCCTGCTCATATCCACATCACATCAGAAGCGTTTCCCGTTCAACAGCTGAGGAGACTCCATGTCCTAGTTTGACTTCAGTACAACACACACAGATACCTGAGATGAATTATGCCCCCCCCCCCTCCTAATCTCTTCAGCCAACAACAGCATCTTAGTTTCTTTAAAAAAAAATAAAAAAATACACAATGGGTGTGTTGTGACTAGATGTGCACGATCCTTTCTGAACGCAGTCTGTGGCATTTATGAGGTCTGGTAGCAGGGTGATCTCTTCATCCTAAAAATAGCCTGGTCCCACGCCCAGACAGAGGAAATGGGACCCCACGGACAGAGCGCTAAGTGACCCATGGACACGTTCTAAATGCACGACCAGCTGAGTATGTTGTTTCCTCCGATGATTTATTTACACTGCGCTTGAAATTTTGGGTAGTGATCGTGAAGTGATGAGCTGATGCATGATGGGTAAAAAAAACACAGTAGTAGTACTGAGGTGGTTGAAGAGAGGAGGTGAATTTTTGTCTGCAGAGAGAGACAGATTGAGAAGGAAAAAAAAAAAAAAATCACCCAGTCAGCCTACGTGTGCTGGCTCACAATCTGTCTCTCTTTTTTTTTTTTTTTTTTTGTTCTCACTTCCCTCCCCTCCCATCCCAAACACCCCTTCACCCCTCCTCTCTCTGGTCTCGCTGCACAAACAAGTCCAGGGCAGCAGTCGGGTGGGGAATATATGCATGTCAGGAAAGAGGGAAAGCAAGGAAGACTACTGTAGGGAGAACATAAGCGGGAAGGAGGGAGGGAGGGAGGGAGGGGGAGAGAGAGGGAGGGGTGAAGGATTCCAGTGGGTGAAAGAGGAGGCGGAGCCAATCCACTCCTGCTCTCACACACAGCCAAACACAGATGGGTGGATGTTTTGGCCAGCTGAGGCAGCCAATGGTGTGGGGGGAACAGCCCCTTCTGTTTGGGCAGGGCCTAGAGAGGGAGTGTGTGTGGCTCAACTTAAAGAGTGTGTTCACAGTCTGGACATTGTGGTTTTGAAAGCGCTCCTTTCTTCTTTTCTCTCATGGTCGTGCAGACGTTAAGGATGAAGATCCAGGAGTCGCCCGTCGCTTGTGACACGGGGAGGGTCGGCAGCGGTGACGTACGAGGAGGAGGCTCGGACCCGGACTGCGAGAAGACGAGCTGCGAGGACGTTCCCCGACTGGACCTGACAGCGCTGACCGAGGACAGCAACTGGGGAGGTGAGGCCCGGAGGCAACCTCGTGCTGGTTTCTAGATTTGTCCACCGTGCGTTATCTCGCTGATACATTTTGGATGACGAGTCTAGTAGTAAAACTGGAGTCTTTTTTTTACGCACTCACCGCCCAGATCTGCACATGGGTGTCTGGGTAGCAGCTGCACACCTTCTGTTGCCTCTCCTCTTCCTCCTCCTCCTCCTCCTCCTCCTCTTCCTCCTGATGCAGTTTCTCCTGCAGGATTTAATTATGAAAGATCCTCTTATGTTCTTTAGGCACCTTTATCTGAAGCTGGAAGACATACTTGTCTGCTCGCTTGGCAAGAAAAAGGCAGCACTTCCTTTAGTTTGTTTTGCTACTGTTGAGTTGCTCCACATGGGGGCCTTGTGTGTGTGTGTGTGTGTGTGTGTTTTTCATAACACAGGGGAGATTTAACTCTGCATAGTGTTGCTTCTGGGTTGAAGAAATGCACTGTTTGTAAAGCAGGACTAAAACGCATTCATATTTACTTTCTACTGTATATCACTGAGGTGTTTCCGGACTCACTGCTGTGGTCGGTCACAGTCAAAATCATTGCTCAATGTGGATCATAACCACGAATCAATCGACTGCTTGAAAATATCTGGATCGCATTTAGAGAATTTATTGATTTGTGAGGTTGAAATAAAGACAGGCGTTGTTTAGTTTGGACTTTCTGCTGTGTTAATCCAGGAAACAGTGCTCATGTCTGTACAAGTGCAAGTGGATGGCAGCTTTAAAAAAAACAAATGTGAATGTGCTAGAGTGGACCTACTGTTAGTTTGATATAATGTACTGACCAGACTTAAGGCCATGTTTAATTCATGGTTTGCAGACATAGCTGCATGCAGTGCATTGGCACTTGGTGAAAAGATGCTGATCTCTCCGTTGCCGAGCCTCCTTTGTGTTTGTTTATGCAGTGTCTCAGTTAGTGCAGAAAGGAAATACGACACAATCTCCACATACTCCGATTGTGATTGTTTGGTCAGGACGTTGCGACAGAGCAGGCAGTGGGTGGAGGTTGCTGCGGTGAAGGGTGAAAGCCATGCATTTTGTCAAGGTGCAGAGTGGAATGAAAACCAACAGGTTCCTACAGTTAAATACAGTTAAAGGGCATGTTGCGCTACATGTGAGCTCATGGTATATTTCCGCCGCAGGTGATTGGCCCCCACTCCTACTGTGTACAACAACGCTGCTTCCTGTTCAACACACGGAACAGAAATGTCACATGCAGCAAAACTTCAGCAGCCTTATGTTTTGGAGCATCAGCAGGCACAGATGTGATTTGCAGAGCACTCTAGTGGCCACACATGATACATAAAAAACAACAGGGCTCCAAAAGGCTGGTGTTTCCTGTGAAGGTTCAGTCATGTTAGATGCAGATAAATAATATGACCAATGTTAGAGGTGGGTTTTTTTTTTAGTCTTTGTGAAGGCATAAAATGAGCTGTTTTAGCTTTTAATCAGCACATTTTGTTCAAAACAAAGGATGTAGTGGACAATTGCCATGTCCTGTTTATTTACAGGGCACTTATGTACCGGCATCACTTGTTTGCTTGTTGTGGCTTCCTTTTTCGTGACCGCTCGTCTTTTCTTCAAGCTCCTTCCTGTACATTTTGTCCCGAATACATAACTGACCTCACGCCTCAGGGAGTCTGTATGATTGAATGTGACAGGCCATTCAGACAAACACTATCACACATTGTGATTAGATCAGTTTCTTCCCAGTGAGGAAAAAGTGCCCAGGACTTGCCATAGCAGGAGCTCCAACTGTTTCAATGTATTATGAAATGCAGGTTTGCTCTGTCATCGGCAGGTTTATCCTCAGTGACGAAGCCAAAAAAACTGATTTATGCTCCGGTGAAACTGAATAAGCAGTTAATAAAGCAGTATAATGCATGAGTGCTGTCAGGGCATGAGCAGGATCAGTAACTTTTAATCCATAATAGATGACACATTTACCAGTTAAAATGTAATGAGTAATGTTACTGTTTTAATTAGTTAAGAAATAACATATTTAGGACTTTTCTACGGCAAAGTTACGGAGTACTTCACGTGGCAAAGAGTATAGGAGAAAAAACAAAAATGAGAAGTGGATTTTGTGTCATTTTATCCAATAAGAGTCGATACAGGCAAGATTAAATTTACAATAAAGTAACAAGAACTATAGTAATCAAACTAAAATTAGACAAGTTGTCATTCAGCAGCATGGATTTTTCAATAAATGTCACACGTACAAGATAAAATAAAGAGGTAAAAAGTGGAAAAATCTCATTAAATATTGGTTTCAGATGGCTCGCAAAAATTTTCAAATAATCGACTGTGTAATGACCGAAATACTTGCGTTAAACCTGATTATGTTTCTAACACGTTTGACAAAATAAAGCTGTAATGTTAGTGATATTTTCAGACGTCAGGAAGATAATACTGAATTTTCATCAGTGATGTTGAAATTTGACTTTTTTTTTTTTTTTACTTTCTAAATACATAATAATAATAACTTTCTTTATATAGCACCTTTAAAAACTGAAGTGCTTCACAGACATAGTAAAAAGGGCACAACAGCAGGGAGCAACTAAAACAGAAACAATAAAAGCATATATCAACAATTAGCTAAAACACAATAAATTAAATATTCAGCATTCAGAGGTGACATCGTCTATAAAAATCCAAGTCTATAATATAAGCGGTACATCTTTTTTTAAAACTCCAACATTTCAGTTCTAATTAAAAAACCCTGACATGGTTCCATGTATCCGGTGACTCCCCAACAGTGTGCCTACTGTACCTCAGGGCGTAGTATTGTCCACATGGGCACGAAGGCACTAGACTTACAGGACCTTTGTCCTAGTACACTTTGTGCCAGCGCCTGCTGTGGTGACCTGATATTTGCAGCGGCTCTGTCCTTGTCCGTCTGCCAGCGGCGTTGGAAAGACGTGAACAGACATTTGGGCAGCAAGGCTGTGAATCTCATGTGTCTCGTGTGTTAGATTAAACATCAGAGAAAAGGTTTTAATCTAAGTTTCCGTGCAGAGGAGGAGGACGGTGGACGCACGCTGGCCAATGTGTCTGTCAGTTTCTCTGATTTCATTCTTTCAGTTCCTCATCTTGGCTTTTTTTTTTTCTCCCTTCTCTTTTCTTCTGCCAGATTCTCCGCTCTTTAACACCCCTTTCCTTGATTTCAAACACATTTTCCATTCAAGTCATTGCGATGGTAAGTGCTACCTGCAATTGCTGTCGGTGTTGACTTGCTCGCTGCGAATAACAACCCGGAGAGAATGAAAGAAAGACAAGAGTCTGAGAAGGACGGCTGCCTGGGTCACCTTCTCCACTGCATGGCAACACATGCTTGAGTGATCTAGAACACTGTGGTACAGGACTCACAACAACCTTTAGTGAAATGGCAAACTGGCATGTTTTCTGTTTTATTAGTCTAGTTAATCCTGAAGCATCAGTGAACGGTTGATTTAAAGGATTAATTTCAAATGCCACGGAGCCTGGCCGGCCGCTCCGCTGTCCTCTGAGCTACATAATGGATCTCTGAAGACATTATGTGTGATTGAACGTTTCACCTGCCGCTGTGTGCGAGCTATAACACGCCGCGGAGCTGTGACTTGATAAACTGCACGTACCCACAAGTACAGGAGAACCCCCCGGGACTCCAACGCTGGAATTTGAGCCAAGTTGCTTCTCGTACGTCTCAAACTCACCCCGGCTAAGAAAAATATGCATGTGCAGTTTTAGAGCGGGCGTGCGTATTTTCTTGGGTGCATTCTGACACCGTGGATGTTTACCCTGACAGTTCCCCTCTGAGTTTGTTCCCTCTCCCTGCATTTCCTCTCCGCGTGTAACATCTCACCGTATATTTCCAGCATCCCCTGACACCTAACGTTACAAAGTCTGACATTTTCCACAAAGTTCTAACTCCCGCTGCGTTTCCCGTTCTGACACGGTCTCTATAGTTTCCCTACTAGCGGCGAACGAACTCGTCATACGTGTCTCGGTCGACTCACACGAAGACAGGTTTATCTGGTGGAAACTAAAATATAAACTCATCACTGCCCCTCTCAACAGGGGTCACGCCCTGACTTTATCCCATGGAGAGCCAGGCATTATTAATAGTCTGGGGGATTGTCAGGGGTATCCGCGTGGCTATTTTCACCAGACATAATTATTGCCAGAGTGGAGACTATGACTGTGTAGCCAGGGGATGAACAGAAAGAAGAGCAACATCTGTGTCCTCAGAGGAAGGTTTTTTTTTTTTGTTTGTTTAGTTTTTTTCCCCCCACAACTGTTTTAGACACAGCAACACAATCCTGACTTTGCCATAAAACCACAGCAGATCATAGAAATGTTAAAAGGGGGACACAGGGTTATTATTACATGATAATGTTTCTGTACAAAAAGTTCAAACCAGCAGTCACAATAAAATAGAGCTGACTGATGATGAGGATGAAACTCCAAATATAAAAAACATAATGTTTAATCAAGTGGCTTTGCACAATACGACCTTGTATATTATATTCGATGCCACATATTCTGTCATCTTGCCTTTTTGACTTTAAGACAAACACTAAAATTAGACAAAACTATGTAAAGTACGTCCAATAAAACTACTTTTCATCTGATTCAATTCACAGGAAATGAAAGAATGAAAAGCAATGTAACTGTGTTTTTAAAGACTATAGTGTTAAAATGATTATATTCTGACTTTCCTACAAATTTAACTGAATTTTATGTTTCGTATTCATAGACTCCAAATATGATAGCTTCGATAACATCTTTTTTCTGGTAAATTAAACTATTTACTGCACAAATACCAACGATCTCTCCACGGACAAGCAGATAAGACTAACATCCTGGTTTGTGCGTTTGTTTGCATGCTCCTGTGTTATTGGGTTCTTCTAAAGTTACACCTGTCAACAGCAGATGTGTGTGTTTGTGTTCTTCTCAGAACCAGTGCCGGCGTACTCGTCGTTGCAGAGGGAGAGCATGGACCGCGAAGAAGCCCGACTGTCGCCTCACGCCGGCGGACGCCTGATCCGCCAGCTGCTGGAGGAGGACAGCGACCCGATGGTTTCCCCTCGGTTTTACGCCTACGGACAGTGCCAGCAGTACCTGGACGACACTGAAGTGCCTCCGTCGCCGCCCAACGCACACTCGTTTGTCAGGTAAACACTTCAGACGGTTCTCCGAGGCTGAAAACTGAACGCACCGGCGAAAGAAGGAACGCGTTTAATGAGTTTGTTTGTCGTCTACAGTCGCAGGAGGAGTTCTTCCCTCGGCTCGTGTGATGACGAAAAGGAAGAGCTTACGTCTGCTCAGCTCACAAAGAGGATCCACATACTGAAGAAAAAGATCCACAGATTTGAGGAGAGGTTTGAAGAGGAGAGAAAATACAGGGTAGGTTTTCATTAGATTACACTGTGCAATATCACATATGTGCAATAAAACTTCAGGTTGGCTGCTCAGGCACTGTGGTGGGAATGTCATTGTGTTCTTTTTATTCCTATATTTATTACTTTTATATGTTATATGTTCATTGTTTTATTTTTATTTTATATATACACATTTATTCTTTTAAATTATGGTGCCTTTTAGACAAATGTACCTTTCAATTTCGTTGTACTTGTGCAATGACAATAAAGACATTCTATTCTATTCTGTTCTATTCTATAATCATCATATACAACTACTTCACACAGGACGCAAAACACACGAAAGAACAACAAAAAACTAAATGAACCATCCAAAAATTTAATTAAAAAAACAGCACAAAACAGTGATAAAACTAAACTAAAAAGACTTTAATCTGCATTGTCTTAATGGCCGTCTCATTAAGAGGTTTGAGCCCGGGCACATGATCCCACACATTAGTTTATTTTAAGTACAATCCCTTTGCTTCTGCTGCTTTATCACTGTTGTTGTTGTTATTTTTTCCATCCAGCCTTCCCACAGTGATAAAGCTGCCAACCCAGAAGTGCTGCGATGGCTCACTGAACTGTCCAAGCTCCGCAAAGAGTTAAAAGGTACCGCCACAGAACAGAACACTGCTCATCTGTCCGTTATGGCTGAAGTACGTCAGTAAACATGAATGTTTTGTTTTTGTTTTTTTCATCAGAACATAAACTGATGAAGTCGGAGGAGGATCTGCCGCCGCTGACCCGCCAACGCAGCAACACGCTGCCCAAAAGCTTCGGCTCTCAGCTGGAGAAGAAACCTCAGCAGGAGAAGGTGCCCAAGCCGCCGGTGGACGCCACGCTGGAAACCATTATGAAGAAGCTGCAGGAGAAGCGGGAGGAGGTGAACCGGCCCGAGGACATCAAGGTGAGACTGCCGCATCACATGACTTATGGCGCTTTTCCACTCCATGGTACCAGCTCTACTCGACTCGGCTCTTTTCCATTACGAAGGAGGACCTGGAATCTGGGACCTGATAGTAGTTTTTTATTACTGCCTCAAAAGATGTTCCAAAATGGTGGAACAAATACCAAAATGTGACGTCACGACACTGCAGACACTGATCTCTGTGACCGATTTACATAAATCAGACGCAGAAGTAGACAGTGAATAGTGATCCATGAATCCACATGATGACAGAACAAAACTACACCATAGACGGAATGTAGATTCAGTCGTTGGTGGCGGACGTAAAAATCCAGATGAGAAAATACGCAACAAGCGAGTTTTCGGCAACTCTGATCAGACGACATGGAAGTAACGCATCGTAGAGTAACGAGACGAGCTGGTGGAAAAGAACCACAGGAATACTGAGTAGAGCTGGTACCATGGAGTGGAAAAGCAACTTTAACGGCCAAACATGAGCGATTAACCCTGCGCCGCGACATTGTTTCTAAAATATGCCGACTCACTTCCTGTTTCCCGGTGGCAGGATATGACCCGGGAACAGATCGGAGCAGAGAAGGTCGCCCTGCAGAAAGCTCTGCTCTACTACGAGAGCATCCACGGACGACCGGTCAGTTAAACACCAAACTGTACACACTGTAGGACTTTGACTAGTTACAGTTTCTCCTGCATATATTATCCTACATTTGTCTGAAAACTAGCCGACTATTCATTAAAACCACATGACTACTGTTCTGTTTCAGGGGTTATTTTAACTGAAAACGTACAAGGGGCAGGTGGAAAACACTATAGCTTCAGACTGACACCTGTTTTTCCCACAAAAAAACAGATGTATTTTGTGAGCTCATGCAAAGTTGACTTTTTAAGAAATAAATAGTTCTCATAGGACAGCGACAGCAAAGAGCTAAACACATGCACGGAGGAGCATGAACATCATATAGGACATAAAACCCAGACAGAGGCTGATAATGCTGTTAGAACACACTCACACACTATATTTACTTGTATGCATGTCTTTCATGAGACTTTTCTGCACATAAACCCCCCCCCATTTACCACTTCCTTGTGACCCAGATTGTAATTTAGAAAAGCCTAATGCATTATTCTGGTGAACATTGTGTACTGAATAATGAAAGGAACTCATTAGCTCAATGTATAAATCAAAGTTAAATAAAGCAATTGTTAACGTCACAACAATTACAAGACAATAAAAAACAACTATAAAGGGGGCCGACATACTTTGTTTGACATTGGACTGAATCCAATCGCAATAATTGTGCCGTCTAATCCCTTCTCATATAGTCGTATATCAGGAAGTGTAGCTGACGTTACTGTCCCCTCCACCCCCACCTCCTCCTCCTCCTCCATGCTGCATACTCTGGTGTTTAATGACATTCACGCTCTAAAGAACAGGCCGAAGGGTTGTCATGAACACCAGGTCGATGTGGGTTAGCTGTCACTTTGTTTTATGTTAGCGCTGCTGCTAGTTAGTCTGCAGGGAGGCCCAGAATGACAGACAGAAACAGCCGAATGCCTTGCTAACGAGCTGTCTCTTTTAACATCTTTTTTTCTCACTTCAGGTTACAAAGAACGAGAGGCAGATCATGAAGCCTTTGTACGACAGATACCGGCTGGTCAAGCAGATCCTGTGCAGAGCCTCCACCATCCCAGTCATCGTAAGTGTCACACGTTTTTCCGCCCCCCCTCCCCCCCACCTGCTTCACCCCACAGCTGCCCGTGTTTCCTCCAGCCTCTCCCACAATCACCACATTGTTAAAACGTCCACTGGTCTTAGCTGCCCGCTCTGGGTGTTATCCACGTGCGCGGCTCTTAAGTCCATCTTTAGGAGCTCGGTGAATCCAGAGGTCGTAAAGCAGCTCATGAGTGATTGATTGACTTCGAACCACGGAAAATAGGAGAGAACCCAGTCATGTGAAAACATCAAAAACAACTTTTCGGATTAAAGACAACGCTCACACTTCAATTAAATAAACGCTGCTGAGTTTTGTTTTCTGTACAACATGTGTAATCTGTCCATAGATTATATAATATATCTTTACTTTTATGGCACTTTTACTTCTGTCATGTTGCAAAGTGTTTAACAGCAAATAAAAACCAAAAAAAAAAAAAAGAATTAGAAACCGTTCCAGGATGATATAAGATTAAAGAAAGTGAAGCAGATCTGTAGAATCAAATCTGCACGTCTAAAATAAATCAGTTAATCTCGGGTAAATGTATTAAAACCGTACAATTCCTTTCACGTAATATTTTTCTCCGTTGTTTAATAAACATTTCCTTACATAAGATATGACGTGCGTTATAGTTTGACAGAACATGCATTATATAAATGCACTTCCTCTATAATCCCCATCATGTAAATTGGATGCTCTGCTACGCGATTCTAATACAATAGTGCAAACATTAGAATTGTGGTTCAAAGGTCAATCTTCTGTCTATTTTCTCACTTGTAACCTTTCGACATCCAGGTGATTCATTTATGGATCAGAGTTACACTGGAACCGTGTTTGACCTGCTTTCAGACGCAATGTAAACATGGCTTTAGAATTCCTCTGCGACCCTCAAGCGCTTGCTAAAAGGTTCAAAGTTTTTGCGGTTAAACATACAGCGCAGGGGGGAAACGCCTCGAAGACCCCAACCTTCGAAAGCTGCCATTTTCTGGTGACTTTTGCTGCGGCCCCCGTGCCTAAGCGTCTCGGCGTTGCTCATAACTCCTCCTTCTTAATCATCACCACAGGGTTCTCCCTCCAGCAAACGCAGAGGCCCCCTCCTTCAGCCCATTATCGAGGGCGAAACCGCACTCTTCTTCGATGATATCAAGGTGAAGAGCTGCTGCCGCTGCTGCTTCAATAATCAGGCTGTCCTCCGAACCCCCATCCCTCCTCCGTTTACTACCACGTACCCCCCCCCCTCCTCCCCCCTCTGTTAAACCTAATCACTGCCTGTTGATCGGCCTGTTTCCTACCCTGAGCATCCGTAGGAGGATCCAATCAGTAGCTGCTGGACGTGATGTTTGTAGCGCTCTGTGATTTAGATCCAAACTTGTGCTGTGTGAGATTTAATCAGTTGCATCTTGAGCAAGACTAAGTTATACCACGTTAAACAATCTGACAGTTTTGGAACAGATCTTAAAAGACGAAACCTGAAAACTGCGATGAAAATCTTGTGGCATTTTTGATTTCAGTTTTACCTCCTAAAGAACATTTCATGGATAATCTGCCTAAACTGTCAGCTTGTTACCAACAGTTACCGGTGGTGGAATCCCAGAATATTCACTTGAATGTTCTCATTTGATAAAACTTTATTGTCCTACTTTACTACACGTCAGAGTAGTACTTTTTACCCCATTTTTATGTCCAGTTGCAAGTGTATTTTTTTTTCATTTCTAAGTAAAATATGCCATCACACATAAAATAAGACTTTAATTACGTTTAGCTGATGCTTTTATCCAAAGCGTCTTCTCGAGTAGAATATGATGCTTTACTCTAGATTAACCCTTTCACGCATGAATTCTGAGAACCTTAGTATATTTAGAATTTAGAATTTAGAACTTAGAATATTTTTTACTGGAGTGATTTTATTCTTGTTTAGGCGTGAAAAAAAATGTAGGAATCAATTTTTTATGGCGTTACAAAAATTTGCATTTAATTTTTGAAGCAAAGAAACAATTAAAACCATCTTCAGAAAGTCATATAATGTGTGAAAACTATCTTCTTTTTTTTAAATGCAGCTAATCAGATGTTTTCTCACATTTAATATTCTCTAATACTAGAGATGATTTGCAAAAAAAAAAAGGTTTAAGCATACTTTTATTTACAGTCTAATAAAAATTAGCAAATGATTTACACTAAATTATGTTACTGCAGATCAGGTTTATGAAAGGTTTAGTAAAGTTACACTAAAGGTACATAAGCGTCCACAGAAAACAAACAAAATACCCGAGAGAACGGTTGCAGAATAATGTGTCCACTGTCAAAAGCAGAAAAAATGACCTCAATCTGAAACATCTGCAGCTGGAGAATACAACGCACTCATTCATGCAGCAGTAAATTAAACCCAAAAATGATTATATACAAGAGTAAAAACGCCGACAGAACCAAAGGAATATGGATATGAATCCTTCCACCACTGGTAATGACGTCTTCCATCATTGCTCTGAGTGTATTCTGTGGGTTACTTCATGCAGACTGCTGGTTCTGCTTGGGCATAAATCATTTCTGTGTACTCATTAACAGCATTTATACTCACTACGACTCCGACTGCAGACCTGAATGACGCTGATGATCGACTGCTGTGGAGCCGCGTCGTCTACCGCCATGATTTTTTTTTAACCATTTGTGACTAACAAGCATGTTTCTCCCATGAATCCTCTGCAGTGTTTGAGCCCGAAGGCCTGAGATCCAATCAGTGACGCCTCCGCCTCTCTGCGCGTCTCGCACCGGCCCTTGTGTTCAGTCCCCAGGTTGAGGGTTTGACGTTTTCTATTTGCTCCCGCAGGAGGAAGAAGACGGTTCGGAGGACGACACAGACACTAAAACCCAGTTCACCGTGACCGTTCGACCCGACCTCAGCATGCTGGGCTTCCTGGACCACATGGACGAGGAAACGGACGGTTTCATTTCACCCGTGGACGAGCTTTCCCCCTCAAAGAACACCAGTGACATGAGACTGTCCAACTTGCACTCTGCCACCATGTAAGGACGACTTTATTTACTGTGTTTTGATTTAACCCATAAAAGACCCGAACATCCACTAGTGACCAAAAAACACCTACTGATCCACTGATTTTACCAAAATCTATTCACGGTCATCAGATATCACCCATTTGGATGCTCAGAGGCTCCTTAGTTACCCTGGAAACGCCATCATCTTGCGCAACGCTAACTCACCAGTAAAACCCATGGAGTTGGATCAGTGTTTTATGTTTAGTTATTGATAAATTTGGTGAAAAACTCACTTTTTTTCTTGTTTTCTCCGTTTCTGATAAAATATCCATTGAATTTACTGAGTTTTCATGATCAGCTAATTAAATATATGGGAAAAAATACACGATTTATGCTGAAAAATGCAAAATACAAAGGATAATATTTACGATAAATGGTGATAAATCAATAAAAAAAAAGGTTGAATTAAATCAGGAACTGCCAGAAAAATAGCAGTCTTTATAGGTTAGAAGAAGAATGTTCATGAAACCACGCAGAAATAAAGAAAAATATGAATTAAAGCTGCAGGAAGTGGGTTTAACTGCAGAAAAGCTGTTGTCTTTTTTTTTTTAATGGTGAAAAATTAAAAAAAAAAAAAAAACTGAACAAAAATGGTATATTTGGTCATGTATACTACTCAAATATTGATTCTGTGAAGTCTTTTGTGTGACTTCCTGTTTTCAGATAGTGTTTTTCTTTTTCTTTCTAAGTCTGGATCTAATATATGTGGTTGATTTAGGGCTTGATTACCCCCCCTCCCTCCCCCTTGAAAAAAAAAAAATTTCACCTCTAAGCAAAAAAAAAAAAACAACGGGTTAAAACTGATCTTTTATCATGTAAAACTCCTCCTTTTCTATAAAAACTAGACGCATATTTAGATATGTTTTTGTGTTTCTGGAACAGTCAGGAACTTGTGGAGCAGCTCCAAGAAACTCGAGAAGAGAAGAAGAGAATCCGCAAAAACCTGAAAGAGTTCGAGGACCAGTTTTTGAGACAAAACGGAAGGTAAAAAAAAAACAAAACAAAACAAAGCCAAAACATGACTTCATCCTGATTACATAAGAAACACAGCCCAGTGAACTAGACCTCCGGATAATTGTTTTTCCACCGTTTGTCATTTTTTTCCGCCCACAGAAATGTGCAGAAGGAGGACCGCTCCCCGCTGGCGGTGGAATACAACGAGTACAAGCACGTTAAAGCCAAACTGCGGCTGCTGGAAGTCCTCATCAGCAAAAGAGACTCCTCCAAGTTCATTTGAGAGAATGAATCCAGACTCCAGAGACGGACTGACACTCCCGCAGATCCGCTCCGTCTTGACCGCGAGGGGGAAAACGCCGCCACCGTTTCTTGTCGCCATCTGTGCTGCTCTTGTTTCTTGGCTGGCGGCGGCGTCTACCTGTCCAGTGGCTGTTCATCCGTTCTATCGAGCACAGCGTGGTTTTTCCTCCGGCGCCGCAGAAGAATCGCTGACCCACAACAGATTCGCCGAACCTCACCTCAGAGGACGAGGATGTTTCTTTAAGAGACTAAACCGGATGCACACAAATAACCTTTTTTTCCCCCGGCAGAATCACAGTTGTATCGCTAATAATTTATTTCTATCTTTTGAATGTTTTTATTGGACAGAAATGTTATTTTCTCATGCTTTAGAAGTCTTAAAAAAAAAAAAAACACCTTCTAAGTAAAAATAGATATTACAATTATTTTTAAAGAAGGAATTTGTGATCAAGAAATACTTTTTTGTGTATTTTTGTAAGGGAGACGTTACTGTTTGTATAACTTCAATCATCTTTAACAGTATTCTTTAAACCGATAGCTTTTGTGTATTTCAGTCCTTATGATCGTGTAGAGGTTTAAACAAGATTAATATTTACTCACTAACAGAAGTGATTTCCTGTACAAACATAATCCAAAGACACCGCCTCAGAGAACAAACTGCACACCAAAATGACACACTTCAGTATCTTCAGTATTCGCTCCTTTTTTTTTGTGATCACTGGTACTTACTTAAACATCTGACTGTACATTAGATGCATTGATGTGCTTCTTTTCCATTTTAAGTCACGTGAAATAAGCTATTTTTTTTTCCTTGTCTTGAAATCACTGGTATGTTTTTGCTCACACTGATGACGACTCTGGAGGACATAAACGGTGACTAAAACCGGTGTTTTGTTGTTGTTGTTTTTTATTTCTTTCTTGCCACTAACTCTTTCTGTCACCTCCAGCTCCTGTTGTTCTTTGTAAATATTGCATCACCGTGTATGTTTACATTTCTGTGAGCGAGTACATTTTCCTTTCTTTCTCCAAAATGGATGATTATCAGTGTGAATTTCATTTTTTCTGAATGTTAACACTGGCAGGCTTAATGACTTGAGTGTGTACATTTTAGTACATAAATTGTATTTGTATTTTGTACATAATATAAATGAAATCATATTTTTACTGACTTTTCTGTGCTGTGTGGTTTTTCTTTTTAATTATTCACTCCTAATCTGCATCAAGTGCCGACTATTTTTTTTATAGGGCTGTCAATTTCTTAAAAATCTGTTATTCATTAAATGTATTTTCTTGATCTGGATGAAGAAAGGTGTCCAATAGTTACTTGAAATGTCTTTCAAGTAACTAAAAACACAAAATCAGAGGAAAAAGATACTCAAAATAACTGATAATCTGTCCATGTAGCAAGATAATTTCACTTAAATCTACACATATGCATGAACACTTAAAATAAGATTAATTATCTAACACTTTTTAATCTAAGTAGTATTTTTTTTTAATCTTGGAAAAAAACAAATAATTTGCAGTGAGTCATTTTGAGTTCCTTATTATTTCAGTTGCAGTTTGAGGTTTTTTGTAATAAATCACTCAGAATTCAAACTAGATAGATAGATAGATAGATAGATAGATAGAGTTTCTCAACTTTAAAGATAAACCCTAAAATCCTAAAGATTTACATCTCTTAACACCCTAATACTGTATCAACAGAGTTTTTCCACTAAATTCCACCTTATTGTAGAATTACAGGCTAAACTAGGAAGGTCTAGTGTTAGCCTAGCATAAAACCAGCTAATGTTGATGGACGGCCAAAGCTCGCCCAGGGTTAGAAAGAGGTTCCGATAATGCATAATTACAAATAATATTGGTTTATAATTGTAAAGAGTTGCACAACACTTGTGTCAGTTAAATTTCACACACATACTTTGTTTGAGATAGCATTGATGCTACATCGACCAGGCTGTTAGCCGCGAAGCTAATGTAACAAAGACTCAAACAAGACCACAATATATGACAACTGAAGGAAATAAGAGCGAAAATAGACTAAAATAAAAAATAGATTTAAATAAAAACAGACATACAAAATAGACTAAAATAAAAATAGACTTACTTGGACAGGGTTAGTTGCTGGTCCAGACAGAGTTGGTATCCATGTAAAATGTCCTGTTAATCCACATCAGTTTTGTTGCTAAAAATGATCATCACCAGTTTTGTTGTTTGGACACATTCCCCTTCGTAGATAAACTCCAAACACAAGCTTTTCCGTGGCTCAGATGTTGGAAGAAAACGGCTTTTGTTGTCCTTTGTCCACTCAGGTACAGAGCCGTTTATGTGCTTTTTTTTTTTTTTTTGGCTTCCATTTTGTCCGTTTCATAAAGCAGGTTTAGTGAAAACTCTGAGTTTGTTAACCCTGAAATGAGAGAAACTCTTGATTTTTTTCTTTTCACAAATGGAACTAACAAATCACAGAAGGGCTAACTCTAACCCGTTTCACAGACCAAGGTAAATTAAAGCGATAATTGTGTATTTTTACATGAATCTATTCCATCCCCTCATCAGTGTAGTACATCCACACTGACTTACTTCCTTTGAGCCCAGTTCAGGTCCGGTTTTGGTCCAAACCAAAGTAGTCCGGCAAGTTTTGCGGTGGTCACTAAAATAAAACGTTTTTCTTCTCAAAACAGCATGTGTTCAAAAGACTAATTTATTTGTATCACAAAGAAATGTCGACAATAACGTCCCACCTCGTATTCACTTGGCCCTACTTTCTCTCTCTTCGTATCCCTACGCGCTGCCGCAAGATGACAGGCTAGCCGTTTCACTGCTGGGAAAAAGTAGTGTACTAATGCGCAGCAGTCAGCAGCATGACAGCGCACTGATAGGAAATGAGAGAAAGTAGGGCCAAGTGATTGTGATATGGTTACTTTGACCAAATACTGTAGAGCAGAGGGGGTGAAACTCATTTTAGTTCAGGGGCCACATTCAGCCCAGTATGATCTACAGGGGCAAGAAAAGTCCAATAATAATAGTGAAAACAGTTTCATTAAATTATGATAATATTCACAACTACAAAGTTTCCTTAAAAATCTGAATAAAAGGAACGACTTAAAATGTTTGGAAAAATAAATGTTATTTAATCAATATTCTGCCTCAGTTTATCATTTACATGTGTTCATTCTAATGTACAGATCAGGAAGGATCTACAAATAAAACCCATTTTGTCATTAATTTTTCAAATTTTTTCTTGAGACTGTCTTAGAAACTACAACCAACTAGTACTTTTAACTTAATTTTTCTTTATTAGTTACTCAAATTTGGTCAAGTTTAACTACTTTTATTATGGAAGCATTTTACTCGTAGACCACTGTTATGTAAAACGGTTTCAGTATTTATTCATTATCTATAATTCCTTTTTGTTGTATTTTCATTTATTTATTAATTTTCCTGGACAATAAGTCATAAATCTCATAGTTTTGTCACGTAAATGCTGTTAATATGTAAAAACATGTGTATTTATAATGCTTTCTCAAATAAAAGAGAATTTAAAAAAAAAAAAAGAAGAAGAAAAGCAGGGATATTTCTCTTTGTAGCAAATAAAAGTAAATAAAAATTGGAAAATAACAAAAAAATAAATAAAAATACAGTGTTGCTTATCAATGGTGTCCACATCCGGAGCCTCCGCTGATGTAATCTGTTCAAATATGCACAATTTTCATGAAGGAATGCATCAGGAAACATGAAGAAATTAGCTTTTTTTAGCGCCGTTTTATTTAGAAACTTGGCTGAACAGAGAGCTTCATGTCGAATTAAAACAGAGATGCAAAAAGTCACATTTCTGTAGCACAATAAAAGGTGCAAAAGAGTGGAGGGCTGCACAAACCTTTGCATAGGAAGGAACTCAGCGTCAAGAATCAGGAAATGTATCATCACCTTCTGAAAATAACTGCTCATGTAAATTTTTCTTTTTTTTTTTTTTTTAACAAAAGTGACTTTTTGGCTGAAATTACAGGTGTCAACACACAACAAATCTCCCAAAAATGTGTGAAAATCATAAATTACAGTGATATTAACAATTAAGGATCAAGTCATTTCAGCTCAGTTCACATATTATTTTAAGTGGGTCAGTCTGCAAAATAACATCATAACAATCTATAAATGACGAACACATTTAGCTTCATTTTAGCACGAAAAAGTAAAATTACATGAAAATATTTACATTTACAAACTATCCTTTCATAAAAAAACATGAATAACCCGAACAAATAAAAACAGCCTGAAATATCTTAAGAGAAATCAGTGGAATTTGACCAAAATTCTGAGTTTAATTAAATGTTTCACGTGTTTGTATGTGTGTAGATGATAAACTGAGGCAGAGCATCGATAAAACTGCACTTATTTTTCTTAAGACATTCCAGGTTGTTGGTATTATTCACATTTTTTAAGAAAACTTTGTGGATGTAAACACTTTCAGAATGTAATTTTAATTTTTTTTAACTGGTTTGACCCATTTTAGATGATATCGGGCTGAATGTGACCCCCTGACCCCTCCTAAAAATCATTAAATATTCAGTTTCTGTTTGTTTTGTGCGTTTACCGAAACAAAAAAAACACAACATAGGTAATTATTTTAGGAAGGTGATGATATGGAATGGGAGGACATGCAGTATAGAGCCAAAAAAAAAAACAAAAAAAAAAAATTAGAGGAGTTCAGTGTAGAGACCTTTAGAGGAACGACCCAGAGGTGTCACTACTTTACTGGGTCGTTCTGGACGTTATTGCTAAATCAATGCGTCAACGTGACGGGACACATCGAGTCATTTACCGTCTGTTTTGTCACATTTACGTATGAAATATAGGAAAAAAAATATATATGCGCGACCAGTTCACACATTTCACGCCAATGCACAACCTCATTTGACATTGTTTTTGAATTATTTTGGAATAAATACACTTTTAGGTCACTATTGTAATAATGTTTAACTGACTACTGGACTTTCTTAATAATAAAAAAAAAATAAATTAAAATAAAAAAGGTCATCTACCCTCGCTGTTAAATACGCACTTATTACCGTGTCAGCTTAAATAAATCGCACAGATTTAAATATTGGTCATCACAGAAATCAACCTAATCACGATCATTTTAAAGTTTATATATTTAGTTGTAAATGACAATCAGGCTTTTTTTTTGTGTGTTTTTGTTTTTTTTTTGCTGCTCTCGCTCAACAACATGCACACACAGACGACACCCAGAAAACTCAACCTCAAAAAAGTTCGTTTCTCATGTTCGTATAGAAGGCAACACTGTTGAATGCGGGTTCAGGGGGGGGGTGGAGTCAAAGGGTCAGGTGGGGAGGGGGTGACGTACAGCGTGCGTCACGATGCCGCCGCTGCCGTCCCCGCATCCGCGTACGTTCATTTCTGAAAATTGGGCGGAGGCGACGACACGCGCGCGATGAGCAGACGCCAAAAAAAAAAAAAAAAAAAACGGCAAAGGAAAAAAAAAAAAGGTAACATCTGAGTTCTATTTACACACATTTACATACAGCATTTATTTCTCAAAAAAATAACCCCTCTATTTGATAAAATCAAAAGTAACAAAAAAAAAAACATCAGGTACATATACTGTGTCACGGTAATATAATCCTTTAAAGGTGAAAAATAGAATTTAAACAGTCAAATATAAAATACACAGCTTTGCAAAAAAAAAGAAAAAAGAAAAGAAAACAAATGGAACCTAAAGTCAGCTTCATTCGGACTCCACATCTGTGATCAGAAGGCGTTAGAGCCACACTGACGATTAAAAACACTGATATTAAGGGAATTAAATCAGCTGATACTGAGGAAAACGTCAAAATATTACAACGTTTGTATCTGAAGTGTTTTATGCGTGTGCTGGAGTCCATCCCAGTTACCTACGGGGGAAGGCGGAGTCCACCCTGGACACCATCTGGATTCAATTTAATAAATAATGAAACGACAGATAAGCAGAACAGTAAAGCTGTTGTCCGGGTGACACCGAACCCTGTTAGTGTTGAGCCTTTTTTTGTGTTTGGTTTGTTTTTTTGGTCTAATTATGACATTTTTCCTCAAAATATTCTCTTTTTTTGGTCTAATTATGACATTTTTCCTCAAAATATTCTGTTTTTTTTTGGTCCAATTATGACTTTTGTTTCTCAAAATATTCTCTTTTTTTGGTCCAATTATGACTTTTTTTTCTCAAAATATTCTCTTTTTTTGGTCTAATTATGACTTTTTTCCCTCAAAATGTTCTCTTTTTTTTGTTTGTTTTTTGGTCTAATTATGACTTTTCCCCCCTCAAACCTTCTTGTAGGACTTTACTGAAAATAGCAGTTTTTTTGCCCCCCCCCCCATTGTGGTCCTAATACCCCGTCAGACCAGGCTGATACATAAACACCAACATTTTGGCCTTTAAAATGTTCAGGCTCGAGCCTCAAAAAAAAAAAAAAAAAAAAAGTTGCGAGACTTTTAACGCGACGCGATCCGAACGCTAACACTTTGCGTTCGTGTTTACGTCGGCGTTGGACTTTTAAGACGCTCGGCGACTGGGTACGAGCGTTAAAGAGCGAGACTGTCCTGAAGAGCTCCGCCGTCTCCAACGTTGGGATGTATTGCTAACAAAGTGCTCGGGTGGAGCGGGGGCTCCCCCCACCCCTCCCTCAGACCAGGCTGAAGCCCTCGTACTGCTCCACGGCCTGGGTGAGGCGGCGGCGCAGGATCTCTTTGGTCTGGTAGCGGGGCATGTCCAACAGGTTGTAGCAGGTGTGGGCCACGGGCAGGTAGTGCTCCGCCGCCGTGGTGGACTGGATGACGATCTTTAGGCTCTCCATGCCGTGGATGGGGATGCGGTCGCTGCCCGTCAGGAACACTGGGGGGGGTCAGGTTCAAGGTTTATTGTCATTTCACATGAAAACATGAAAATGAAATTAGTACTCAGGACCAGCAGTGCACAGCCCCGAAGAAAAACTGTAAAAACAACAGGGTGGGGGGAGGGGGCGGGGCTAATCTACAGGTCATGACCAATCTCAGGGTTCCTACAGGTTTCTACGGCTGAATCCCAATCCACCCCTTAGCCCCACCCCCTCTGTTTTACACATTCATGTCAAGGGGTAGTGTCGTCTGGGTTTTCGGAAAGGGAGGGGCTAAAGCTGTTCACACTACGAACAAACGGGGAGGACTTTGACGTAATTCTGTTCGGATCATGGGTCAGATGGACGCAAACGCAGACAAAATGTACAGCGGCGATGAAAGAAATGCACAAATGGAAGCAACAACTTCATTGTTTGATGGAGCGTTTAATGCCGTTTCAATCCATTATAGATAATTGAGAATCGGGACAACGCTACCCCGTCACGTGAACTCGCAAAATGGAAGGGGAGGAGTAAAGGGGAGGGGCCAAGGCCAGTATGGTCTGTATGTGGAACCTGAATTAAAATGATTTATAACAAGTATAGTATAAGTATAACCCCCGCCCCCCCCCGTGCTTTAACCTCTTAACGCCCTTGTAGCCTTTTCATCGTAGCTGGGACACTTTAACTGCATTCTAATAATATTCGGAACATGTCATTGGCGACATTCTGGGCTTTTGGAAAAACGCAGGAGGGGAAATAAGCAGCCTCGAAATGATCGCACGGCGCAACCTGCCCATTACGCAGCTTTTACGGAGAATCGGAGGGTGACAGCGTGAGAATTAAACTGCCACGCAGATCAAGTAATTTGATACTTACACAAGAACTGCTTCTTTTTTTCCAGAGGGAACTCGTGGAAGACCTCCCAGAACAACCGCACGGTGGGATGAGTGGCTGTGTATTCGCCTTTGTACACAGTGTTCTGCAAAGTTACAAAAAAGATGAACAGATTAAAAAAAAACAGACAGGTAAAAGATATGTGAACTGATGGCAACCATTGATCAACTTTGTAGAGCAGCGGTGTCAAACATGTGGCCCGGGGGCCAAAATTGGCCCGCCAAAGGGTCCAAATCTGGCCCGCGGGATGAATTAGTGAAATAAAAAAATTACACCGAAGATATGAACAATCAAAGATGGATGGATTTGGATTAATTTATTTATTATTTTGTTATTATCATCAGTTCACAAAGTGCTCTTTGGTGGTGTTCTTCAGGTGACTTGGATGCATATTGCTTATGTGCACTGTGTAGCATTACCATGGCAACACAGACGGAGCTGTGGTTTAAGAGGCTGAAGCTACCAGTGCTGTTTCCATCTTGTTTTCTCAGTTTTAACTCTTTCATCTTCAAATCAGTCACACTGTGATCCTGGTGTATTTTTTTTTTTATATCGACCCCCTTCATGTTTACTTATTTTTACTACTGGCAGCAAATCTGAAAACATTTCGCTGCTCACTGCACTGTGTATAACTGTGTGTTTAACCCAGACAGTGCATGTAGTTTCTACTAGACAAACACAACATGCGCTGTGCACATCTGACTCCTTCTGCTCGGTGGTAAATCAGTCACAAACCCAGTTATAGTGGTTTGTTTATACAATGGCTTCGCTGCCGTGACACTGTTTCCATCTGCTCGTAAAGACGTTAACCTGACACGTGGACGCATGTTGTTTCTGTTGGTTTTAGAGAAATCAAACACTGGAAATCAACTGTACTGCACACACTGACATCAGTAGGTTTATATCACTGTAACAAAACAGTTCACAACACCGTCGACACTAGGGGTGGGTATTACCAACAACATATACACAATACGATACATAGCCTGATACAGGGGTCACCATATGATACACATCACGATATATGTGCATATATGGTATTCAACGCAATATGCATCCCGATATATTATATATATATATATTTTTTAAATTTTATTTTATTACAGTTTTTACGTTAACATTTTAAAGGAAACAGACACATGTATACCCAAATGTTATTTTTTTTATTTTGCTGTAGAGCAACAATTTCACGGGGATATATCGCCGCGGGCCTCTTCACGATACGCATATCGATACGGAGGCGTCAGTATCGATATTTCACATACAACAAACAATTAGTTTATCAAGTTTGTGAAATGGCATCTGACTTTGCATGTTTTAAGTTTATCAAAGCCATCTTTATTTGTGCACTACAGCCAAGTTGTTAATGCAGTGTTTTACATGAACTACAGTGGAATTGTTGCTCTACAGCAAAATAAAAATAAAAAATAACATTTGGGTATACATGTGTCTGTTTTCTTTAAAATGTTAAAAAGTAAAAATTGTAAAAAAAAATAATTATATATATATATATATATGTATATGTATATGTATATATATCAGAATGCACATATATCATGATACATAGCATATTGTAACCCCTGTATCAGAATATGTATCATATACATAGTGGTGCATGTGCTTTGGTGTACCCTAGTGCTACATATGTGGTTATTGTGCAGCTGAAAACTGATTTGCATGATTTTTTCATCAGCCTCCACCAGTTTGAGCAGCCACTGACCTTCTCCATCTCCTCCCAGTTGTAGTTGTTGTTGCCGACCACCATGGCCATCAGCTCAGACGGCTGGAACAGCCACAGGATCTCTCCACCGCACACCTTCAGGAAACCAGAGGAGAAGGCGGCGTACTGCTCCTTCACCGAGTCTGAGAACACGTAGCGCAGGTAGGCGTCCACGAACTCCTTCCTGAAACACACACACGTACACACACGTGTCATTCATATCCCCATCATTATTATATTACATTACATTTGGCTGACGGTTTTATCCATAGCGAATTACAAGGTATAGGCATGTATAGCGTAAAGGGTCTTGCCCAAAGGGGTTTAAACTAGCAACCTTCCGCACCAAAGGCAGCGGTGTAAACCACTACGCTATCCAGTCGCCTCATTACTTTGATACAGCAATAATCAATGTAACCGAACAGAGCGACGCCCTTCACTGTGTGCCTGTTATAAGGTTATGTGTAATATCATGTATCCTCCTTGATTAAGGTTTGTGATGTTTTAAAGAGAAAAAAAAAGGTGATATTTTTTCAGGTCATGTGCAGGGAACAAACAGGCAAAATCTTGTTTTGGTGGATTAAACATCAATAATCCCTCCAGTCCTGCTATATCCACCTACATGATCGCAAACACGTGTGACGGACAAACGTTGAATAAACCATCCCAGATTAAAGTCATCTGGGGTGCCTGAGCTGAAATAATAATAAATAAATAAATAAAAAAGCTTAAAAAATAAATAAAATAATCCCATTCGTTAGGACAGTTCAGCAACAGAAAACACAACTTTTGATGTTTTGCTCAGTTTCACTGCTCACATGGTCGCCAGTTCAAATAAATAGTCGATCATTTACAACACGGATAGAAAACAGGGTTAGTCTGAAGTTTTTCCACAAACATTTTGACGAATTTGCAGATATGCTATCGCTAACAAACAATAACATGTGATGTAAATATGTATGCAGCATAGAGTTTTATTACCCACTATTATTATTGTTATTTTTATATCGTTTGTCTTGTGCACCGTCTTTATTCTGCTGCAAAAAAAACAAAAAAACATGAAATTTCAAGTTGCACAGTAACAGTTTCTGTCAAACACGGTACAAAAAAAAAAAAAAAGTAAAGTATAAAAATAGCTTTTTTTTCTTTGTGTATTTTTATTTATTTATTTATTATTAGACAGGTTTTTTTTTCTTTTTTGGAGAGTTGAACTGAGAATGTGTTGCAACAAGAAAACCTTCACTGGTGAAACTTCTGAACAGTTTTTGATCTTGTCCAATAAAAACACAAACACACGGTACAACCCAAACTCACTGCCTGTTATTCGGCTACAGACACGATGATGAACTGTTTTAGACAACGTCCACAACATCTTTGAACATTAAATATAAGAAAACATTAGTTTCTAATATACGAAGTCTCTTTACATAAAAAAAAAAGTTAGTAGAAAAGCAGTTGGTGAGATTTGTTGTACGATATCATGGGTTTTAATCACATTGTTATATTTATTTATTTATTCTTAAATTATGATGTTTTCATTCATTTATTTGTTTATGTTATCTATACAAGTATGCATGTTTTCATTTTCATCAGTACTTTTGTGTTATTGTATGTGTTATCTGTTCATTTATATCTGTACCAGTCCTATGTTATATATTGCATTAGTTTATAAGTTTGAAGGAAGCACAATGTTTTTGTTTTTTTTTAAAAAAAGGGAAATTTATTGTAGTTTTTAAACTCATTGAATCCCTTCTCTCTGATTTTATTCATTTTGCCAATTTGTATGTATGTTTTCTCTCCCAATATGTATAGAATTACTGAAATTTATAAAATATGTGCAAAACTGTGCTTGATATTATACATGTTATGCTCTGTAATATAAACTGCTATTCCTAAATGTAGCCTTTTCATGCATCAATTATGAGAACCATAATGAAGATGAGTTTTTATTCATCTCAGCTCGACTAGTTACTCCGACACGGCGCGTTACTTCCGTGTCGTCTGCTCAGAGTTGCCGAAAACTCGCTCGTTGCATATTTTCTGGTCTGTATTTTTCCGTCTTCCACCACAGACTGAATCTC
>JAPSES010000104.1:5133544-5144415 GCA_029822895.1 Maxillicosta whitleyi
TAACGATTAGCATTTACAGATTAATGTCTTTTTATCCAGCAACCAGCTCACATCAGAAATGTTTTTACTATTCATTTGTAAACTGAATTTTTTTTCGCCGTGTCGCTCCAATTTTTTTTCAAAGAAAAAAAAAAATCAGAGAAGCAACAAATTAAATTAGCGTGGCCTTATGTTTTTGTTCCCGTCTCCCAGCTGTAGTGTTAGCGAGTATGACGGGTGTTTGTGCGACCTGGCCTCGGTGGGTGACAGCTCCTTGAAGTTGTCCAGAGTGGGTTCCACATCCAGCAGCTTTTTGTACAGAGCCAGTGGGAAATGGAGATCCACCACAGTGGAGTTGTAGATGGCCAGACCGCAGATTATCCCGATCAGGTGAAACCAGTTCTGCTCCACGAAACACTGACAAAGAAATGGTTCCGATTAGGGGTGAGTATCGGCAAGAATCTGGCAATACCATACAAATCACAATACTGGGATCACCGTACGATATAAAACAATATATCATGATGATGATTTCTTTTGGATTTTTCCCTTTCGGGGTCGACACAACATGTCACCTTTGCAGTCAGATGCCCTTCCTGACACAACCAGACAATGAGGCTTGTTGAGGCTATTGGGATGTACAGCGTAAAGAACCTTTCCCTGGGTCTTGAACCAGCTACCTTCCGCACCAAAGTCAGTGGCTTTAATCACTGAACTACCCATTTTTAACATTTAAGCAAAACCTTTCATCAAAGCTCCAACAAACAGAGGTAAAAAGAATTATTATTAATAAATGTTACACTTCTGTTATTTTTTTAAATTATATCTCAGGAAAAAAAAATGACTGAGACGGATGTGAAAGTTCAGGGAAAAGTCACTTTATATGTCAGTGTTTTGTAAACGTGTGAATGTCCTCACTGGAAACACCTTTATGCAAAATGACAGCGATAGTTTCCCTTTGTCAAAAAAAACAGAACTTTTAGGTCAAGTACCAACCAAAACACACACACACACACACCAAAAAAAAGCTTTAAAAAAAAGACAAACAAAAAGTCATTTGAATTATTAAAATACCAACTCAGAACTGACAGATGGTTAATCCATTTTGAGCTTCAGAAAACCGTGCAGGTGCTTTATCTGCGTTCAACTGTGATGAACCGTCGGCGCCGACTGAAGGGACATTTGTAGAACCTGCACGTGCTGTTCAGTTTATTCACATGGTCACAGAGAAACAAAGGGTACATTTGGTCTGACAGAAAAACACACACACACACACCTACTGTTTTAAACACTGGAACTGTAGGAGAGAGAGTTTCTTTCCTTCCTTCCTTCTTTCTTTCTTTTTTCCTTCCTTCTTTACTTCCTTCCTTTTTCTTTCCTTTCCTTCTTTCTTTTTCCTTCCTTCTTTACTTCCTTCGTTCTTTATTTTCTTTCCTTTCCTTCTTTCTTTTATCTTAAGTCCATTTAGTTAGTTCTTTATTTTCCTTCCTTCCTTCCTTATTTTTTTTCTTTCCTTCCTTCTTTCCTTCTTTGTTTCCTTTCCTTCTTTCTTTCTTTCCTTTATCTTAAGTCCATTTAGTTAAAACTAAAAAGGAAAAAAAAGCAGAACTATATCTCTTAATTCTTTTCATCTACAACTCGTGACCTGGTGAAATAATCTGCTGTTGTTAAATTACATTTATTAATCTGTATATTATCACTATTAACAACGATAATATGCAACGATAAAATGCAATAATAACTTTAATACTCATAAGAGCAGGCAAACTAAAAAATAAATTAGATAAATGAAGCCAGAACTGTGGACACAAAGGTCCGTGCTGGGACTCGAACCCACAACCATAGTTTATGCCTGAACCGTTCTATTACCGGGCCTCCTCACATACACAGTCATTCTGTTTCCAGTTGTTAGAACCTACAAATACTCATAACTTTGATGGAGTATGTGACCACAGTGTTTATCGACTTACTTTGTCTGAAAACCACAACAGGTTGGACTCCTTGTAGTGCGTGAACATCCCATAGACAGGATCCATCAGCTCCTTTAGCAGCAGCAGGAAGAACTCTTTAGTAACTCCGCCTGCATCTACAGCCTCCTCACCATCGAAGATCACCTGAAGGATGAGGTGGAAAGTATTAAAACAGGTATGGGAGTGAAAGCACAGGCTCGACATGCCTTCTCTTTTGTTTTTGTTTTTTGTCTTCACCTTGAGTGGTTTCTTGAGGTCCACGTCAGAGTACATGGTGAGTTCACGCAGGGTGTCGCTGACTAAATGGTTCCTCCGCACATGGAGCACTAGGTAAGGGTTCCTTGCTAGGTGCGGTTCTAGTGTGAGCAGCATAAAGACGTTGTGTAGGTTTGCACCGCTTACTGCCATCTTGGAAGTAAAAGTTTGGGGGGAAAAAAAACAAACAAAAACACAGTGAATAAATAAACTTCAACCTGGATTGACGAATAAAAAAAATTTAATCTAAATCCATGAAGTTTCACATTTCATGACATTTTTTATAGCTAGTAGCATTTTCCCCAATTTTGTGCATTGCATGGTCATCCCACACTAAAATATTACAATTTTCAGAGTTAAATATATTTTACTAGAGGCAGGTTTTCATATTATCGCGACACTGAATCAACATATCTTTCGCATGACAAACAAAAAAACGCACTTTTGACGACATTAAAACATGTTGTAGTAATCGAATTAAAACCAAGAAGCACTTAAATGTCTCAGCTGACAAAGCCAACAAAAAAAAACTGTTGAAAAAATCATACTACAACAACAATTCTTACAGCGTAACATTAAATGTTTTATTATTCAGATACATTTTCACATAATTTTAATGAGAAAAGTCTTTTTTGATTCTCAGCTCCCACACACACATATATTTGTCTTACATGACGCCTACAACAGCATGGACCTGGCACCTTATGATGGTCAGAAAAAACCCATTATCTACCTGCATTTGCAGTTCAGCATCCGTTTGCAGCATGGTTGTCTTGGCTTGAGCGTTCAGTATGAACGGGTAGGCACATAGGTTCACTGGGGGCATTTCATTCTGTGAGGAAAGGGAGAGATGACTGATGGTGACTGTGTAAAAGGCATCACATAAACTAAATAATGTTCCATATTTAATAGCATTACCTGTGAGGGGGATGATCCTGTTTTCTACAAAAAAAAAGAACAGCACAAAAATAAATACAAAATGACTGATGAGCGTCATGAGTTTGAGACAGAAAAGTACGAAAAGACCAAGGAAGGAAAATAAAGACACACTAGGACTCGACTAAAACAGCCGCAGTATTAGAATATCCACTGTTAGAGCAGGTGACGATCACTCAAGAGGAGCAGCGCTCTAGTGGTGGTGAGGAGGTGGGGGAGACAGAAGAAACGACATCGGCAGAAAGAAGGGAAGCTGTCGGATGGTATGAAAAAAAAAAAAAAAACACCCAGAAAAAGTTCTCACAGGTCGTCTTATGGACAGCGTTAATGACAGATGCACGAGTCATTTTAGAAATATTTTGAGGAGTCGTCAGAAACAGGCTTCTTTGGACAGATATTTCTCCAAAAGAAAAGTGTCAGAAAGCAAAGATGAAAAGAGTGATTCTAGTTAAAAAAAAAAAAAAAAAAAGCTAGAAAAGAAAGTGAAGATGAAGGAAGTGCTATAAAATTAAGTTCTAGAAAGAAAAAAAAAACCTACATTACATTTGGCTAATGCCTTTATCCAAAGCGACTTACAAAGGTATAGATAGGCATGTATAGCATAAAGGGCCTTGCCCAAGGGTCCATCTGGGATTCAAACTGGCAAACTTGCACACCAAATTCAGCGGTGTAAACCACTCAGCTATCCCGTCCAATCCAGAAAAATTAATTAAAAAATTAGAAAAGAAAAAAATAAGTAAAAAAAAAAAGAATTTTTTAAAAATTTTAAGTGTGTAATAAATTAAATGTATTATTAAGTGTAACATAATTAGCATTTATACGTTTTTATATCTGCCATCTCCTCCCCCCCTCTGCTCAAGTCACATCACTCCAAAGGTAAATAAAATTTCATTTTTCTTCTACATATTTTTTATTTATAAAGTTATTTAATTATATACATGTATATTATATATACAAGTAGTACTTACTATACTATTTTGTTACTAATTTTTAATATGTATATAAAATTTTGATGTTTTTACCTGGGGTTGTGCACGCATTAGCTAATTACCACAGGTTTCTATTGCCCGGGATCACCTGTACTTGTATTTATACTAGTAGTGATAGCAGTTATGGGTATTTGTACTAATTACTGGTAGTTTTACTAGTAACAGCAGTTGTAGTTTTTAACAGTTATAATTCGGTTTGCTCTGCATCCATGTGTCTCTCCCCTCCCCCCCCACCTTTCTCCAATCTCTCTCTCTCTTTTTAACCTTTTTCTGCCCCGTTCAGAGGATGTTTTTCCTTCTGCTGTTTCATTTCGGTGTCTGAAGCAGCTGAAGAGTCTGGTTTAGACCAGCTCTAAATGTGACGCGTCATGGGATAACGTTTTGGTACGACGCGGCGCTACATCAATAAAACTGGACAGGCTGATAGTCGTAATGAAATTCCTGGTTGTAGAAGGAACAGAACCACGAAACGGGAGAATTTGAACACTCACAATTTCAGCTCTACTCAGAAACCACTTGAGGTAGTCTTCCTGGATGTCCACCAGGCTGGTGATATCAGGAATATAAAAGCGGTTGTACTCCACGTGGTTGGCCTTTAAGTTTACCTGATAACACACACAACAAAACAGTGTTCCAGGAAATGACAGATCACATTCCGAGATTCATTTGCCCAGGAATGACACACATTTCCTCGTATTGTGTTGTATTGAAACCCAAGAACAATACAGAATTGACGGCTTGTTTACAAGGGCAGAGGGTGAACTCTGCGGTTACCTTGTGAAGTTTCTCCAACAGCCTTAGTGTGGCAAGAAAATAGTTATCATAAAACACAGGTCCGAGCAGGTTCTTTCCGCCGGTCAACATAAACACAACAATGCGCTTGTACATGTCGACCATTCTGGTGAACACGCTGCCGTCCACACAACACCACCAATTATCTGCAAAAAAAAAAAAAAAGAGAGAGAGAGAAAAAAGTCCAATTCAGTAACTGAGCCAAAGCCTCCAAACAACACAGACGGATCCTTAAAGTGAAAACGGTGCCTAAGGGCAGGGGTGTCGAACATACAGCTAAAAAGGAGCGCATCAAAGGGTCCGATCTGGCCTGAAAAATGAATCTGCAAAGCTCAAAAATTAGTGCGTCAAACTCATTTCAGTTCATGGGCCACGTACAGCCCAATGTGAGTGAAAGTGATAATATAACATCGTACAAACAATAAAAACTGCAAATTTTCTTCTTCATTTAACATGAAAAAAGTTGACGAAATTACATTATGAAAATATTTACGTTCACAAATTATTTCACAATAAAAGGAATATGAAGAACCTGAAACGTCCCAAGAAACTTAAGTGCAATTTTAACAGCAATATAATAGATCCACTGTGTAAATTATCTTAATGATACTGTCGAATGATACACACTTATTTGTCTAAAGACATTTGTACACGGTTTCCACTTTATTCATTGTCATTATCATCATGTAATTTGATTCGTTTCACACTAAAAACAAAAAGAAGAATTTGGATTATTATTTACAGGTTATGATGCATATTATTTTACTGGTCCAGGAATCACATTGGGTTGTATGGGACCCCTGAATTAAAATGCGTTTGACAGTCCTGCCTTATTGTATTTATGAGTTAAGATTAAAAATAGAAATGAACAGAATACTTGTTTTATGCATCTAAAGCATTAAAATCATCAAGAGCCTACAGATTATTTTGGTTTGTTATTGGCGAGACGGGACGTCTAGAAGACCTTGGGAAAAAGTGAGATACGCGGGTGTGTTGTGAAAAGTGACAAAGACTGTCTGAGCATTAAAGGACAATTCCACAGAAGAATGTAGGTCCATATTGGCCGTAGCGGTTTAGGGCCAATACGTACTACCGGTGCTGGAACAGCCCATGAAGGAGGGAGCATGTCTGGTCACGTGTACAAGCATCTCCTTGGCTTTTGAAACCCCGTTTTAAATGTATAATTCTTACTCAGTTTTTTTTACTTGGTATTGCTCTTATTCTTAATTGTACAGATTTTATTGCTGTCATTTATTCTTATATTTTACTCTGCTTTTAATTTATTTATTTATTTTCCTGTACGGCACTTTGGTCCACTGTGGTTGTTTTAAAGTGTTTTATAAATAAAGTTGGATTGAATAAGTTACCTGATGAAACCATTAGTATTGTACATCATATTTTGACAAAGCTAGCAATGAACATTCTCTACAGGTACCCTTTGATGCAGATGTGTTACATATTTTAGCTCATATTTAGCTAAACCCACTTTTATTAGTCTTTGGTACATTTATTTGTGTATTTGGACCTTAATAGTTCCAAAAGTTTGAACTGAATTTTCCCAAATTATACGCTAATAATTGTTTATAAGCATTAGTGGTTGTACCACATACTGAAAATACGCCCAAACTTTGAGATGATTACCTAAAATGTTCAGTTGTTGGTTGTATTAACGAACACATGTGGTTTTAAGGGACAGAGCAGCACAGCCCACAACCTGGAGGGGGTGGGGCATGAAGTGGCTCATGTGCATTTAAAGGGCCAGAGCTCAAAATGACCTTTCTGGTGTCATTAGTCAGAAATAATGTTGAAAATGAACCTGTGGAGTTGAATTAATGAAGAATTCAGACCCAAAAAGAGCATTTACAGTTTATGTAGAACACGGGGAAACGTTTAAAAATGCATAATTCCATTTAAAAAAGCAAAATATCACTCGTTTAAAGCTACAGTTGTATGCTAATTAGCTTAGTTTAGCACGAGAACAGAAAGCAAGGAGAATGTTATGGTTTGAGTTGGAACGTTCAGTGATGCTTCTTGCTGTCTGGAACACTTTGGGTTCAGTGTATGACTGTTCTTTTTTCTGGTGATATGTGGCTAATAACAGGTGGCAGTGGCCTACATGAGGATGTTCACATAATGCCAAAGCTTAAGAGTCACATGGCTGTCAGAATACTTCAGGGTGGAGTGACTTGAAATGATCTGCCGTGCTGTTCAGTGCCAGGCAATTTGGAATGAGTTGATTTGTACTCAATATTTTGCGTGTTCGTGTAAGTACGATACCTAATACTTTGCTGGGATTGGCGTCTAGTCGGAGGATGGCCATTGCCAGAGGAATCGTGAGGCGGATGAAATTCTTGGAGTCATGCATTAGTGGGCACTCGGACAAGATGAGGTAGATCCTCATGGCCTCGACATCTGGTGGGGAGCGTGGCAGCTGGGGTATCAACAGGCTCTCAAAACTCTTGGTAGCCTAAAAAAAAAAAAAAAAGAAGTGAAAGCAGTGAAGCTTTGAAAGAACCAGGCCAAAGAAACAATTATTTATCATTACAGATTTTAAACACTGATGTACAACCTGAAATAAAACACTCAGCGGAGACAAACACATGTCAAATATATTAGAAACAACATTTTGGGAGAGGCTTTTAGTGGTTGGGAACGAGGCCTTATTTTGGACACAGATTATAAATGAGGTTGGTTTGAGGTGGATGAATCCCAAACCTAACATTACTGAGCTAATGTTAGAGGTTATGACTCACTTTTGCATTCACTGCCACATATCTGCGGCAGAACTTGATGTACTTTCAAAACAACTTCAATACTCACTCACAACAGGAGTAGTTACAGCAGCAGATGGAAAAGAAAAAAAAAAAAAAACCTTACAACTAACTTCTGTACTGTGGCAACAAAACTTATTTAACCTCATTTCTTTCTACCACAACATAAGTGTAGTCTCTGAAGTATTTTTCATGTATCGAAGCCCTGAAATCAAATCAAAAATCGATTTATCACTTTGATTCGATTAGATCCGATTCCTGGATACAAGGAAATTTTTCTTTTTCTTATTATTATTGGAAATGCATGATTTAGGTTGAATGAAAATGAAAAGCGTCGACACGTTTTATTTCTTTCTTCAACTAAATTAGTGAATAAACGAATGTTGAATACCTGCTCCAGGAGTCCAGAGAATGCCGGTTTACTTAGAGTCTCAAACAGTAACCTGACTGAGTTTATGTCGATGCCTGGGATCTTTGGGTTGGTTTTGAAGTGGGCGTCATCACTGAAAAAAAAGCAAAACAAACATATCACGGTCAGTTATGACCTCTGACCTGTGGGTGAACAACAGTGACCAGATAAAAATAGGTGAGTGGACAGATTCAGGGACTTCTGGGTAAATCCTAAAGTAAAGACACACCTGAGGATTGAGGATTAAACACATTAAAGTCCTTTCTGACCCATCGTGTGGCAGGTAAGCCGTTAGCCCAGTTCACTGAAAGGTAATTCTTAAAAACGTACACACAACATGAGTAACGGCCGCCAGAGTGTACACACAACCTACAGGGATTTAAGCCCATCCCTAAGCAGATCTGTTCCTCGGTGTGGGATGTTGAGCACTGACTGTTCAACAAACCCATATCATCACCGCCAGAAATGACTGCGACGCCCTCAGCATGAGCAACAGTAACTATTTACAGGGTAAGCGTTCGCATTAAAATCCTTCAGGTTTTATTTTGTCATAACACTCGTCTATCGGTTCGGATCTCGTGGGGACTGTTTGTCAAACAAAACACACTGATGCAGATGATACAGTCACTGAACATGACACACTGGGCTGAGAAATCAGCGAGCACGAGGGACCGCACGAGCATCAGTGAGCCGCGAATGCACTGCAACGACAGACGCTGCTGCAGGAGACGACTGAAACGCCGCGCTTAGATCAGAACATCTCTGTTACTCTCACTCAAGTACTTGTATTCAGACTTGGTTTATATATACAGAACTGTCAAATAATAATAATAATAATAATAATAATACAGGTAGTCCTCGGGTTACAAACGGGTTCTGTTCTTACACTGTCGACGTAACCCGAGTAACATTAAAATTATTTAGTTCAGGTTCCACATTCAGCCCAATTCAATCTCAAGTAGATCAGAACCAGTAAAATATTATCATAATAAGAACTCATTCATTCTTCTCATTGTTTTAGTGTCAAAAAAGCTAAATTACATGAAGATGTTTACCTTTGCACGATATTCTTTAACCTGAAATGTCTTAAGAGATTCTGGTGTAATTGGACCAATTTTCTGCCTATTTCTAAATGTTTCTGTATTTGTAGATCCGCTGTGATCTGTATGTTGTCGTGCACATTTGTAAATGATAAACTGTGACAGAATATTGTTAAAATTACACTTATTTTTCTGAAGAAATTTGTTTTTTTCATAGTTCTTCATGTTATTCACATTTTTTAAGAAGACTATATTGTAAATGTAAAGTTTTTCATAGTGTAATTTCACTTTTTTTCACTCTAAGACATAGACAAAAGTATGGAGCTGGCATTATTTACATATTATTATCATTAATTTCCTTTTCCGGCCCACCTCAGATCATATTGGGAAGATGTGGCCCCTGAACTAACGCCTGCTTTATGGGTTAAAAGGTAAATGCTTCACAGATTTGTTTTTCTTGTTCATCTCTGCAGCAATAAAATAAGTCTATTAAATATCAGCTGGCTGGCTCACAGACATCTTTGTCTTCATTTTATTTATTTATTTTTAATCTACATTTATTCTCATAGTTTACCAACACAGACAGGGTGTCGACTTTTCATGAGATCGATGCATATTTTATTCTTGCAGGCAAATATTTTAATATTTAGTGCTAAACTAAACAGTCATTCTTTAATAGATTTTCCCATTATGAGCCATAGAGGACATTTTAGGAGAAAGCCTTCTTGAATAACTTATAATTCCTGGAAAAAAAAAAAAAACACTTCTACACCCCAATGACACATGCAGATAAATTCCAGGACACGATAAACATCTGCTGATTAAAGAACCCTGCATCTACACACAGACCGATAGTGGAGTAAAAGCTGGAGGTTCACACATATCTTCTTTCCCAGCCCTGATGATCGTCATGTTTTGCTGAATAAGATGATATAAGAAGAGTGAGAATACATGATACGTGTAGAAACTGCACCTGCATACCCAGGTTTTCGACTGATGTGTCTTTACATTCAGACTTGGCAACACAAAATTCATCTCCGTTCCCTTTTAGATTCATTTAGCACAGTGCAGCACAGATTTCCTCATTTGCACCAGCTCAATATTTTAGGTTTTTGCTGTGTGCCAACTTGCATGCTGAGGTTTGGTCCCTGGCAATACAGACGCACGCTGCAATTTAATATCATTTTGGCTGTAATTTCTACCATCTGTCAACTTCCTGGAGCCGAGCATGAGCTCTAATATTTCTGAAATGTCAATTTGTGGCAATCAGCTGCGGTACAGTTTGTTGTTCGTCTCAGTCTCTAGAGGAACTAAATATGATCACAATATTTTTTCCCGTAAAGTTGAATATTGACATTTATCACAATCCATAATTTGCTGTGATGCCGTCAGCTGAAAGGTTGTCCTGATAAAAAAAATCAAATCTGAAGGAAGAGGGGTTCATTGGCTAACCATTTACATTAGATATACTAACAGATATATTTAAATACAGAAAATATTCATGGTCATTTGAGCAAACGTGTCTGAATTTACACTGTGTCCTTGAAAGTAAAACTTTATCTATCTGCACCCACACTCTTTGATGTTAAAAACTATGGAGATTTCAGAGTTTACAAGCTAAATTGAATGCATCCCTGTTCCTGTTTGTGTGAAACTCAACATCAGCAGAACATAAGTAACTCATGTGTAAACAAAAACTAAAGCATTTCATGTCATCGTGCCCCCCCCCC
>JAPSES010000104.1:5188013-5212718 GCA_029822895.1 Maxillicosta whitleyi
TGGTTGTTTATGCGTCATGTAACGTTAGCATACCGTACACTTATTCAGCCTGTTGTTCTCTGTTCTATTTTTATTTATAATTGACTTTCAACATGACATGTCTGTTCTTGGTGTTGGATTTTATCAAATAAATTTACCACCAAAAATGCGACTTATATATGTCTTTTCCTTCTTTGTTATGTATTATGTATGGCTGGTGCAACTTATAGTCCAGAAAATACGGTAATTATGAACCACCAAAAAAGTGACTGATACCTTAACCCACGACAAAAACACAATGACAGCGGCCACGGTGTTAAACTGGACCTGCAGGCTGGCCAAAGACTCAAAGCTGGGGTGTGCTGTGTGGTTCTCCAACAGGTCTTTGAGGCGACTTCCAACCATGGCCGTCCTGGTGATGTTCATGATAATAGCGACAGCACTCAACTTAAAAAAAAAAAGAGCATAAACACCAGTCAGTGGATGACAGTCCATGCCTTATAAGGCTTTCAGCTGGATAAATACGCACCACAACGATGAGGACATCCAGGCAGTTCCACAGACTCTTGAAGTAATGCAACCGGTGAATACGGATCTCCAGCACCTCCTCCACCACGTAGTAGAGGATGAACATGCAGAACGCCACCTCACACACCCCCACGAAGTAGTCCCAGCTGGACATGTATCGAATCAGACGGACGGTCTGGAACTGCCAGGAGGTCACGACTCCGCCCGTAGCAGGAAACTCTACCAACAACCTGAGGAAAGCATCACAATCATTCTTAGCCTTTGGTCCTTTAGTTTTCAATGTTCTGAAAAATGCACTAAATCACATAAATAACTGTACTGTGAAGTTAATAAAGTCTGTCCTCATTTACTTAAGGTACTTAAGTAAGTCGGGTACGTCGTAACCTGAGGACTACCTGTATTATTCTAATCTAAATGTTCATTGGCATCAAAGTCTGAAACCGACACTTGTGATGACGACGGTTTCCTCCAGACCTTCGTCATATCATTCATGGATGTGGTGGGACTGAAGGCTCCTCCTACCTTGCGATACAGAAGAGGTTGATGTTTCCGTTGTAGACAGAGAAGTCCAGGAAAACCGCTCTGGTGCCTCTGTCCAGCCACAGGTGTTCTTTGAGAAACTGCAGCTGGACCGCCGACTCCTCTTTTGTGCGCGACAAGTCCTGGTAGTATCCTCCTCCTCCGTATGTCGATACCTGACCCCAGTGACTGCTACCATTCGTCTCACTTTCTGATGAGTAGACCCACCTGACAGACACAAAGAAAACAATGATTTAGACATGTGACTTTTTTTTCCCTACTTGTCCGTGAATACACTACACTGAAAATGACATGATACATAACTTTATATCCTTTGGAGTAGAGGGCTGCGGACATAATGTTAGTTTTTGCACTAAAAGAAAGACAAAAAAATGTATATATAATAATGTAATTTTTTCCCACATCAAACCAAGAAGAAAATATCCTTATATTTTGTAGTATTATTTTACTGTAGATCATTTTGGTCTGTAAGTGGAGCCTGAACTAAAACGAGTTCGACAGCCTTGACTGTAATTTTGTAATTTCATCCCATGGGCCGGATTGGAACCTTTGGCGGGCCGCATTTGGCCCCCGGGCTGCATGTTTGAGACCCCTGACATATATGGATGAAATACTAACAGGGACCATTTTACTGAACAAGAATCTACTATCAGTACTTTTACTCAATTGAAGGATCTGAACCATTTCTTTTCGTTCTGCTGTAGAAGGAACTTACGCAGTTCCATTCTTGGGTCCGAAGGGGGCGGTGTCCTCATTACTCGGGGTGTACATATTGTAGCAGTCCTGAACCTCAACTCTAAGATCTTCGTGGACCGAGCAGGACTCATTGCGGACTTTGACCTGCCGAAGTCGTGGAACACCGAGGAGAAGGTTCTCGTAGTAGATGAGGCTCTGGTTTTCTTGCAGGCTCTTGTTGTTGTACCACACCTCCCAGTACATGCCATTAAGGAAAGGCCCCTCTGTGAACTACAAATTCAGAATTTATAGATAATTTCCACGCTTTTTAATCCGTAAAAATGAGGAAACACAAATATCTATTATAAATAGCTCAGTATTCAATGTTTTTTTTTTTTAAATAATAAAATGATATCTTATATAGTATCTTATAATATTTTGATTATGCGATGGTTCCTTACTTTAAATACTACCATTACATTTTTTTTTCCATTATTTTTTTTCTGTAGTTATTTAGTCTGAGTTTGGTGAAATAATTTATCTGTGTTAGGAACAGTAACTGTGAGCTGCATTTAACATTTCATAAGCTAAGGCAATTATTAAATCATTACAAATTTGTTTCAATGGTTTACTCAAAAGTTTGTATTTGGAATGAAATACTTACATTCAATCTATGAACACTGAAAATAACATGAAGTATTAATTAAAGTGTACATGTATTGGACATGTAATGCTTATGACATTATGCTTTGTGTATTACAGGCACAAATTCATTTAAAAAAAAAAAAAAAAAAAAATCACCATAAATTTCCAACATTTTGGAACCTTGGCGGAGGCGGTACTAAAAAACTAGTATTGGGTCCCAGATTCCAGATCCTTTTTCGTAATGGAAAAGCAAAAGAGCCGTGTAGAATCGAGTAGAGTAGAGCCGGTACCATTAGAACACTTAACAGCGGGCTAAAACATAAGTTACCTGACTGAACTTCCAATATTATATGCGGTCTTTTGAAATAACTACCAAGAAAAATTCACTACCGGTACCCTTTAATTGCATAACTGCTTTTCCTGACACTGCATTTCACCCCAAACTGAAGATCAGTGTATTTTACCTTCCAGAAATCATCCATGGTCGACAGGCTCCTAAAAGTGAAAGGGTCTCCTGCAGACAGTGGTGTGTCCAGGAAAAGCTGAGACATGACTTTGGTGTAGTAGTACATATTGGCGCTCACCATCCCATAGGTCACTGCGGAGGAATTCACAAATAACAGCATCAGTCAGGAGCATAATGATACACTGACATTTTAATAAGCATCCGTTAAAGCCCTTTGGAAATGTGCTGACAAACAGGGACACTTCTGCACATGTTTGTGAATGCCTCACATAAGTATAGATCTTACAGTATTTTTTCTTGGGCATTCAACAGAAACTGGCTCTGGAAATTACTCTTAATAGTCAAGCTCTCCCTGGCAAGACATGCCCTAATTGAGTGTGCCAGGAAATGATTTCCTGATCCACCCTAAACCACATTTTGGCATTTTTCTTTGGAGCAAAAAGAGAGTAGAAAGTCTTTTTACCATAGTGTTCTCTTTCACACACATTTTCATCAACTCAAACTGTCACCCCAGTACGCCTTTCCAAAGCTGAGATTTTCTGCCTCTGAAACCAGCGAGCATGAACTTTAACTGAAACGAAAACTTTTAAGCTTCAAGAAACGTGTCAGGATGTGCCTTTCAAGCTTTTAAGGTGATTTCTTTGCAAATTTAACATGAAATAGCTTTTTTTTTTTCAGTGTGCCTTTAAATCTAGTACTGTTACTAAGGCTGGACAATGTGCTTAACAAAATCAGTTTGCGATAACTGTGACAGATATTGTAGTTGTCTTGTCATATTTTGGTAGGACTTTTAGCATTTTATTATCACTAAAAAATATAATAACTATGTGATTTATTTCTAGCTGTTTTTAAAGATACAATTCTGCAACATCTTTAAAGAAATCTGACGCTATCTCCAAATATCTAAACTTCTACCAAAGTCTTAGTTTTATGTTTTACACTATCATCTTTGAGAAGTTTCAATCTGATTATGGAAAGTTAGCAGTAGTAGTAGTAATAGTAGTAGTAGTAGTAGTAGTACATACTGGCACTCACTGTTCTACTGTTCTACTACTACTAAATCTTTTTTTGCTTTTTTTTTTTTTTGCCAAATTTCTTTTAATTATACCTTTTTTTTTTATACCTATCTTGTATTATTTTGGGTTTTAAAGTTTTGCAATTGCTGTTATGGAATTACCTAAAACTTTCCACTGTATGCCTGAAAAATTTAACTTTTTGGCAGCCAAATTTCATTTCTACAATGTTGCGCATAAATTTGGAATAGAATATGTTTACATCTTCTCATGAAACCATTGTGGCAGTGTGATTTATTCAAGACAGATTAGGTATTACTAAGACTCAGTTTCTAATCATTGCACCTGGTCAAAAATGACTGATTAGTAATATGTATAAATAGGAATAAACACAGGAATGTGTCTGAAAACAAAATCATTCCAACTTTATGGGTAACAGTGCATAATAATGGTATGTTACTGGGTTTTCCCCTGTGGAAAGTGGAGGTGATGGGCTTTTTTATTGTTGTTATTGACCATATACTGTAAGTTGCATGCAATGATTTATACCTATCCTATTATATTTAGAAAAAAAAAACACCTCAGCATACCTATAAAGTAAAGTCAGCAAGTCATTCTGTCTCTTAGGGCATAAATAGAATCATCTCTTTCCAGAGTGCTAGAAAAATCTCAGGTTATCTGTTCTAGCAATTTTTAGCTGCTTCACCTAAGTCTTAAAAAAATAGTGAAAACCGTGCATGTTGTGGCATAGTTTAAGAAAAAACTGCAGCCTCTGCAATCTGGATACTGCACTATATTGAGATTTCAATTATATTACGATGCATAATTCAGACATACAGTGTATCACTCTTTAGTTGAAGCTGCATTTGCAAGATCTGTGTTTTTGTCCAATTTAAAAGATTTTTTTAAAACGTCATTACTTACAGATACAAAGAGTGATGAGAAAAGCAACATATGTGAGCATCTCCCTTAGGACGTTCCTGAGGTACCTCTCTCGACTGCTGTCACAGTCCTCCATGAGCTCTGTGCCCCACAGAACTGCAGAAAAACAGATCAGTTTCATCAACACGTAGGATGTTTAGTTACATAACAGTTATTCTCCCCCTTGTTCCTGTGTGTTGCGTCTGTCTTGTGTAAAGTAGTGACGTTTAACTTTTACGACAGGGTTTTCAAACACATTTTAGTTCAGGAGACACATACAACCTAATTTGATCACAAGTAAAAGAACAGCACACTTGCCTATAACAAATATATAATAACAACTCCAAATCTGTCGGTTCATTTTAGTGCAAAAAAAGATTAAATTACATTATGAAATTGCAAACTATCTTTACACAAGAAATGGGAATTATCAAGAATAACCTGAACGTAGCCTTAGCTGTCGATTTTCCATTAAACCTGAAATGGCATTAATATAACTTGTCCATAAAAATGTACCTAATGGAAAAACAATTTTGCCAAAACTCTTGTTTTTTAATGTAAAGTTTTTGTACTGGCGAAAGCAGATTTTTCGGGTGTAGCACAATTGGTACATCACATAAAACTGAAATAGAAATACCTTTTTCCACAACTAGTGTCATGTGAATAAAAGAAAATAGTCCTCAGGTTACGACGTACCCAACTTACGTTATTTTGACTTTACAACACTCATCCGCCATTACTGTACATACTTACTGTATACTGTACGTGCAGTATCTTATTTTTTACTTTATTACATTATTATGAAGTATAATACATGTATCTGGATAGTTATTTACAAATTTAGAGGGTATTTAGGGGTACTAAAGGGTTAATTCCGACTTATGTGGAAATTCAGGTTACTTCGACAGCATAGGAACGGAACTCGTTCATAACCCGAGGACTACCTGTATATGGACAGACGTTACAACAAGCAAAGAAGAGTTTTAAAAGAAACATGGCGTGTTATGTGTGGACACACCAGGAAACCAAATCATTTTTTAATTTAGTACGGGATAGATGGATAATATATAATAATAAAGCCTATAACCCTATGAATATATCTGTAAATAATCACAATATTTATGTTCATCATCATGTTCATAGAATGACTTCTCCTGCTTCTTCACCTCACCATAATAAATAAAGTATCACATTTTGTGATTTAATGAGAAACAAAACAACATTACGCACTTGTGTATTTTTTTTTTTTTTTTTTTTTACATTTAGTAAATATCTGTAAAGTTTTGCACAACGGAAAAGTGACTAGTGACACCCTTTTCTGTGTAATTTTTTCATTTTGAAAATTCATCACCTGGACCTGATTTAGAACCTTTGGACGGCCTATTTTGGCTCGCGGGCCGTATGTTTGACACCCCAAAGTAATAGAAAGTTGTTATATACTTGTTAATTGCTTATATACATTTAAAAAAAATCATTCCAATATAATATCAAAAGCATTACTTCTGAGTTTGTGGAGTATCCGCTTCATACAGCTGCGGTGTTCGTGTCTGTCTTGCTGCTGGGCATCCACAGTGGGGGTCGGGTACACTCCTCCGCGGGGGATGTGGGTGCTGCTGCCCGCGCCCGTGTAGCTGCCCAGGCCGCTGCTGCAGCTGCTGCTGGAGGCCGTGGACACAGACCTTCTCCCGGGACTCGCCGGAGGCCAGTCTCCTTCCATAATCTCGTCCTCGGGTTCGAACCCCGGGTTATCCCGACTCCAGGCCTGTCTGGACGGAGGTGACGGAGTGCCAATGACTCCTCCGAGCCCCAGGTCTTGACGCTGGATGTTCTCCATCTCTATGCCTTCACTGGAGTCCAGTCTGTTCGGCAACCTGCCATTCTGGCTCTGCGGTAGCTGCTGCGGTTTGACTCTGGATGAACTCATGGTCTAACGGGGTTTTTATTGATCTACCGTTACCGGGTATCTACTTCAGTCAGAGGATAGTACGTTAAAAACCTCGATAAACTGAAGCATTTCGACCATTTCACCCCCGAGTTCACTTTTACGACACTTTTTACAGTTAGTGAAATCAGTAACTAACCTAAAGACGTAAAACAATTCGTTGTAATCTTATTAAAACATCACGACAGAGACATTTCAACGGTGTTTTCCTGCTTCTCACAGCCAACGTCAGTAGTTTTCACCCTTACCAGACTTTCTTAGCGGAAAAAAAAACATCAAGCGATTTGGAATTCTGTTCCCCCCAAAAATGTCTCCGTTTATGTTAAAAGTTTTCGAAGTGTTAAAAAAAATGTCAACCTAAATGCTATTTACATGCTATCGGCAAATGCAAAGAAAAGCCGTGTTTACGTTGAAGAAGACAGATACTTTTCTTGGAGCAGGACAGCCATCTTGTTCTTGAACTGTTCCCCCAAAAAACTCCGATTCTCATTTGTTCAGGACTCAGATTACATTAGAGTCATGGCGTCTTGGTAAGGATGGAAAACATTTGGAAATCATAGAATGGAAAGCATTTTGTAGCAACAATGTCCTCTAATGATAATTCTGATTTTGGTATTTTCTACTTTTTAATGTTCAACTTTCAATATCTGACAATTTTTCATTCTGTTGACTCTTCTATAAAAGAGGAGGTCCCCTTGAAACCTTTTTTTTCTCCTTTTAAATTATAGTCTAATAAGTGTTCTGTGTCATTCTGCAAACCCCGAACTTGCTTTACAATTTTAAAGACTATTTTAAAGAAAATATTGTACTAAGTAATACCAGTGTTAGCATTACATAACCTATGTTTTGGTCGGTGGTTGCCATGACAACCGGCCAGTTAGCAGTTAAAAGTTGACCCTTTATCTGACCATTTGTGTTTATATAAGCTTTGTAACGACCACACTGGTATAAGCAAATAATATATGGCAAATTCATAAGAAACAGGTCAAGATTTAGTTTTTCACTTTTTAATTTATTTTTTCATAAAAGAAACAAAAGAATATTAGAGCATAAATTATCAGGGTGGTCCAACAGATTAATTAGTACTGATTAAATGCCACATATTTCACATTTGATGTGACTACAATTGTGTACTCCAGATAAGAGTATTATTATCAGTGTATACGTTGTGTGTATTGTGTTAGGTCACTGTGTCTTCATTGTAGAAGCATAAGGGTGTGTGTTTCAGTTTAATAGACTGAACTGCAGTGAACTTAATGTACACTTTCTCTGAGTTACAGCCCATAAAAATAATGGAAAACGGTCAAAGATTCTTTCTTATGAGTTACCTCATAGTCCTGCTGATGTACATGTAGAGCTTCTCTGACTATGTGCAACTATGTGCAAGACGCAAATGTTGTTTGACCACTTGATGGTGCTCAGTGTCCAGATTTAAGAAGCAGTGTATTTACACTGATGTGAAAATGCTGCTGCCAACCCTTCCAAGCCAACCCATGTGGTGTTTTCATACATTATCTTACATTTGATTAAAAAAAAGAAAAAAAGAAAAAAAAGATGTCTTTAAAGGAGCTTCTTAGAATAGTCTAAGGTAAAAAAAAAAAAAAAAAAAAAAAGATGTGGGATTTTAAGAATTAAATTTTTATAAATCAGCATGAGAAATAGAAAATTCTCCACTTTTTATTTCAAGTGCATACATTACAGATGTTTAAGACAAGTTGTTGATCAATCAGCCCAGACACTGAATGAGTCCTTTATACAAGGAGTAAACAAATCCAGAAACACAAGAAAATACATAGACTACAGAAAAATGATTTTCAAAACATATAAATCAACGACCTGTAATGTCTCCACAGTTGGCATTGGAAACTAAGGTTTTTCCACCGATTATAAGTCTTCTGTGCACCACCTCAACCAAATTATTGTAAAATCAATGCATTTTACACTTAAATTAGCAAAATACAACTCTAAACGACCATTTCCCAGATCTAATGGTGATTTGATACTCATTGGACATCTTTACCAAATGTTATTTTTAACTTTTTTCTCTATATATGTTTGTACAAACGTGGTAATAATATTGTAATATGTCCCCAAATTACTTAATTAATCTGCAGAAAATTGTATGAAACAGTAGGTATCACTTTTGTCACTATGTGATCAGTATTTTGGAACAATTAAAGTTTTAAGTGACATATAAGGTAAATAAGGCATGGAAGCGTGATGACAAGGACAATTCCACAGCATTTTGTGTGAGCTGGAGCACGTTTAGGTTAATTTGGAAAGGTTGGGGGCGGGGTTATTGTCCTACGTCATGATTTATGCTGTTTAGTGTAAACAGTTGATTGGCTGAGTCGTTGTAATGGGGGTTCCCTGCCCCAGATTGCAGGGGTAAAACAATAAGTCGTATCTATCACTTTAAATCTTCAATCTCTGGTACAGCAGAGATCATAAACTGTTAGTAGTGCGTGGGAAATATCACCATACATACCTGGGATACACTGTATTTCAGAACAGTTTATAGCCGGTTACTCATTGTTACTTATTATAAACCATTCTGTCTACAAAGATAGGTCCTTCATAAGGTAAGTTAGCCCGCGTCTTGTGTAAATGAGCTATAAAAAAGGGTTGACAAGCTAACGTTAACCGTACAAGCTAATGTTAGCTGCATTGTCTGATCAAACCACGACAGTTCGACAGACAGTTAGTAATCATTATGAGTTGACAACCTGATGTGTAGAAACTATACAAATACCCTACATTAGCAATCTAATTTACAATTGTGGGTAAAGCAAATTTGCCTTTCTTTGTTTTCTTTGAGCTAGCAACAGCATTCTGTTAGTTTCAATGAATTCGACAATGTAAACTGATTTAGACACAGCGTAAGATTTGTCCAGTCCGTGGGTTATTTTGCTTATTGTACTTGTAATGTATAATTTACTGTCTGATATTATCTACTTTAGGGACTCGTTGTGGTTAAATGAATCTGTTTTATTGATGCATTACAATTCCTATCACTGGTCTTACAGATATGTCTACTTGGTTTTCCCCTCTTCCAGTTGTATATATATATATTTTTTTATATCTATCGGGGTGTCAGCTATACCATTTACTGTGTGAACAGTAACATTCAAACATTTGTCAGTGGATATTATTTCTGTGAAAGATAAGTGAACAACGGCTGAAGAAATAACGACGACGCCACAAGTTAGCTATAGCTACCCTTAGCAGGCTAACCACCGGTTTTGCAGAGCTTGGTCTATGCGTTTTATTTGCCGGGCTAGCGTTAGCAACTTAAGATGACACTGAAGAGGCCGGCAAATTAGCTTTAATGATCACTCATTCCTCTTTCGGTTACAGTTTACGTCGGTGCAGCAGATTATTTGGGCACACGACAGTGCTGAATTTTCTGGAATACTTACATTTAATACGAATTATAAATTTGTCACGTCATACCGCTAATGAACACGCTACTGTGATAGTGATGGTGAAATGTTGTTAGCATTAGACATGATAGGCCCAACAATCACAGAGGGCCTGGTATACAAAGCGTTGCACATTATGTGTGTGATGTATGATTAAAAGTCGATTTAATTGTTCTGTACTTTGTTTTGTATTCTGTCAAACACGAATGCCCACATCAGTCGCTTCCCCTTTTAAGTACAGCCGGTTCCCCTCTTTGTCTCATTGGATGGACGTTATGGCGCAGTTGAATGTTAGCTTATGTTTTAGCATACTCGCTGAACAGTCAGCTGTCTTGCTTGTGCTTGATGTGGGTCAGAAGAAATGGACCAAATGAAACAAAGAAAATCGAAACGATGTTCTCCTTCACGGAAGTGTCTTGTTTTATTTTTTATATACTCGGTCCTCGTCAACGTCTATGTTTATGGTGGCACAACTCATTGGGTTTGTCCACATAGTATATTGTAGATATTGAACTTTAGCTTAGTTGTTTATTCTCTTCTTTTTTTAATTTAATTTTTTACTGCATGCTTCTCACTTACTCCATGTTATATGTATGCACTAACCACTGAAGGGAATTCCTTGAAATGTGAACCCTGTTTACTTGCATGGAAATAAACACAATTCGGATTCTGAACATGCGTTTGAGTAATAATACTGTCTCCCTCAAAATGTAACTGACTTTAAACAATTGATATAGATATTTGCCTGACTCAATTTTACAATTGTCAGTTAAAGTCATAACCCTGAGCTAATAATAAAAGACGATAAAACACGTTTACAGAAAATTCTATCATGCATTAATGTGCAAGTCTTGGTTTTTGTTTACACTGTTTTGAAGAAATGGTTAAATGTTATTCTCTTGGCTGTTGACAGACTGAAATGCTTTTCAGTTAGGGTGTACAAAAATGTAATATTCATACTATTCAAACTAATTCCTGGATTGTCTTCTGTTTTAGCACTTAATATTGTTTACCAAAGAAATGGTGATGGAGAAGCCAAGTCCCCTGCTTGTAGGGCGGGAGTTTGTGAGGCAGTATTACACACTTTTGAACAAGGCACCAGACTTCCTGCACAGGTAAATTACTGAAATATCTGATTGAATATGTCAAATCTGTGGATGTTGAGAGAATACTCTTAAAACTTCTTAAATGTTGTTGTTCTTCTAGGTTTTATGGGAGGAATTCTTCCTATGTTCATGGGGGTCTTGATCCAAGTGGAAAGCTGGCAGAGGCTGTGTATGGGCAAGCAGTATGTGTCATAGATTACTAATCCACTCACTTGAATTATACAGTGTAGTAGGAGTTGGATGGTTATACATAAAAAAAAAATACAAATGCCAACCACATATATACATGACAAGTGTTTCTGTTTGTTTGCATGATTTATATCCATCAAATGTCAACATTGAGTATTCGATGCAAAAGTATAGTAGTAAAAGTCCATGTTTTAGATTTGTTTGTAAAGGTAAATGAAACTGATCTAATGTAAGAGAAAGAGAACAACTATGCCTTGCAAAATAAATTTTTTTCATGGCAAAAGTGACTTTAGTTTTAGGAACATAAAGTATATTCATGCGGAAGGCAATGGCATTTGTTTTATGTAGACTTAAAATGTTTCTTGGTGACTTGAAGAAAAATGCAGATGTGCTGATTTAAACTGATCTGGCTAATCCTTGCACTTTGAAATACTTTCTCATAGGAAATCCACAAGAAGGTGATGTCACTGCAGTTTAGTGAGTGCCACACAAAGATCAGGCATGTGGATGCCCATGCTACACTAAGCGATGGCGTGGTGGTGCAAGTCCTTGGAGAACTGTCCAACAACGGTCAACCCATGAGGAAGTTTATGCAAACATTCGTGCTTGCTCCAGAGGTGAGTACTGTAAAGTAATAGTTGCCTGAGATTATTGCACCAATTAGCAACTATCAGAATGAAGTTTAGACTTGTATTAGTAAACTGCTTTTTTATTGTTTTTTTATAATTCTGTGGTTTTGAAAGAATAGACCGTTTGGGGCCCCTCAGTAGCTGAATGCTTACTGTACATACCATGAAACCACAGCATCCGTGGTTTAACTAGCAGTGGCTACATGTCATGTTTTCTGCCTGCCTTCACTTTTAGAAAAATGTAACAGAGTAATTTAAAAGTGTGCTACTGTGCTCACAAGACACAAAGAAAGCTATTCTAATGAATATATCGGTAAAATATAAACACTGACTTTGTTGTTCAACACGTTTATCCTTCAGGGTTCTGTGGCAAACAAGTTCTACGTCCACAATGACATCTTCCGTTATGAGGATGAGGTTTTTGGAGACTCTGAAGCTGAGCTTGACGAGGGTAATTTTCACAACTAGCCATTTCAAGTTAAGATTCTCTTCTATGAATGTTCAAGATGAGTATGAGTAACCTCACTTGTCTGTTTTCTCTCATAGAATCAGAGGAGGAGGTTGAAGAGGAGCCAGAGGAGAGGCAGCCATCTCCAGAGCCACTTCAGGAAAGCCCAAACAGCACCACCTATTACGAACCTCACCCTGTCACGTATGCTAAACTTTAATTGCATCCTAAATAATGTAGTGGAATGGATTTAACATTTTGTTTTTGCTTTATTTATGGATTTAACAGTGTTTCAGCTGATTTTTTTCTGTGGAAGTGAACACATGCTGATTGTGCTTTGCAGTAATGGAGTAGAGGAGCCCATGGAAGAGCCAGCTCCAGAACCAGAGCCAGAGCCTGAACCAGAGCCAAAAGTAGAGGAGATAAAGCCTGAAGTAGATGAGAAGGTTCTGGAGGAGATGGAGGAGAAAGCCCCATCACCAGTTCCTGTGGAGTCTCCACCAAACACCCAGGAGCCTCCCAAAGTATGGCTTGTGTGTCTTTACTCTTTATTTGTTCATTTTGTTAAGATTACAGACAGTAGGATGCTGAAGATGAGTGCATTTCAGTATCACATGGGAGATGAGTGATTAAGCTGAAGGGCTTTGTACCACATGTAATGACTTCATATACTTTAAAAGTAGTGACGAACACTCAACAACAACACAGCCAGAATGATGATTGTATTTCATTTGAGTGAACTAATGTTTAACAAGTGAGCACTGATATTCGAGTGATTTTTGGGTTGTCTGTCTATTTGGTTTTCCACAGAGGTGATAAACCTTTACCTAATGGTTCAGTGATTGATTATGGTGGATGAGCAGTTACTGTTGCAGCTTAAATGATGATGTGTCATGTCCTTCACAGACTTTTTCCTGGGCTTCAGTGACCAGTAAAAACCTGCCTCCCACTGGCACTGTCACCTCCTCTGGAATCTCACCCCATGTTGTTAAAGCTCCAAGCTCACAGGTAATGAATCACCACTGGACATGCATTTTTATGGTATATATACATTTGACCTTTTTTATTTTTAGTTGGAATAAAGTGCTTTATATAAATGGGTCCTTTTTGTCGGTGATTTTAATCGACGTTAAAACATTGCATTAAATGTGATTGTCAGGGCTAATGGCAGCAATACGTATTTAAGTGTGTGTGAAGAGCACTTCACATTGGCAACTAATGCGTTTTTTTATGTAATGCTCCTGTGAATATGCACTGTTACGGAGTGTTGTGACTATTATAAAAGACACTCAGTAGTACAAATGGCAGTCTTCATTCTTCACTCTACATAGTTATTGCAAGAAGTGAGTTTTATCCGGTAGATTGTGCTTTCTATTTTGTTGTGCTTATGTGTCAACTTTTCGTCATGCAGCCCAGAGTTGAAACCAAACCGGAGTCACAGACTGCACCCCTCCGACCTAGAGACCAACGCAACACGCGTGATAGACCGGCCTTCACTGCCCGGGGTCCCAGATCTGGTAATAAGACTCTATGTTTGTCACAAACAATGAGCAATTCACTTGCTTCATTCTTAACACCTGCATGCTTCTGTCACACAGATGGTGTTGCCTCTTCAGAATCCCAAACAGGAAAACCACACTTGAGTTTTGTGAACAAAGGTAAGCATTTCTTTAGTGCACACGTTGTCCAGTTGTATCAGAGTTCATCTGTAATCCTTTTTCGTAATTAGTCTTCAGTCAAAAATGTTGCTTCCTTGTCAAAATCATAACACCCAGTCTGATGTTTGTTTGTTTGTTTTTCTGTCTGTCTGACCTGCAGGTGGCAGAGGAGATACGGAATCTGCTGATACGGACAGTAGGCGGATTGTCCGGTATCCAGACAGCCACCAGCTTTTCGTTGGCAACCTCCCACATGACATTGACGAGAGTGAACTCAAAGAGTTCTTCATGAGTATGTTTTCTTGGAAAACAATACTTTGTCATTGGATTTTCAGTGCACTTTCTTTTTCTTAAAAATTGACAGTTTTAAACGTGTCATCATGACATTATTTCTGTTCCTTACAGCATATGGAAATGTCGTAGAACTGCGGATCAACACCAAGGGCGTGGGTGGGAAGCTGCCCAACTTTGGATTTGTGGTCTTCGATGAATCTGAACCCGTGCAAAGAATCTTGGGGGCCAAGGTAGAAGGGGCATGTATTACCATTTCATTACCCATTTTCATTCATCTGGTGGTGGGTTTGGTGATTGGCATTTGACACTGCATGTGATGTGTAACCAATCAAGCTCAAAATTTCAATCACAATGACTAACAATGTTCTACACTGAAATGGAGTTCAACAGAGTACTCTTCCACAGCCCTGTAACATCTACTTAGTTACAGGGTTTGAGGCAAATCTTGAGAAACACTTTCAACCCAAATTGATGTTTTTGGAGGACTTGAAGCATTTTGGAGTGACCACTCTGCCATTTTCATAAGTTTGCATTGTTTAAGCCAAAAAACACTTTGGAAATTAAAAAAAAAAAAGTCCTGTTGACATAAAATTGTGGATGGATTATGTAGTAACCAGTGAATGATGTGGGTTGTGAACTTGCAGCGTGATGGTCGGTCCTTGTTTTCTCCTGTAGTGACTTTACTTTACTCATTACAGCCCATCATGTTTCGAGGGGAGGTGCGTCTGAATGTGGAGGAAAAGAAAACGAGGGCGGTGCGCGAACGAGAGACCCGCGGTGGAGGAGACGAGCGCCGGGACATGAGACGCAACGACCGTGGCCCTGGAGGTTCACGAGGCATTGTGGGAAGCGGAATGATGCGAGAACGTGACGGAAGAGGACCTCCACCCCGAGGTGGCATTGCCGCCAAACCTGGCATGAGTTCTGGAAGAGGCTCCGGCGGTCAGGGAGACGGTCGCTTCACTACCCAGCGCCGTTAAGAAGAGCACCACCTGCAGTGTGGAAGTAGTACCGTGTTCTTCATCTTCAAGCGTTCTCGTTAACGAAAAGAAATCTTCATGTATAAACGTATATATTTGGGTTTTTTTTGTTTTATTTTGTATTTGTTTTGTTTTTTTTGTCCCCTCTTTGCTTTGGAATGTGACACAGCCTGTCAACCATTTGTTTGTGAAATAGACAAAACAAAATAAGCAAACAAAAAATTTCGCTTATTAGTTGTGAGCTGAGCATCCTTTTTTGGGTACCTCAAGAATTCACAGACTTTAATTTGTAAATTTGTGAAAAAGGCAAACCAACCAGGAGTGATCTGCCACATTAGGAGGGACTGATAAGACTTCAACAACGATAATACAGCCCATCATTTGGAAAAGAGATTATATGCCTTGACCTAACTGGGGCGCTGCTTCACGAAATCCACATGAAATTGCACATTTTATATGGTAGTTTTCTGCCCGTTACTGTTGGAAAAGGGTGAGATGCAAAATTTGTGCAGTTCCAGGGGAAAAGCTTGCCTTTTACTTTTTTCCTTTTGAGAGACCACTGCTTCAAAATTGCATAATGCACTCATCAATATGCACTAATGGGTACTTTTTTGTCGTGTTACGTTGACATCCATGCTCGGAATGCAGCTGGAGAGACGCGTTTGTCTCAAAGCGATACGACTTACTGGGGCAGGCCTCATTCACAGCCTGTCTGCTGTGACCAATGTACTTTTCACACTTCTGACCCAAAACTACGCTTCAATTACTGCTGGATGGACAAGATAACAAGCAAATCTACATTATATTTTTTCCTCATTTATAAATAATTACAAAAAAAAAAGCTCAAATCCTGGACTTTCACCAAATGTGTGGGGGGACTAAGGATAAACAAAGTCGAACAATAGAAGAGTGGTGGTTATGATTGCGGCTCGCTCTGTTTTTCTTTCGATTCCGAGTTGTCTTTTTTTTTTTTTTCTTCTTCATGTTTATCCCAACCAGCTTGACCGCAAACCTGGGATGGACGACCGCTCCCTCCCTCTTCCCTCCCTCCCCGTCTTAAAATGTGGAATAACAGAATAAATGTACAGCAAAAACCATAGTTTACTATATGCTTTGTTTTTCTGTGTATATTTTTCATTTCTGTTGACTTGATAAAAGCATGATGGTGCCTTCTATTTCACCTTTTCGAGTCTTACTAAAGCGCTGCGGTTCTGCCTCCTAATATAGAGCAGCTCATTTTGAACTATTATCTACTGGGAGCAGATTTAAAACTATCAGTATTCACATCTTTGAAGTTGTTTTCAGGTGCATATTTCATTATTTTCCATACTGTTTTACTACCTAAGATAAATCTGCTGTGAGATTTTGTACATTTGTTTTGTGTGTCTGTTCTGGGTTTTGTAGAGACAATAGGTGCCTCGAGTTCTGTTCGTTGATAAATGGTTACGAGGTTCATCTGAAAAACTACTCCCAAAAAAGGTACATTAAAAGCTGGTGATATTAAAATGCTTGGTCCGTGGTTTAACAAGTCACAGCTCCACACAACAATACTTACAGGGAAAGAAGGTTTTTGGAACGGGGTATTGTTTCAGCCTGAACATAGTTTTTCACAGACCATGGCAGCGCTTCGATTTAATCCCAGGACACAAGTTGTCAGACTGTTTAATGTTTTTTTTTCTCGGCAACAATTTTGTAATGATCTGTGTGGGAGGGCTGGCCATTGTTCCAGCTCACAGACTAGCAAATAATTGTGCTCACTTTTCTAGTTGTTTATGCGTTTGTATTTTCATATGCTGATTGTTCACTGTGCTGTTGTGTTCATTTATATTTCCACTTGAGGCAATTCTAATCCGATTGCTCCTTCTTGTCCACTGTTTTTATTTTTTTTTTTAATTTTAATTTTATTTTGTTTGTTTTATTTGTTTGTTTTTTTTACCACTTGGTAGGGAGGGAAGACCTCGGTTTCAGCTGGAACGGAAAACATGAGATGTTCTTTTGTTGTCTTGCACTGAAATGGGACGTGAGATCGATGTAGCATTTTTTTGGACAAATATTAATATGAGGTCTTCCTTGTCTGGTGGTATTGCACTATTTCCAACATTTCTGGGACAATCTGTAAGTTTGAATACAGCCTCCAAATTTCTCATCTGGCAATGGAAAAAAAAAAAAAAACGATTAGTGCTTGTTTTTGTTTTCAGCATGAGGTAATGATTGCTCGCTCTCACAGTTGGGAAAAAAAAATTAAATGTACAGACATGACATATTTAGTATCATTTTTTTCCCCAGTAGCGCTCAGCTCTGTCTTGTAATTGAGATAAAATATTTTCAGATAGTAGAAATAATTTTGAAAATAAACTATTAATTTGTTGCAATCGTACTTTGACCTTGTACTACAGAAAGCTTTTTTTTTTTTTTTTTTTGGTCATTGTGTAACAGAAGGCACACATGGGTGCCCTAGATCCCAATTGTTTCTACATGTCGAGTAACTGGTTAATATGGGTACTTGACTGCAGTCATACTTTTACAGTGACGATTAGACAACAGTGTGGTGAAGAAGAGCCATCATGCTTTCAGACTAATCTGTGCATTACATTTAACGGTGGTAAAAATGTTCAAACATATGAAGGTATGGTTGGATATGGGGTTATTTTTTTGTTTTTTGTTTTTTTTTGGTTCCACTTCAAAACGACCCACCCATTTCCAAACTCCAAGAAAAATAGTAATAAAATTAATTAAAAAAAAAAAAAAAAACAGCTGTAAATTTATTTTTCTGTGGTTAAAAATGCAGTAGAGTGGGTCCTCATTGTGAATCATTCCAGTTCCTATTGAATGAAAAGAAGTACCTTCTTGGCTTTTGCAGGTGCGGTAAACAGTTGGCAGCCATTTTAATTTACTGTGTTTACCCTTTATTTGTCGCTAGTACAAAACTGTTGCAGGTGGAGAATCTTTGCTTTGGTTTTTCAGTTTTTATTATTTTTATTTTGTTTTTGTTTTTTTGTTTTTTGTTTCTTTTTTGTTCTTTTCCATTTTGAATGTGTTGGACTTAACATACAATAAACTACTGATATCAGCACCACTCATACCGTTTGTCATGTTTACAGGTTATTCTACAAATAACAGTGACAGTGAATGAAATGGAGAGCGTGGGTAAAGAAAAATCTGATATATCCGGGGTGTTTTGCATTTTATGTGGAGTTGAGATACTCCCTGTTTCAGACATGTCATGTAAAAGAGGACAAACAACTAATATTTGTTTATTGGAGTCTGATAAATACTTTTATGCAAATATTTTTCACATGATGAGGAACTTGGTTATATCCTGACTTATTTTGCAGGTGTTTTCGCTTTGTACATTTAGACTAAAGAATGAACTTGCACAGACACCTTTTTGCAAAAACAAAAACTAACAAATGAAAGCATTTAAGTACAAATTTGCACCCTTTTTCAGTCATTTTAACCATGTTACCTCGAGTATGATGATTGTTTTTTCCAGTTACTGTCATCAAATGGCGTTTTACATGATGGTAAAAACAGACCTTTTTGATCCTGGGGGGGGGGATCCTCTTTGATTTGCAGTTGGATTGCTGAAAACCCTGCTGCTCTGGGGAAACCTGTGCAGCAGCCGCACCCATTGTGAAGCGGGATGAAAACCAGATGCATGAAATGTCTGGTGAAAATCCTGGACCTTTCCATGTGCAAATATGGGGTTATTAGTAATTTGTCCCCAGAGGTTGGAGCCCCGCTGGCTGGATTAGGAGGTAGAACATTAACATACATTGTGATGGACAGGAAGCAAATGAGTCTTATCCTCTGTTAATGGAAGAACGAGCAAGAAGAAAGATTCCCCATCCTGGAAAACTGATGGAAATTGGAGATGGAGGAGTGGTGTCAGTATCCGTCAGATCAACTGGAGTAATTTGACACAGGTTTTTTTTTTATTTAATTTTATTTTTTTTAAATTTCTTACAGCTTCACTTTTCTTCTCAATGCAGAGACTATGCAAAGGCTGCACCCCTCACATGCAAACATAATTTCCATCCCTAAGTCAGTGAGGATGTCACTCAGGCCTTCTGATGTTTCTAATTTTCTTTTATTATTAAATTAAGTAGTTTTTATTCACTGTATGTTGAGGAAAAAATACATAGTACCTATCAAGGGCTTTAAAAATGTACTAAAATATGCAAAAAAAAAAAAAAAAGTATACGTATTCATCATAAATATTTCAGGAGACACTTATTACTAGTTTATATCTTTTTTTTTTAAGAGGTATTCGTGTCATCTTAAAGACAGATGTGTATTCAATAAATAACACCCTCTGTCCTGAAACACATATTTATTGAGGATTTAAAATTAACAGATAAAAATGTGAAATTCAACTTGCATATTGTGTAAGAAAAAGCACATCTTATTATTTCCACTGCCACAAGAAAATTTCCTGAAGCTTTTTAAAACAAGCTATTTGTGGAAATGTATTCTTTTTTTGTATCAGCATTTTTTTCCTTAAGTTTTTCTATATATTCTAATTATATTTAGTCATATTGTATGGGCTTTATACACAGACTCACTACTTCCTGAAAACAGGAAATGAAGGAGCTGCTTTAAGTTCAGGAAGTAGTGGGGCCGTGCATATAGAGTACATTGCATCAGTAATAGGATCTGCAGCATGAAGTTCATCAACAGATTGGCAAATGCTTTAATTGCACAATGTGCATGATTCAGCATGTGTGCGAGTGGAGAAACAAAGATCAGAGTGAAATCTGCTCCACTCTTGCTCCAAGGTATTTCCACAAAATTAATAAAGTTGGACACAAACAGGCACCATTCATAAACAATGCAATTCTAACTGCTTCACAAAGGCATAAAATTGCATTGAAATCATGGAGAATAAAACATTAAATGAACGAATAATTGAATTGAATGAAAAGGAAAGTGGAGGAAGGATAAAAAAAATAAAGAAGGAAATTAAAACATGAATACACATGTTTCCTGATTTAAGAATAAATAAAAGGAAAAGCACATTAAAATGACAATTACTGCACCCAAACATGAAGGTGGTCTTAAACTTTTAACCCTGCATTTAGGAAAACTCAGTTGACACTATTTTCCTAATAATCAGGGTGGTTGTCTGACAAAAAAACTACTTTCTTGCAGTGATGGAGGCCAAAAGGCACTAGATCTGGGTCACTACCAGGTCAGGTGTAACAGGTGCTCTGGTACCCCAGGCCACAGACAGCGGTCAAATAATATATTTTTCATTTTCTGTGGGTAATTATTTTATCTTATATTATTAATGAACATTTATTTCTACATAGATTAATATGTTTACTGATCCACACTGTTACTGTGACAGTTTTATCTTGCCCTTTAAAAAAACTGGTCGCACGATCAGCCACGTATCGCCACGTTTGCGCGCATGCGCAGTGTCCAAGCATATATTAGTTTCCGGGGTCGTTTAAGTGTACACAGTGCAAAACTCAGAATTGTGTGCCTGTTTTCTCATATTTAACTATAAATATTCCAGGAACTACAAAAGGAGGGTTAAGTGTTTCTTTCATAGGAGATACTCTTTGAGTACGGGACCGAGAGGACAACAGAAAAGATGAATTTCTTCAGAGGAGTGATGGGTGGGCAGGTACCCGGGCCGATGCCGTCCGGAGCGGAGACGGTAGGCAAACCAGGTCGGCTAGCTCCGGCTAGCTCCGCTTTATCACCTCTGTACCGACAGAACCGAGTCCACATACACGTCATCGCTACACCCAGTTGTCATATTTGAAAGGATATTGTTAAAAACACCTAAATGGATATATTGATATACCAGGCCCTTTCATATCTATGGGATTAAGACACAACGGTTAGCATAGCTAGCCAAGTCAAATGCATAATTAGCCAACCTAGCAAATATGTCAGTCTGCAGTGTGGGGAGCTGTCTGCCGTGACCAAGGTTGTACTGAAATCTTTGCTTCTTATAACTTTTAATAATGAAGGAAAACCGATCCACATGGCGATGAAGACCCATTAGTTTTTTTTAACCAATATTTGACCTTTCATTCAAATATTTGAGGTAGTTTTACTTTTGTTTTACATTACATTCGTCTCACATCCTGTTTGTGCTTTAAAGTCTCTGTGATTCCCAAACACATGTAGCATCTCTGTGCTATAGACCAACAGCTGTCTGTTGAAGTCATTAAACACGTAACACGTTGTTTGTCACAGATGAAGACTGCAGAAATGAGGTAAGCATAACATGTGCAAAATCATTCCCTGTGACAGATCCAGAAATTGTGTGACCGGGTGGCCTCCTCAACACTCCTAGAAGACAGAAGAGATGCTGTGCGGGCTCTTAAGTCCCTTTCCAAGGTAAAGGGTATTTGTCCATTGAGGAAAAAAAGCAGAAGTAGGACTTTGTATATTACATAGCATATGTTAAACTAAAATGAGCATTATAACCTACACCTAACAGACTATGAGTTCATGGATCTATCAGACACATTATTTTATTATTGCACACAATACATTAAGTATACACTTGCTGTATAAATGATGTGTAATATTTTTTCATTCGTTATTATTTATAAGTTGCTGACAAAGACTAGAATGGGATTAAAATGATGTTGTCCTGTTATATAGTTGTTGTTTTCATGTACATTGGAACAATCAATACAGTCAATATCAGTCTGTAAACACTGATTCCTTTGTCAGCTATGGGTGATGTAGAAGAACAAACCATTGACGTAGACCTCTGCTATGTTCAGGCAGAGTTAGTTACTGACTGCCCCATCAGCCAGAAGTAATGAGTTTATCAGGCATGAATAAGGGGTTTAGGAGAGACATTGTTGCACAGTAACAGCCATTGGATCCACAGAGGTCAGAAACACAGTGAAGTGAGCAGACTTCCTGTATTTTATAAGAAATATACCACCAGGGTTTTTTTATGGCTCAAAATGAAGGGAAGGTGGTGTCATCTGATCATTTGGCCTGTGCTTTCAAGTGACTTGAGCTTTTTTAAGAAAATAATTGAGATATAATAATAATAATAATAACATGATTGAATAAACAAACAGTTGTGAAGTTAATACTTTGTTGTAGTTTTTAAAAATGATTTGCTTTAAATGAAATGCCTTATTTTTGCTTTGGTCAGAGGTGGTCGCTGACCTCATGAGTGTTTTATATTTTGCAGAAATATCGCATGGAGGTTGGCACACAGGCGATGGATCACTTGATTAATATACTGCAAACTGACAGGTTTGTAATTTGTTTGTGGTCTAGAATTTGTTTTGCAAGTCTTTTCATGATATTTGTATTTAGCTGTAGCAGAGATTCAAACTTTAAAATGTATTTAATATTTCATTTTAATATGGTTTTTTTTTTTTTTTACAATATGTGTGCATTTCTTTGTTTTAAAATCCTGTTTCTCATTTCAAATGAAACAGATCTGACTCAGAAATCCTTGGCTATGCTTTGGACACATTGTACAACATAATATGCAATGATGAGGAGGAAGAACAAGGTAATACACATGTTCACCATTAAATTAGAATTCATTAAATTCATTCAGAGTCCATCACTAGAATAGAATTTTTTTTTAAATTTGTATGGCCACTCTTAATGGTCTTGTTCTGTTTGCATGTGCAAACAAGCTCGATTCATGACATCAGTTAATTTACGTTCCTCCCTCTTCTACATACTGGTAATGTTTGCTTCATGTTAAGTTTGTCGTCTCTCTCTTCTCTTCCATGTTTTTAACCCTACAGATGAATCAGAAGGTAAAACTCTTTGACTGTGCATGATGCTCTAACCACCAGCTCCACTCCGAGGAAACGGAGAACATTAATAGCACTATTTACACCCTACTGCACCGTCAGTGCTGTCGAGGGCTGATGAATGACAGGGCTATGTTTTGGTTGTTGTGATGGCTTGACTTCATGAGAATCAGCTGCTGATTCCACGTCTGACTCTTCAGAGTGGTTTGAATGAGTGCAAGCTTTTGGGTTAGTCTTTAAACTCGGTCTTCCCCTGCCCTCGCAGACGCAGTAACCTCTATCCCTGTCACAGGGAAGCATAAGAATGTATCCATGTCTGGTCAGTACTGAAACCAAGCTGTCTGTGCTGTAGCTGTAGTCCTGCTGGATGACTAACTTCACTAAAACAAGCTGGCATTGAAGGGTGTTTGGGTGATGAGAATGAGTTACTAATACCATCACAGACCCACGTTGCTGTCTTTTAATACCAATGTTTTAAGTGCACTGTTGTTTTCTGCACATTTTGTTGCTTATATCTGATTTTTCCCACTTTTTTGTTGAAGTTATTCAGTCATAGGTACTGTGTGTTTCTAAGTGCTGAATCACTCACCTTATAAAGAACTGCAGTGGTATGTGACCATACAGATTTATTCAGTTTAATTTGACTTGGTTTTGAGGTGTTACTTCTCCGTTGTTCTGACTCAAACTCCACCCACTCCATGATTCTGAAAAGGGGCTAACAATCATAAAGAGGGTGATGAGGGGCTCATGTGTGACAGGAGTAGTTTAAGGTCATCTACAAGACTCCTATGCAAAACCTGAAGGGTCTAAATTGGTATTTATTTTGTACAACTTGAAAAGTCTATATCACTTCAACCGTTATGTTTAGAACATTTTCACAGTGTTAAATTTCCATCCTACTTTTCTCACAAGTGGAAGAAGCCCTGAAGTGCTCTTTAAACCAACAAGAGTTATGCAAGATTAACAGCAATACTTTGGTGGTTTAATGTTAGTTTAGTTATAAATAAACAAACAAACTAACAACAGAGCAGTCAAAGACGTCAATCTACTGATTTAAACCCAAGTGAATGAATTACATGTCATTTCATGAATTACTTAATTCATGAAATAGAGGAATCCTAAATGATTGGCTTCTTGGAAAGTCAATATATCAGCATCAGGTGGGGGGCTGGGGGGGCTGCATGGGTTAGAAGGCTGGACAGTCAGATGGAGGGTCTGCTTGTGGCTGACGGGCCGCCGGTTTGATTCCCCAGACTGTTCACATAATCAATATTTTATACTAGAGGCAGAAATGAACATCTCAAAATATGGACATGTAAATCTGAAGCAATCTGTATTGTTACATATTATAACAAGTACTGACATAATACAATTTTTGTCGTATGATATATTTGGCCTGGTATTTATCCCCATAGTGGTGTTTCTAACCAGTTTATGACACTAAAGCTCCTCTCCCTGTAAAGTTTTTCATTGTACTACCCATACAGTAGAGTTATAAAAACCCTCTGAG
>JAPSES010000104.1:5250848-5265631 GCA_029822895.1 Maxillicosta whitleyi
AAAAAACAAAAACAATGCATTTAAACACCATCCATGGTAATTTTCAACCACATTAGCCTTTACGTTTTTCCTCCTTTTGTACCTCATCTTCTCCGCTGACCTCTTCATCATCCTCCTCTCCTTCTACTTCCTCTTCATCTTCCTCCTCATCCTCTTCCTCATCAAAGTCCTCTTCCTCCCCATCCTCGTCTTCTTCCTCCTCTCCTTCTGCAATTAAACAAAAACCTGTGAGTGCAACGGATAAACGCTAGAGACACGTTTATACTGCACGGATATGTTTACTTTTCCCAGCCAAAGGGAACTAAAGCGCTGTAAAGACCACCCCTTACCTTCGTCATCTTCATCGTCGACACCATCTCCTTCCACCTCTCCATCGGAGTCGGAGGCTTCCCGGTCTTCCATGTCGTAACCATCCAGGTAGGTGAGCTGAGGCAGCAGTTTGAACATGCTCTCTCTGTAGTCGTTCAGGTTTGTCACTTCACAGTTAAACAGGTCCAAACTCTTCAGGTTGTCCAGCTTTTTCTGTTGATCAGATGAAGTTACACTTTTGAATGACAAACTGTTACTGATTTTTTTTAAAGTTAATCGTGCTATAACAATATAACAGGCTTTACACTAAATAATTTGTTTTTGATCCAAACAATCTCTGATGTGATTTAGTGAATGAGGGAAATACAATGATGCTTCTGTGATATATTTTTGGGCAACAATTTCACTGGAATAACCACAAAACTGTTTATGAAATTAATTTCTATAGTAGTTTTGCATTTTACAATATTCACTGTAATTTTATTTGTCTTTATCTGAACAATCAAGAATAACTTAAGGTGCTGTATGTGCTAGTTTGCTGCATCTGTAAATGATCTCTCTTGCATTCAATTCAGGCTCAGTTCCAATGTGTGATATTGTTCAACAACACCAGAATGAATATTTATGTCCAAATATGAAGAAAGCTGCGTTGTTTGCTATGAAGATGCCAGCTGACAGCTGTGCGAACAATGAGTTTGTCCAATTATCCAAAGCTCTTCCAGTTATAACACTTACATTTATAGGATGTGAAATACCAAAAGTTGCGGTTTGCACCAGCTAAGACGAAATATTCATATTTTCTGTATGTGTAAATGCACCAAGTAATGCGTCTAACAAATTTACAAACACCTACCAATGGTTCCAACGTGCTGATGTCTTTCAATTTGTTTCCACTCAGGTTTAGATGTGTGAGGTTGGGTAGTTTCTCTGCTAAAACATCAAGGCCGCCGCTGATTCTGTTGTCGCTCAACTCCAGCTGAAAATGTGCAAGAAAATTTAGTCCAGGCATTTTTTGTCACAGTTCATTCTCTGAATGACACGATGAAAAAAATAAAACAGCATGTTACCTTTTTGAGTTTTCCTAGTTTAGGAAGGTTGGAGACTGAAATTAAATTAACATTTATCAAACTGAGAAACTCCAGGTTGACAAACTCAGCTGTGAGGCCTTCGATTTTTCCTTCAACTGATCGACAATTATCGAGGACAAGTTCTCGTACCTATAATAGAAGGAGAAAATAGGAAAAAAGGAGAAAAATACATGTCAATTTATTTAAATCTTTGTTTCAATCATACTTTGACAGAGGTTATAATTATTGAAAAAAATTAGTCATATTGGAAAATTATTATTTTATTATGCAGATGTGCTTTATCTACAAAACATAATTTATGTTTGCAAAAGAACAACAATGTGAACAACGTGGCCAAAAATGTGACTAAAAACATGTTTAATAGTGAACTGGGGATTCATCACTAGTCAAAATGTCCTACTGTTATTTGTAAAGTCATTAAAAGCATTCAGTATTTGATATAAAATATTGGAAAAACAAGTCTGAAGGCGGAGTTACTTTGAGTCAGTTAAAGCTTACACTGGTTGCGCAATTGAGTGTTGGACAAAAACGTTGCAAAAAAAGTTGTTGTCAAACGTCAAACATCGCGATTTCTCAAGTAAAACGCCGAAATGGATAGTACGTCTCCGTCTAAAAACACTTTGTACAAACTGTGCTTAATTTCCAGGCACTACAGTGAATACATTGCTTTCTTTGAAACAAGGAAGAGCAACGCTGTAGCTTCCCATGGCCTGCTGATGCAGTCACTAATGACAAATGCAATGATTTTTGAGAGCTAGCTCGCTACAGGCTAGCCATTGCCCCTTTTAAACGCTGCCGTGCCGTAGAGGAGCAGCTACAGAGGTCTGTGTGCCCGCCATTAGCCAACCCAACAGCAACGGAAAGGATTGCGAATACACCCTTAGTAAAGACTTTCTTTTTTTGTAAAACCAGCTTTCATGGGGGAAGTGGAATATTCCTCGTCGTCGAGCGAACGAACGATATTGCCAGTTTGTTACAGGGTACAACATCGTTTTCAGGTCGAAGTTGCGAAGGAAATATATTGAGAACGGAAATTTAGTAAAAACAAAGATGGAGACAGTTCCTTTCTCCCAGAGCTTCAAAGACGACAGAATGACAACATGGCGATTCCTCAGACACAGTATGCCGTTCTCGGAACACTTTCACTAGCGAAAAACGTTGTTGACAAAGAACAATAATCGTTATTTATCCAATACTGAAAATATTTTTCCGAGTGATCATGTGGTTTTTATTTCATGCATGGCTCGAGAAGAAACGCCGACCGTCGAGTCTTTGCCTGCCCACGCATCAAGCGCGGTGCACCGGATCTCCGTGTCATTCAAGCAGCCTGGATCGGTTAATGAAGCCGCTGGCTAACAAATAACACGCGTTTGTGTTCCAAAGTCATGTTTAGCTTAAGTGGCATTCACGTTTCAGAACCGCATTGTTGTTTTAGACGTTTGTAGCTTAATAAACGATGCATTTCGTTGTCTTTGACCAGCGTAGGGTATGGGGTAATATGGCGGGAACAAAATACCAAGTTAGGAAGGAGGCTGCTGTCTGAATGATTCCGACACGGAATAGTCTGATGGCCAGACTTCACAAATAAGTATGTGATATTTGTACAGTAAGTATAAATGTAAGAATATGAAAATGCAACGAGGCTGCTGTACAAGCATGCAAGCTATTTTAAGGAATTAATTGCTGCACACTCCCTTTGAAACTTGTGAATTGCAACAGCTTAAACATGGCTTTTAACGAGTAAAAAGGGCTTGTTTGCTTTTGTTTGCCTGTAAAGACCACCTGGTTAGTGTTCGTATTAGTATTACAGTGGTTTAACATGAAGTAGTCAAGGCATGGATGACTCGTGAATCAAGTGACTGTTTTTTTGTTGTCGCTGCTGATTTGATATTAACGTTGCTGTAAAGAAATGTGAGGACGTTGCCGGTGAGCTGCGGTGTTCCGCTAACACGTTACACAAAATCAATTTTAACGCGAACGCCTTGTAGTTTCTAAAGTGCATTTCTAATAAATAAAAAAGCGCCCCATTTTTAGCAGTTATGCTAGCAGCAAACATGGCTTCCAAGGTCTGTATAAAATATACCGCTCTGTGAATGCCGAACCCAGCGCAGGAAGCTGATTTCTTAATATATCGGCGCAAAAAGAAGTTTAGTAAATGTGGCACAATGTTGGAGTCGAGCTGAATTGTGTGTGCACCGCTGGCCAAGGAGGCTGCGAAACGGTTAAAGCACTGCAATAATGCCAGCAAGCTGAGGAATCGCCGTTTCAAAGTAACGATTGAATATAGCTTTTCTCGTCTCGTTGCACCTATACGCCCAATCCAGAACAGTAGAAAGGATTAAGGTTGTTATGCGAGTGTTTTCCGCCCTATTATAAATGAGAAACATAATCTAAAGCCCATGTGGTCACCATTACGTTAGCCACACAGGTCACTCGCAAAGCAAAAAAGTAGCAAGCTAGCTAGCAAGGCTAGCCAGAAAACTAAGGGTTGGTTTTAAAAAGCACGACTCACATCAGACGGTGTCCTGTTTCTTAGCTCCAAGTGGATCCTCTTTTTCATGTCCATCTTGCCCTATGAAAGTTAAACTTTTCTCTCCTGGGTTTTGGTGGGATCTTCAGTCCAAAGGCAGAGATGCCCTAATGGAGGGAGAATATAGGACTGTATAATGAACTGAGCCAAACGCTAAGTTAGTCGGAGAGAGGAGAAACCATGGAGGGAAACGGGACTGAAACAAAATATATGCTCAACAGCGCCATCTGCGTCCAGTTACGCCCATCGCCTGTAAAAAGGCATTGCAGTCACAAAACATGACGCTGCCCCGAAACAGAGCTATGGTGCAATTTATTTATGCAAGCAAAATACTGTGTTAAGTGTTCAAAGAAGACAAGAGATGCACGTCTTTAAGTCAGTAGGATCAATAGGAAAATGCATCTTAATGCAAAGTTAACACAAAACAGCCAACGGCCAGGCGGCATCGATAAAGTAGGTCATATGGTGAACTTTGTTTTCTGCCTAAGTTAGTTTCATAAGTTGAAAACATGCCCACGTCTAAAAAAACCATAACGTTAGATTGTTACTGTTGCATTGATTCTTAATGAGTGTGTGATGGAGGCAGACTGGGAGCCTGTTCCAAAGGGAGTGTAAATGAACAGGGTACTCCTCAAACCTGTTGACAGTCAAAGCAGAAATATCCAGATTTCCACATGTATTATGAGGCTGTTGTGATCAAGTGTACTGCGAATTATTTATAATCTGTGTGAAAACGTTATATAAATAAACTGCATTTTTGAAGAAACTGTTGCATTGTGTCTGTTCATAAATGCTAAATTCGCACCCCCATTTGAACACACTGCTAAAAAGGAGGGGTGTATTTGGTTTGCAGTAAAGAGAGCATTGTACATGTGGAGGGGTAGCCCCCATTCCACCCCCACCCCTTATTACTTCCTGAGACACCGGAGCCCAGCAGTCCATGAGTATGAGCAGTTGATTTTTTTTTTTTCAAAATCTTTGAATCAGCCACACATTGCAACCATATAATACATGTGTTTTGTTTTGTTTTTATACACTGGCTCATGGGTTAAATTAAAAAAAAAAAAAAAAACTGCCTAAATATTACAAACAATTAAACATGGATTTCAGGCTATTGTTCTTTATATCCACTGCTTGCATCATATTATCCAAAAATAGCCCATATTTATCTCAGTGTAACTCATACATAAAATACATCCTATATAAATACCAAGCTTTAAAGTGGTTTGGTAGTTTAGAACGTGCACCAGAAGATGGCACTGTAATATCTACTTTTACATTCCTCAAACTTGAGTTTCATTGTGCAGCATCAGTCTTGCCTCTGAGTTTCAGCCTTTTCTGCTTTTTTAACTGTTAGTGTTTCAGATATAAGTATTCAGGAAAAGGACACAAAAGCAGTCTAACCGAGTTTTATTAACTAATAGATACACTGTAGGTACTGGTCTGCCATTTTTATGATTAAATATGAAAACATTGGGGTTAATTTGTGCATAATTTTTTTGTTTTAAAGAATGTGTCCAAGAGAATACTTACACTGCACTGGATGAACCCGGAACAAAACAAAACAAAACAAACGGGGATGTCCACATTTTGCACTGTGACTATTTGCACTCATGATTCCACCCCCAAAAAAGAATGTCCCACATGAAACAGACAATAATTTATATTTACCCAAAAATGGTAATTCTATCATTTGACCGTTTGTGTAGATTGCTGGAAAATCCTTTCATGCAAAAGTGAATTTGAAATGAGACTCTCGACAATTCCCCCACAGTGCTAGGGGCAATTGGCAGTTGAGTGTTATTTACTCTGTTTCTCCGAGTGACACACACACACACACACACACACTAGGGCTCAATGTGTTGTGAGAAGATTGAGAACACACCCCAACTGAGCAGCTCTCAAACTGTGAGATAAGACGGGTATGTCCCTACTCTGGTCCAGGGCAGGATTTCTCAATTGGTCTCCAGCTTCTCTAGTCCTATAATGCTCCATATTTATGTAAGTAGAGAAAAACAGAGTGAAAAAGTAACAATTGTGACATGTTTACTGGCAATTAGAGATGTTTATTTATGCAAAGAGTCACATGTCGCCCCTTGAATGTTGTTGTCTGTGTCCAATTTTTGCAGAATTCAGAGCAGGATTAAGTACACGATGAGTACGAGACATGAGTTAATTGCAGAAAAAGCTAAATTACAGTTGCATTTTAGGTTATCTAACATCAACAACAACAAAAAAGCATGCAAAAATAAAAATGTCCTTTTTAATTTCTCAGTTTCTATGTTGCATCAAATTCCACCCACACCTATTGCTTTTTCTACAAGGAAGAACAGCCAAATTTATACTGTAAAGTTCTATTACTACACACATTTCTTCCTGTATGACACATGCCCACACATAACTTTCTGCAGTTTTTTTTTTTTTTTTATATATATACAAGTTCTGTGCCAACTCCTCCAGCTTTACAAATATGATAAGGGCAACACTGCTAGAACTCTCCCAACACTATGGTAATGGTTAACCAGATAATTCATTTAAGGGGTGGGAATAGAAAACAGTAAGAAGTCGTGCTGTCTTCTGTTTGCCCGCCTTCAATGATTTGAATTCAGTCATATCAGGACTCAGGATGGAGGAGCCGTTGCAACAAGAAACACAAGAACTGGATGATAAAAACCCAAATGAGGACCAAGGTATGAGTAAAAATATCTTTCTCTTTTTGAAATAAAGTGTTTTTTTTAAATCAATTTTAGTGTAGAAAATGTAATAAGTCAGATTTTTTTCAGTATTTGGGTCCCAAATATGATCCTTTTGGTCATTTACCTCTGAATACACATCTAAACTGTACGTTTAATAGTAATGAAAGATAAGCTTTGCATTATCTGTGTAATTTTATTTTGTTCGCAAACAAACTTATGAACTAAGTTGCAGCAGAATGTGTGTGAGATACATGTTATATGTTTCTATTGGAGTTTAACTGGGGGTCTTTTTTTCAAGGTGGGATCCGCCGCCGTTTGCGTGACAGAGAGCTCCTCAGGAAGAGAAGAGCTGAAGCAGAAGAGAAGGAAACTAACCAGTGGGTTTTTGGGTAAATTTGTAGTTTTAGTGCGTGTGAAGTGCATTAACAGCTTTGTTTGTTTTAAGTTTGTACTAGTGGACTCACAGCAGTGTGACACATTCTGCAGTTTGGTGTTACGTCAGTGTAATTATCAAGTGAATGTTTTGTCTTTGTGTCCCAAAAAAAAGAAGAGAAATCAAACTTTTTTTTAATTTCGTGAGCTTGGTTATAATACACTGTATGTTACTGTGTGTGCGCTGAAAACATTATCAGCTCGCTAGTTGCTTATCACTGTGCTGGTTCATACTGAATATGAAGCAAGAGGGAACCAAAGGTTGCTCTGGTGTTTCCAGACGCCCCAGATCCAGGTCAAGGACTTTGTACTATTAGCTTTGCAAAGAACCACAAAGACCTGTTTCAATGTCCACTGTTGATTATAATTGTTCTGCTCTTCCAGGGAGGAGAGTCAGAGGAAAAGATCAAGATCTGGGCAGAAGAGTGGTGCGAGGAAAAGAGGGAGGCCCCGGAAGAGTGAGCCCACAGAGGAGACCGCGGTCACACAGGATGACACGGCCGTGGCTCTGGAATCTCCAGCCGTTGTGGTAGTGCCTGAACCCGTGGAGGTCATCTCAGATCAGAGGCAGAGTTTCCTCACCCCCATATTTTCTGTGGGCGGAGTCACACCAGAATCACAACCTGCTCCTGTGCCAATGTTTGCGTCTCTGCAAAGCCCCGAACCTGAAGCGGCTCCCCCTCAGATCTCTCCAGCTCCAGCTCCAGTGGATCCAACCCCAGCTCTTGTTTCACCTTCAGTTCCCGTTTCAGTCCCTGCTGAAGTTTTAGAACCAGCTCCGATCCCTGTCCAGGAATCGTCTCCCGCTCCAGAGGCTGGTCTACGTCCATCATTCACTGAAGCTCCTGTTTCAGCTCCTGTTTCAGCTCTAGCTCCTGCTCCAGCTCCTGTTCTGGCTGCAGCTCCTGCTCCTCCTTCAGATCCTCCTCAGGTGAAAAGCTTCTACGCAGAGTCACAGGACAGGGAAGCACTGGACCAGGTTCTGATTGAAGACTTAGGCCCAGATGAGGAGGAAGACATTTATCCATCTCAGGACAAGAACGTAGATGAAGGTAAGATCTAACACGAGGATATGGGAGCTTAGTGGTTTACACTGCTGCTGAGCTGGTGCAAAAGGTTGCCAGTTTGAATCCCAGGTGGGCCCTTGTGTAAGGCCCTTTGCTCTATACATGCCTATACCTTGTAAGTCGCTTTGGATAAAAGCATCGGCCTAATGTTAATGTTAATGTAATGGGACAAGCCATAGACACCTGGAGCTTTTATTACATGAAGGATTTCTGCTTCTTCTGAGTCTGAATGCCTCTCAATCTTAAAAGTATTTTCTGTTTTTTTTTTTTTTAGATTTGAGTGACAAACCTCTAAACGGTGCATCAGAACAAAATAAAATCTTCTCAAATCCAACCTTGACAACGCCGCCTCTGCCTCCTCCTCCTCGTCAGGAATATTTCCCAGGAAATTCATTCTAATTTTCTGACACACACTTCTCAGACACTTCCTCAGTTTGGAACGTGTGAACCAGATGACGTCCTGCAGTCTGTGTCTGAACATTACTGAAGCGAACAAACATGCATTGCTTATTGAAAAAAAGTGTAAGAATCCAAACCCAACTTGTCAACGTATTTATTCTGGGTTTGTTCATCAAGAATTTTATTTTATATTTTGCATGTATTACACATAAAATTTTGCTTGCTTGTATTTAAAAAATAAATTATATAAATCACTGGTAAATTAATTGATTTGCTGGAATTTTGTAAGAGTTGTTTTTCAATGAATAAAATATAGTGCTTTCATAATCTAACTGTGGTCATTATCTTTTATGTCATCAGAAGTCACAGATATTAGCGTTCATGATTACAATGAACACAGTTCTAATTTAATTATAATGTTGTCCCTTCCAGCTAAATTAAACAGTGAAGCTCCTGATTTACTGGTCGATCTATGTTGTGACCCTCACCTACGGTCATGAGCTCTGGGTAATGACCCAAAGAATGAGGTCGTAAGTAAAAGCAGCCAAAATGACTTTCGTCTGCAGGGTGGTCAGGCTCAAGCGTTAGCGACAGGAGCTCAGACATCCAAGAGGGACGCAGAGAAGAGCTGCTGCCCCTCCATGTTGAGAGTTGAGGTGGTTTGGGCATATTTATTTATTTATTTAAGGATCCCCATTAGTGTCCTCCAAAGTTCTGACTTCTTCCTGGGGTCTATTCCCAATATTAACCCTGAAGCGACCAAGCTATTTTACTGACCATGAGGGTCACTATGACCCCGTTGTGCTCTGTACAGAGATCCTTATTATAAAAGGCTGGTTCGGGGGTTTATCACACCTATACTACTCACAGTATTTAAGACAGGCATTTTATAATGATTTAATGTAATAAGTATTTAGTAATAATACTTTTATTGCAAGAAATAACCAAACACAGATTTTAAGAACAACATTACATTTATTTAGACAGTCCTTGTCAGTTCCCACTTGCAAAAATATGTATCTTTTTTTTTTTGCCACACTAAATGGAAACATATTAAACATAAAAATATTTTTGACTTAGCATCCGGCTAACATCAATAAAAATAATTAGCTGACTTACTGACAAGGGAATACGTCTGTTGGTTGGTCCATAGTTCACTGCAATACAAAATAAAGTACTGATTAGAAGTGGAACATTTGAATAAAATTTAAAACCAATGTTTAAAAACCAATGCTTATCTTTGGGGTCGTAAATGACCCCACAAGAGTTTGTGATGTATACACCACATTAATTGGTTGATCCCTGCAAAAAACTGTGAAAGTGTTTATGATTAGTAGAGTGAAAAACTCATGCTAAGGAAGAAAATGTGGATGAAAAATAAAAAGATGGCACATTAAATCATTTGGCTGGGGTTGTATGGTCATTTGAAGGTTAAAGTATTACAGTTTATACATATAAAAAGCACATAGACAGAAAAAAACAGTTACATTAATTTAGCATTGTTTCATTATTCATTACATATTTCTTAAGATTTAGCTTTAAAAACGACATTATTACTTATTAACGTAAAAAATATTTATGTTGTGAAGATAGTTCCTGGATACCTCCCTGGGGAGGTGTTTTGGGCATGTCCAAGAGACTTCAGGGCTGACCCAGGACACACTGGATGGATGATATCTCTGCGCTGATCTGAGAACGCCTTGGGATTCCCCTGGAAGAGCTGGTGGAAGTGGTTGGGGAGGGGGCTGTCTGGGCTCCTCTGATGAGGCTGCTGCCCCTGTGACCCAGACCCACAAAGCAGATGAAGACACCGATGACTCTTTCCTTTTAAGGTGCTTTATATACATCATTAAAATGTCTACTTTTCACATTTGTTTCAAATGAAAAAAATCTGTGAGGATAACGACATGAAACTTTGGAAAGTTTTAGTCAGATCATCAACGTTAACTGACCTCGTCTTCATGTAATTGAGGAAAAACTGTTACCAATTAAAATACTGAGATCTTCAAACATGTGAACAACTCTGATCTCACTTCAGTGACATGTTCGAGTAAAATAGGATTTAAGTTTTTACATCTTTGGTTATTAAACTATTAACAGCCAATTACCAAACATTTTATTGTAATGTTTATTCACATGTATTTTATTTGAAATAATTACTTTGGTCTGAAATAAATAGATTAGGCAGGGCACATGTAAATCATGCAGGGGGTGATTATCAAAAAGGTTTAACCTGACTCCTGTGGTCTATTGTTGATGACGTGCACTCCTTCTATCAAGGTGAGATGTAAAACAGTGACTCTTGGTTTTATGGCTTGGCTTATCTGGAAAAATGTCCAATTTTGTTTGAGTTGCTGTCCTAAAATACCTCAATGCACTTACACAAAAAGTAAAATGCATTGGTACTTTGATATAAGGTCAAATAGTAAACCTGACAGTTAAACTTGGGTTTTGCAGAACTGAATGACTCTCTTTAAAAAGAGGGAAAAAATCAATATGACAACATTCCTGTGACTGGCTACTAACAGGATATTTAAAGCACTCAATGAATAAAGCATTATTTGTCCCCAATTCATGCTACTCTAATTGATAATCATTAAATATATGACCTATATCTATATTTATTTGGTGTTTTTTCAGGGGCAAAACTAGATAAATATTCAAGAGGGTACAAGAGTGACAAGAGGGTACATACCCCCCCATCACACTGTAGCAGTGTTGTTTGCTACTTGTTATTATCGTCCCTTCCTGCATCTGCTCATACTTGCTTATTGCAGTTTTGGGCTTGTGAATTTGTGATTTGACACAACTTTTCTTTATCCATTACTCTGTTCAGAACTGGGGCTGAATTTGAACCAATTCCTTCACTTGTAACTTTGTAAAGTAAAGCTGTAAAGTAGTCAAAATTTGTCGTTCTATTTGTGTAGCGGTTACAACCTGAACCCAGAAGTTGCATAGTGCCAGTGGAGGCAATAAGCTGGAGCACTGACGAAAGGGTAATTGAACCCTATTGTACCACCAAAATGACACTGAAAATATAGTTTGAAGGTTGAAAAACTCCATAGTGTTGCTTTAAAAAGTAGTGATATCTATACATACATACATACATATATATATATATATATATATATGATGTTACTCATGGTTGCCCTCTGCTGGAATAAAAAACAAAACAAAACAAAAAAAAAACATCAAAACAAAGTGAGTGCAACATAACTTTATAGAAAGCATGGATGCGTTGTCTAATGCAGCTATTTTAAATATTTTTCTACACAATTTCATTAGATTGTGTAATGAAGTAATGTCTCAAGACTCCAGTTCTGCTCAGTTGAACTGTTTTACACCGGGACGTCACAGGAATCACTCATGGTTGGCCAACACAAGATCCTTGTAGATGTTATGCTGCTTATCTTTAATCGTCACTGACTGCCTTTTCATGTGGCTTCCTTTATATTACACGGTTTTTGAGAAACTTTGAATTAAATAGTTTGTATTAAAAAGTAATGACATGATCTAATACTCATGGCTACCCTCTGCTGGAGTAAAAAAACAAAAAAAAACAAAACATAGCAAAACAAAATGAATGCAACACAACTTCTCAGAAAGCATGGGCGCGTAGTCTAATGCAGCCATTTCAAAGATGTTTCTACACAATTCAATTAAATTGTGTAATGAAGTAATCTCGAAAAACTCGAATTCCGTCTAGATAAATTGTTGTTCACTGGGACGTCACAGGAATCAGTCATGGTTGGCCAACACAAAAACACAGGTACACACTTCCGGTTTCAGACTCCCCGCATGTTTCAACATAGCGTGTTATGGTTGTTCCCGTTTTCACTTAAATACTACCTTATTCACTGCTGTGTGGGGTTTGTGTGACAAAATGAGTCCTCAGTGCGACTGTTGCCGAGAAAATGTTAATAAACTGAATCAGCAGGTTTCAGTGATGAGAAAGGAAATAAAGAATCTGAGGTATGTTGACATCTGTAGAGTTAAGAGTAACTGTCAAATAAGAGAATCTGTATCTGATTGTGATATTCGGTGTATAAACATGGTATGTGATGCATTTATCTGGTGTCAATAAATAACCTCAGCCCTTCCTTTGTGGCATTCTCTCCCTGTGTGATTTTGGTGGATGGGTGTTTCCTCTCAGGCAAATGCTGGACAGTGGCATCAGAGCCCACCGTAAACACATGATATCCATCCAGTCTGTTGTGTCTAAGGCTGAACTGAGGGAACCTGGGAAAGGTCACACATTACCATCCCCACCAACCCCAGCATCTCCACAGGCTGCATTAGAGCAAGGTAATTATCCAGAGCACAGGAAGAACAGCAGGATTTAGTTTAATTTATATAGAAAGAACTCTATGACTCTATAAAACATGTGGCATTATTATAGTTAATACTAAAACATTCAGTGCCAGAACTTAAAAAGTTGCTACATTTACTAAAATACAATAAAGTCTTAACATTTGTGAACTGATCATTTTGTGAATATAATTACATGTACATCACAAATTTAAAATCAGTTAGGACAGAGGCCACTGTGTTACATTACCCTTCTATTTTATTACGCTTTATGAAGACTACTGTTGCACTTCTAAGTGGAATTTTTGCTCATAGTTGCCGTTTACATGCCTTAAGCTACTCAACAATCTATGGACACTATTGTCTGATTCTCCACTCTGAGATGTTCATATGTTTTCAGTCAAGAGGCAGATTTGGATTTGGACTACAGTTCAGCATACGCTATAGTATATATTTCAGCACATATAACAGATGTTTGTATTCGCCACCGTCACCAATCATAAGTGTTTTCTCCTGGAGGATTTTGCTGGTTTTCTGTAAGTTGGCCTCAGACTCTGGTTTCCACCGGCTCCATAACTTCTGTTATGATTTGGTGCTATATAAATAAATTTGATTTGATCTGATTTGTGCACTCTATGACTGTGAAGACACAACAAGGCTGTAATCCATAGTCCAAGTGTCAAACTTGTTGAAGTCATAGTTCAGGAGCCACATTTAGCTCAATACGATCTCAAAGGGTCAGACCAGTAAAATTATAATAGTGAAAAAGTCAAATTACATTCTGAAAACCTTTACATCTGTAAAGTTTCCTTACAAAGATAAATAACATAAACAACCTGTTTTGTTGTATGAAAATAAGTACAATTCTAACAATAGTATGCCTCAGTTTATTATTTGCACATGTGCATTACAACTTATAGATCAGCGGATCTAATAATAAACAAAAGATTTAGTAACAGACACAATATTGTTAAAATTGTGCTTAATTCATTTAAGACCTTTCAGGTTATTCACATTTTTTGTGGTAAAAGAATGGTTTGTAAGTGTAAACATTATCTTGTGATTTTATTTATTTATTTATTTTTACAGTAAAACAGAAAAAAATTGGGGTTGTCTTTATTTATAGGTTATTATGAGAGTTTTTTGTCCAACTTTTGACATTGAATTGATCTGTGTGAACTAAAATGATTCTGACACCTTTGTAAGTATCTTCAGTGTAGTTTTTGTATTTCACAAAATCATCCCATGGGGTGGAGTCAAGCCTTTGGATGGGCCAGTTTTGGCCCACGAACCGTATGTTTGACACTTGTGTTGTGACCCATGTAGAATGAGAGTGAGCTGAAGCTGTTATGCATGGTATGCCTCTGTAAAATACTAAAATATTCAGACCTTTGTGTGGATGGTACCTTCACATGCAGAACAGTCATGTGGACGCAGATACACCCCCAGATCATCACAGATGCTGCCCTCGCACCTTTCCCCGACAACCGTCCGGATGGTCTTTTTCATTTTTAGAAGACCTTTGACTTAGTTTTTCTCCCCAAAACAATAGAGTCTTTCAGTTCATTTGAGATGAATTTAGGCCTGGAGAAGTTGGGATCATTTTTGCTCAGAAATGATGTAATACTTATTCATTGTGTGATACAGTTCAAGCTCTAGATGCAGCTGTAGACCATGTTAAGTGGTTTCCAAAGTCATCATGCAGCGCTCCCCGAGGGCTCCAACATCACATAAATACAGCAGTGATTTCCACCCTTGGTCTTTATGAACTGACTTTGCAATCCATTACCATTTTGTGTTGAGAAATATTCTTTTTCAGACAATCCTCTTGAACGTTGACACAGACTATTGAGTCATTCAATACCTTCCTGCTTTAGACTAAACCACTGGTGGATGCTGCTGTTATGTCCAGTCATGATGCACACTTTACTGACTAACCTGCTATTTGTGGAAT
>JAPSES010000104.1:5311456-5328102 GCA_029822895.1 Maxillicosta whitleyi
CACACACACACACACACACACACACACACACACACACACACACACACACACACACACACACACACACACACGTCCCCCTGCTCCTTCGACACCTCTCATCTTCATTAAAGGTAACAGGAGCAGGGAACACAAGGGCCCATGAGCCGGGAAGTGAGTGTGCGCAGACTCAAGCTTGAGTGCAGTGGGAATGAGTTCCAGCAGCGCTGGATGCATCAAACACACAGCACTATTCCTCCGAGAGCTGCTACACTGAAGTAACTGCTGAGACATCTCCCTGTGTCCTGGGAGATTTCTCTCTGTCTCTCACACACTCACATAGGCACACACTGCCGCACACACAATTTCCTAATCAGCTAATTGCACACAGAGCCACTAACTATGCAAACAAACCCACTAAAATAGAGACACAGCCCCAACACAAGGCTCTTTGGGACAGAAAAAGTGGGAGACTGGATCATTAACGGAACTGATGTGGGAATTTGGGTAAACAACACTTACAGGTAAACATGATCAAGATCATTTTGAAGTTGGAGGTTTTAAAATTTTCAAATCAACAAAGACAGACATAATGTGCTTTAGAAGAGCTACTGAAAGTGTTTACACTGTATGTACATAGAGTATAAGCCTAATCAATGTAGATACATGCCACTATTTACTTGGTTGATAAATGGTTCAATTGTGTCAAAATGTAAAAGAAAAAACTTGTTCTGGTTTCTATGGTGTGACTAACAGCAGCAGCACATTCTGATATGAGTTTGTACAAGGAAACACAAGCACTCACACTGAGGTTCACAATGGGGCAACAGGACTATCATTCCCTTTCATCTAACTGCCATATTTGCTGGGGACAGATACCCTGCAGGATGGTTGAAGGTAAGCAGCTGCTGTGCTCGATCCCCTGGGCTGCTTAAAGCAGTGTTAGGAACTGGCACTAATGTTATGCTACAGTTGATTTAGCTGGCCCCCTGTCCCCTTTGGCAGAGCTAGTCAGCATCAGCACCGGTGCTAAGCAACACCACTGCTGTTTTGCAAGAGGCCCTGTCCCCTTTGGCAACACTAAAATAGCTACTGTAGCATTAAGCCATGCTAACTCACATCCATTACTATTCAACAGGCCCTGCAGAGCAGACCTTTTGTCCTGCTATGATTTCATGAACATGTTTCAGAAGTGAACTGACAAGTAAAACCACTGACACTGACACAGTGTGTGCGTAGTGTGTACGTATGGGCGAAGACAAGGACAGGAGCTGCAAGCAAAAGGTGTTTTTATGAGCCAATTAAATGACATTGCTATTCTATAGCCTGGGGCACACCTCGAGGCAAGGAGCAGCTCAAAGTTGCAGCACTCCAGTGACCATTGTCTGGTAGTGGCATTACACACACCAACTTTTTTCTTTTTTTCTTAAAAGATCGATCATTCAGGCATTTTTGTGTTCTCCCTCGAAACAGGTTAGCACAATTATTTCCAAGGGCCCAATTTGTGAGTAGTTGTACAGATTGTTTCAGGCTGCTGGATATCTAAATGAATAGGTAGGTGCAATTGGAGAACCAAAAAGAACCACGAGAGCATAAATGAAACATTTTTTTTGTTACAAATACAGTGATCACTGACTTTGAATGTTTTAATCTATACCAACATACAATTACATATATACACCTTGTTCATTATGTAAAAATACTGAGTTTTTTGTAACAAGAACAAAGTTAAGTTTGTAATCTGTCTAGTACAACAGGAGCGGTGACCACATTCAAGACTCAAGTCTTTATAAAGTCCTGCCATGTCCTATTAAATGTAGATATCCAGAGTCGTAAGCCTGTGTTTTTACTGTTCGAGTTTCCTGCACCACGAAGGTGCTTCACTGTAAAGAAGGATTTGAGGTTTAAATCTCTGTCCCTGGCTGGTGAGGAGTCTCCAATCTAGGCCACTATTCAAGGTAAGGGAGAAGTAGTTACAGTAGTTTTATTACAGAGGGAAAAAACAGCTCTTTGATCTTTGATCTTCTCACTTTTGTTTGAAAATCAAATTTATCAAACGAGGGAATAACAACAACAACAACATGATAAATAGATAAAAAAAAAAAGGCCCGAGCACAAAGGCACCACACTAAAAAGTCTTGCATTTGATTATCTCCGATAATGAATATGTCACATTTGCAAAGAGGGGCTCAGGTAAGAAAATCACCGACAAGCCTATTCTCTCCCTCTCCTTTATAATTACCTTCCCCTGCAGTGGAGCAGATCCCTCTCTTTTCTCCCCTTTAGGCCACTAGAGACTGATATGAAAGGGAATTGGACACTTGGGGCCACAAATACTGTAATTAAAAATCTCTCCTTTTCTTGATACGTTGTTTGGAAACATCATTTCAGAGCGCAACATGCATTTGTTAGGAATCTGACCTAAATACACCCTAGATTAAACACAGGAAAGCACCGGGTCTTTGTTTCAGGTTCCTACTCATTAGGTGTAAAAATGAGGTGATTCAGGCACGACTGGGGGATAAATATAGAAAGGTGATATCCATACAAAAGGGATGCAACCTTTAGGTAGAATTCAGCAATCAAGAGCATACCCGTGATTAACAGCGCGGCTCATTGGTCGAGGTAATGTACTGAGAAGCATTACAGACTCCAAAAGTGACTCTGCCTGCAATAAATGGTCACACACAAAACAGGGAGGTAGTAAAAATTTATTGTCTGTCCATATTTGTTTAGTGAATTAACAACTCTACAAAGCCATGAAGAAATGTCCACTTTCATCATCTTTTCTCTCTCCGTGATAGATTCAACAGGGACTTTGAGGCGTCTCCCCACTTGGGTACAATCACACGGGCATGTCCAAAATAGAATCACAGCTCAAGAATAATGATAGGAGTTTTCACCTGGCCTATTCATATCACTCTACCATCCTGAACTGTGCCACAGATGCCCTGGTTAAGCAAGCACAAAATAATACAAAGGCGTGGTGGAGATATTAGAGCACCAACACACCATGGCTGCTGCTTCTATTTATGTCATATGCATGTCAGGAGCATAGCAAGTGGCAGTCTGCTCGCGAATTAATGACGACTTTAACACCAGTGCCCTCTAGGGAAACCCCCCCCCCCCCAAATCCCCGCAACTGTGACATACTGTATTTACAGTAGAAAGACTCAACGCAAGTCCCCTCCGCACACATACAAACACACTTAGAGAGACAAAAAAAGAGGCTGATTTAATTAGCTCAATCATTAAATGAGGCTTAATTAGAGTCACTTTCCTTCAGAGAGAAGTGCACGACTCGGAGAGCTGTTCCTTGTCATTACAAAGGCATAATGAGCCACACAACACAACACAGTATGTTTCACCCTGCCAGCACCAACAAACAGAAAAGTTTCTTAGCGCTGTGGAGCTTTTGATATGTTTAGCTCTGTGGGTTAACGATATAATCCTCTGTGGAAGAACCGACAGGGCCAGAAGCCTGGACAAGAAGTGACATGAATAAAGTCTGTTACTTAGACAGATCAAAACAAACGATGCCATTTACCTTCGCAGCAATGACCTATACAAAAACATGCCTGAAGTTCGATAAAGGCTTCAAATTACTGGAATTATTTCAGCGCTGTAGACCATACATAAGCCCCATCTGACGTTGGAGGCCAACAACAAATCCAGTCCAGATTGGTCTGGCCTGTCTCTACTACTGTCTTTATGTAATGTTCACCTGCTTGTTATAGTTTGGAGGCTGATAAGAAGTGATGCTTGTACGTCTCCCTGGGGTGTGATTGGGAGGTAAATATTAGCAGGCCCTGAGCGTCACCCCATACCAGTAAACCAAACCGCTGTCCTCTCATAAAGAAATCAACACAGTCAATGACTTTTTAAATGTTATTATGCTGTCATGAGGCTCAAGATGTGTGTGTATGTGAATAAAATGAGTCTGAAAAATGATCTGGAGGGATAGTGTGCACTTATGTGCATGTGCACACGCTTACATCCACATGCTCCTTCAGTTCATTATTGGCCAGCAGCAGAAGCCAGTCATTTCCCTGTCTTCATAAAGACTTGGCCCATTAAATTCTACCTCCAGTCAATAATTAGGACTCCACAAATAAACCAAAGGCAATTAAATCAATGCTTCCCCGGGCCGGTGCCTGGACCCCATGGCCCACATGGACACTCCATCTTCACTGCTGGCCTTATTCATGGTAGGTTGCGAAGGAGCCATACAGTACACCCCCTGGCCTGCTCATGATTATTAGATAGCACTGTCCCTGGATCCTGGCTATGGAGCACCGCTTATGGTGGCTCTCTACTGAGAGGCATAGGGTTTGATTTCATTAACTCACCAGTGGAGGTGAGAGACGAGGAAATGAATGCAATGTTTCATTTGGTTTTGAGTGGACATATGGGGCAGTTTTGATGGGGGGGCTCAAGAAATCTATGCCACTTCTTTGGCATGAAGGGAGCACTAACTCAGTACGTCCACAGCAGAGATGATAAAAACAACTGGATGTAGTCACCGTGATGTTGGATTGTGAACTAATGTTTGGAAACCAAACACACCACTAGCTAATATTTCTACTGAACGGCATCAAGTAATTTCATTTACTTGTGAAATGTTAATATGTACTGATGTGTTTGATAACAGTAGCAGTCAACTTTGGATAATGTATGAAGGCACTGATCATCAGGGTTTAGAGTCTCTGGAGCAGAAAAATATCCTCAAAGTTGACTAGAGTTCTTGTTTTCCTCTCATGTGGAACTTTTGCTCAGTAACATAAAATAACTACACTATTGTGACATAAACTTAGAAAAATCCCAGACATTTTACAGACAGGCAGTTGGATAAATGTGATTGACAGCTATTACTGATGATTGTTCATCAGATTCACTATTCCGCTGCTGGACAGGAAAGCTTGGAAAAGTCTCTTCGCCACAGTGGAAGGTAATTTATCTTTATACAGTATTTAGTCTGATTTGGACTGAGAACAGAACCACAGAAAGACCATGTGTGTTTCCAGATTCTGGGGTTTTTACGCTTCTGCAGCTTTAAGTACAAGGAAATTTCATAACACACACCTAACAAAGTTTTTTTTTTTTAGGCTTTTACAAAATGCTTTTTTTTTTGTTTTTAAACCACAACGGTAGGGCGCTATCTGTTAGAAATAAAATAGATATTTTTATTCAACAAACACAACCTCTGAACTAAATGGGCTGTCAAACACACCTGTCAGTCAAAGCCAATGTGGCAGAGATCTCTATTAAAATGAAAGTCACATTAATGGAATACTACTTTATGACCAACAGTAAATGAGACCATAATGACTGGTGGAAAACAAAGACTGGCTCTGTGGCTCTAGAAAAAAGTTGCTATATTTTAAAATGTTTGGAGCAGCTGTCACTGATATTACACTTTAAGTCACTTGCACACTGGTTTCTATTTCAGGGCATAGTTGTTTGTTGCCTCTTGGTAAACAGCCACACACCTCTGTGTCTGCAACCCAACAGCGTGTCATGTGTTGTGGATGTCTTTCAGTCTTGCTATGTTGTGGCAGCCTATTGTTATGATAGTGACAGCAAACAACTGCCCACACACAAAGACACAGATAGACCACGCCATATTCGCCTCAAACTGCTGTTCACATGTGTGCGCACGCACTTAGAGCAACTCAAGTGAGTGATGGGTTTGCCATTGACAGGGCCACTGAGATAATAAAGTGCTGTCCCACTGGCAGCTCCATTAAGCACTGACAGTGACAAGATGAGGCTGTCGTGAGAGGGCACACACACACACACACAAATATGTACACAGACCCACACAGACATACGCACAGATCTGGACACATCGTCATCCTCTTTCAGTGACAGCTAGCCAGTTAAGGACATGGATCTCTCTCTCATCTTTTCTTCCACTGTGTCTATTTCTGTCTATGTCTTTTTATTCGAGGTGGAGTGTGTGCAGCAGGGTAAGATCATATAACTATTAGGGGAGTGTGTTATTAGTGTCACAGGCAGGGTGACAGGCTGGGCCATTCCACTTCACAGATGTTCTGCTTGGTGAGCCTTTCATAAGCTTTCACAGAGAGTACAGACTCTGTTCCCTTACCCTCGCTGAAGACTACTGCTTTAAAAAGAACTCAAATAACTACTAAAAATATTCGTTTTATTACACCGTTCCAAGGCTGGTTGACATGGCAGATGTCACAACAGTCTCTCTCAAAAAAAAAAAAAAACACAGTTGAGAAGTGTCCCCATGAAACGACGATGTGCTTTAAAAGACAGATATAAAGAGGAAGCTGTAAGATAGAGAGAAAAAATTAGACAAAAATAAATAAATAAGGAAAAAAAAAAAACTCTACAAGATGGACTTGAAAGGGGATAGAAAAAGTCTGTTGCAGTGAAGGGGGATGACTGCGGTGGTCCCAGTGGTCCCCACAGGGACCTGGGGGCGAGTCTCAGCCTTGTCATACTCTGCTCTTCTCCTGCTCCACTCCCCACACAAACTCCAGCACCCCCTCCTCCCCCCCTTCGCCCTCCTCACCACCACCACCACCACCCCTGTTCTGCCCACGGAAAACGTCGATAGCAAGCTGCCGGTGCCGAGGTCTCTGGTGGACACTAGCTCATTCTCCCGGCATCGACAGGCCCGCCAAATCAATATTTAGTTCCCCACTAACAAGCTGCCTCGGGGTCTGAGCCAAAGAGAGAGAGGGAGAGAGAGAGAGAAAGAGAGAGGGAGAGAGAGAGAGAGAGAGAGGGAGGGAGGAATGCGGGACAGTGGAGGATGGCAGAGAGACAGAGAACAGGGACTGAGAGCTGTCCAGCTAGAAGGGAAAAACATGGATTCAGTAGAGTGTTGTGTGTGTGCACTAGTGTGGGAGGGGGAGAGGAAGGTGGAAAGGTCAGAAGAAGATCTTGGGAACAAGAGAGCAGTGTCTGGTGTGTGTCGTGGTGCGGAGGCGACGCATGAGTGCCTGCGGCTGCCGTTGACAAGAACACAGACGAGACACACATACACACACTCAACACTCTCAATCATACACATATCACAGCGAGCAGATGCTGACAGCACTCGAGTAAAGCTCCAGCAGAGCACTCACAGATAAGTGGCCACGCACACAAAGACTGCAATTCACAGCAAGGATAGAGTTGCTTTCCTTTGTTTAATCTTTCAAATCTTTTATTTTTCAGACATAGGAAAAGGACAGCGTAACTGACCGTTCATGTATCGTATTTAAGTGCAACTGGTACCCAAATCTGACCCCGCTGAGAAAAAAAAGCTGTTCATATTGATATATAATATTCAGTACAGCAGGAAAACAACTGAAGTATGCAATGTTTTTTTTTTTTTTTGTTATTGTGGTTTCTCCAGTGCTTCTATATTTATTTTTGTATGCCTCGTCTTCTTTCTTTGAACCTTGAGTCTGTAATAAAGTTGGGTTGATAGGCAAACTTCTTGAGCCTACATTGTAACTGACCAAAAACAAAAGTCTAAATAACTAGTAAAACACACAGATGACAATCATTACTTACTGTAACATAATTCTATTACTAAACAAAATAATTCAATCACAAAGTACTTCTTAAAAAGAAATACTTGTAACATAACTATTCATAATATTACTCGATAATTTTTTTACTGTTAGACACTGGTGTACATCCAATACAACTTATTTTTTCCCCCTCACAATTCTATAGTTTTTTCATTTTATTTTTTAAGAAGTTGATGCTTCACTCCAGGGTAACTTATATCATATTATATTTAAAAGAAACTTATCTTTTCCCCCTACAAATCTGCAACTAAAGTAACTGCTAGAGTTACATTGATTCTCAAATTTCATGGCTAATTTAATTCTGTACAAAGAAGTAAATAATAGATATAAGGAGTAAATAATTTCCAATATCAATATATCAACCAAGAAAGTATCATTCAACAAATTTCCAACAACAGTCCCTCAAAATGTTGTAATCAAAACCTTATACTAAACATATGTAATGCAGGCGGGATTTATGGTTTAATAATAAAAAACTTAAATATCTGAAATTCATCTGACATCAGTGCACGGAAAAGTTAATTTAATTGATTCAAATTACTATGAAAGAAAATTAAACAAAACTACAGGTAGACCTCAGGTTACGAACGAGTTCTGTTCCTACGCTGTTGACGTAAGCCGAATTTCCACGTAAGTCGGAATTAACCCTTTAGTACCCCTTAAATCTCTAAATAACTATCCAAATATATGTATTATACTATATATTAACAAAATAAAGCAAAAAAAATAAGATACTGTACTTACTGTATGTACAGTATACAGTACGAGATGAGATTTCGGCGTCGTAAAGTCGAAATAACGTAAGTCGGGTACGCCGTTAACCCGAGGACTACCTGTATGTACTTCACTTGAAATTAACTTCATGTGATTATACCTTATAGTTTTAATTAATTTTCTCTCCAGCCAGTACTGACATATGTACTGGCATATAAAGTACTTCCACTCCCACGGAACTCTGTAATAAACTATTTTACTAACCTTCTGCTGAAGGATGTGGTTTAACTGGTCCAGCCACTCCTGGTCTCTGCGACCCTCTGAATGAGCCTTCGTTCCCTGCAGATGAATTAGCAAAAACAGACAAAAAAAAAAAATAATCGACAAAATGCAGGCTGTGAGATACAACTGTGTGAATACCAACACTGAGCTGTGTTTGTAAGTGAATGAACTGTGGAATGTGTTTAGACTCAAATTTATATATAATAGTTTATATAGAGAGTACATGCCACTGCAGTCTTTGCCGCCCTTCTCTGCAAGTCTCCTGCTTAAGGGCTGAATGGTAGCATCGTACCAGCCAGGACCTTGAAGCAGCTCTCTGGAGACTCAGTGGCCGGGTACGCCAGCATACGTTTGCATGCTACTTATGTATAAAGACCCAGCAGAGTGGGAGCCTTGTTACTGCTAATGAACAGTGCTTGGCCATGTACACCTCTGAACTAATGTGCTACCTCTTCACTTCGAACCCCAGGTGTTGCTGCTTAAAATAATGTGATGGGCCTTGTACCACATCACAGGGACATGGGGGGAGGGGGATGTGCATGTAGACCTGTGAATCTAATGTAAGACTAATTTAATGGAGCTGCCAGGATGATCCGCAATCTGCAAGGAAGTCGGTGCGCTAACTTTCTTAACTTTACTTGTGTTGTTTTTGTTTTTCGTGGAAGTAAACGATACAACAGAACAAGTCGCCGGGGTGGTACTCCCACAATATGTGTCGTCAACGTTACAATAAAGGTTATGGGAAGGATTTATAGTGTAGCGGGTTGCATTTACAACAGATATCTGCTGCTTTTTTCTATTACCGTACGATGTTTGTAAACTTTTATAGTCCACTTCAGGTGATGAGTTCATTGGACTGTGCTTTGAAGAGTTATCAAGTGAGAAATGCTGATCGTCACCCTAATAAGAAAAAAAGAGGACCAATGGACCTGTATCTCACCGGAATGTTCAATCAAGAATCAATAACGACTTGAATTGAAACAACGAATTTGCGAAGTTGTCAGATTCTGCTGCTATGTTACATTTCTGTGGTGTTGATGCAAGAGATCAATCTCCCAATGGAAGAGGGGGGTACTTTCACCGGAGGATAACCCAACAAAATAAATCCAGTCCAAATATGACATCGTATGAGCACTCACAAGGAATTATATTGATATTGCTAACCATTTCCATTTTTAAACCATCAAATTATGGCCCATTGTAAGTAAAAAGCCATTTTTAATCCTTAAAAAATTGGTCAAAAATTAAAAAAATCTAAATTTCACAAAACTGAGAGCAAGGAAGGAACATATGAAAACATGTTAAAATTAATCTGAGCTGCACAAAACATAGGCATAAGTGACTGTGAGTTTGATCCTTCAAGGCCACTTGAGGTCAAAGGTCACGGTACCGAATGAAAGTCAATATATGACTTCCTATCAGTGTTCACTCATAACTATACTGATATTTTCAACCATTTTGATGTTACAAGCCATCAAAATATGGTCAAATATAAGTAAAGGCAAATGTCTAATATTTGAAAAATCAATTAAATAAATAATTTTTTCTTTAAATATCTCAAAACGTCAACGTCACCTATTTTCAATAGGTTTCTGCCTCCACAAACAGATGCACCCATAATATAAACGTGGTGCAGATACCTCACTGCAACCTTCAGATAATGTGATTATGCCATTGAATGGACAGAGACAACAAAACAATTATAATACCCCTTGGCTGAGAGGCAAAAACTGTTTGACTGAACTGTCACTGAATACTGATTCGTGAAATGATTACACAAGTAGTGAGCGCTGTATCTAATGTGTATATAATTTATAATTAATTAATTAATGCATAGTTATAGTTTTAATGTGCCTGTTGACTTTGTACATCAATGGCTTAGTCTATTTCAGTTATGGACACCTGGACATAACATGTACTGTAGGTATTGGACAAATAAATAAATACATTTACAAATGAATGAATACATCAATAAATCTTAGAAAGAAAACAAGTTTTGCACCAGATGCAAGTTAACTATTACCTGGTCGTACACATACCCAAAGCAGTAAACCATACCATACCATACCCCCCCCCATACAACCTCATAAAAAACTCATACAGTTTTAACATCTTCTACAAACACTTCATTGGCTATCCCACCACCAGAAATTAAGTTGGAGGATGAGAAAGTAATAACTAATAAAGTAATAAAAGTAACTAAAGTAATAACTAATAATAAATAATAATAACTAATAAATATTTTTTTTCTATCTAATGTTGGCAACCACTATATGAATTTTTTTTAACCTCACCAGAAATCTATTTTCTTTGCGGAGTCTTAAAATAGTTAATTCTATTCTATTCTCTTATAGAAGAGAATAGAATAGAATGCCATTAATGACATTATACATATGTACAACGGAATTAAAGAGACAACTCTCTTGTGGTGCGTAGTGCAAACAGTTTAAAAAAAAATCCTTAAATGCATATAGAGTATACCTAATAAAGAAGAACCATTTACTGGCAACACCAGGAAACATAAATAAATAAAATACTGCATGTCTGTTTGCTTTTCAGGCTTTGTAAACAAAAACTGAACGGAGCAGATTTCCCATAAACATTACACAACTGTACAAAGAAATTAGTCGTGAGAAACTGTGGAAAGCAAAGCATCCCAATGTGACGTTCTTTAAGTGTCATATCTCAAATGGTGGAAAATACTATTAAAGTGATAAAGATACTAAATTATGTTAGTTCCAGCCAATTATTTCTTTTATACAAGTAACTGGCATTGATGATCACGGTTATGCAAAATAACTCGGAAATATCTAATTATTGCTGTAAGTAGAAGTTTCTATAATAGTGACAGTCCTGGTGAAGAAGAGATTATGATAATGTATAGTCTATTTATTTATTTATGTTTGTTGTCTGTTTTGGAGCCTCCCATCCCTGCATGTGTTTCCCCTTTGGTCTTCACCAGCTTTTGTGTGATTCTTACTGATAGTACTGGGTCTGGGGTAATTCTGCTGTATGCCTAATTAGTGACTGGTGCTTAGTGTAACTGAAATGTACATCCGAGAGCACGCAAGAATGTGTGTGTTTTTCTGTGTGTGACTACTGCCTTCAAGATCCCCAGTGGTGCAAAAGTCCACATATGAGTGAGAGTAAGTGTGCTTGTCCACCCTTGGTAGATATATAACAACACTCTGACCCTCCATCTAACATTAGGCTCAAAACAAACTGGCCTGGCAATTATAGCCTTATTACATCTGGATCATTAACTCCACAACAAGTTACCCAGGGAGCCTGGAGCTGGTGGACCCTCACTGGTCCTCTGTTAAATACTGCTGGAAGAAAGGAGGCAAATAACAATGTGCAGCATGAGAGCAAAGTGTAAGCATGTGTAGAGGATTACATACATTCTTTCCTCCTATCGACGGAAAAAGTGCATTTGACACCATGTGCATTTGAATGTTTAAGGAAGCAGCTGTAAATCTAAAAATGAATATATAATTATCCGACGAGGCTTAGAAATCAGAGCGCATTTCCATTAAAATTACTCAAAAGAGAGCTTTCACTCTTTCTTTCCTGGTTGTAATTGCTGCACAAATAGCCATATTTTTTTTTTTTTTGCTCAATAAAACACCTCAGGAAAATATCAACAGATATTGTTGATCATGCTCAAGAGAAAAGAAAATATGTAGCCTTTGGAAATGATGGTGGTCATTACATGGAGGCCATCTGTTCCCAAAATTCCCCCAAAGTATAACCACTACCAGGAATAATTTATTTGAAAATTTTGCCTGAAAATCACAAACACATTGATTTAAAAACTAAGCACCAGTGGCCCACAATGTGGAAAACTTCTGCAAATACTGTTGACAGAAAAATCTTCCAAACTAAAGAAAAGTAGCTATGTTGGCAATGAAGTGTTCTCATTTAAAAGTAAAACTGAAAAGTAAAGGCATCCCTCTGAGCCCTGAGCTCTCATTCAGCACACTTGTATCGCAGACCAAGTGAATAAATGAATACACTTGCTATGTGTTCGAATTGTTGAAGACAACTGGGACAAACTGATAACCTCATGTCACGTCCTCACATCCAAAGAAAAAATGCACACATTTACAAAGAATGTGCAAAGGTTCTTCAGATTTAAAAGAGAGGGGCTGAGAAAATTCACCGCTCAAACAAATATGACATTTCGGCTCTGTAATACTCTGAATAATTTTGAATATTACATATGTCACAGAGGATGATCCTATTTCAGTTCAGATTGGGTGCAACTGATTTCATCTCCAACCCCCCCCCTGACCGACACGTGCGCATGTTTCCTATTCATGCATGTTTACGCACGACAAAAAAAAAACAAAAGTCATTGTTTAATTTCCGACGATATTCCAAATTTGACACCAGTTATATGGACTGCATAGTCTACATTAGGCTTTTTAAAATGGATTTTCCAATTAAGAAATGTGAAACTGAACTGGCATGAATCCAACAAAGATCATAGTGTCTATGTTCTTATAGTTTATTTATTTATTTTTTTGTTGTATCGGACACATTATCAGTTTTCCATACCTGACATGTTTTGGCGGTAAACTTCCATCTTCATTAGAGGTGTCACATGATGGTGTGTGACGTGTTTGAAAGATGACTGATGATACAAAAGAAAACTAAATAAACTATATGAACTGGCATGGTTTTCAGGATGATTCCTTGGGTGTGTACACAGCGCATTTGGAGTACGTGTCTCAGTTGAGGTTATTGCTGCAACGTACAGTCTCATCTTGTTTTCAACAGTTATTTCTGTGTGTTGTGTATAAACCAACTACACAACAGTGTGCAGGGCTGGGATAAAGATGTGCAGCCAAAAGACAGAACACTCCTCCTATTGAACATTATAACACACTTGGACATCAACAGGTTTTTGGATACGTGCAAAAGTCAAACAGATCTGCCACCGTTGGAAAACTCAAGACAAAAACATAATCCTAGTGCCGCGCTACGAAACGGCACAAGCAGCTCCAGCCATTTTTCCATAATTTGAGATGAAAAATTACAAAGTGGGGTATTCCTGGCTGTGTCTAAACTGGAATATCAGTGGAATATTCATTTTCATTAGGCGTGTTCAGAGCTTAGTAGGAACATTTCTTTCGGTGAATAAGGGCAAAAGCCAAAACATTGTGCGCGTTTGACACGGACGTCAATCTTTCCACTTCGGATCTATTTTAAAACATTCTAGCTAACATTAAGCAATACATACGCACATTGAAGGTGTCAACCTCACTCTGACACTACATTTATAATTCTCTGGTGACTCTTTGGGTCTCAGATGATCCGCTGCAGTCCATTTAATTAAATAAATAAAAACCTCGCCTACCGTGTCAGGGCACTGAACAGTCCACGATTAACCACTATTAATGCAGTGGGAGAAACAAGTGGAATGAAGAGGAAAATGATTTTACCCACATATGTTTCAGCTCGGATGAAGGGGACTTTTTGTCAAGTGAGAAACTGTACCCTGTCATCTCCTGGGTGGAGCTGGGCTGCAAAGGGCTAAAATTGGTTTCAAGTGTGAGTAAGTGCTTGGTGCACCTTCTCTCATCTTGTGATAGATAGGGGGGAGTCCCCAGGGATGGGAGGATGATTGTAACATGGAGCTGCTAATCGATGACATGGCTAGGTATGATCTATGGAGGAGAAAGGGCCCACCAAGTTGGAGAAAGAGTGTGAAACTCAGACTTTTGCGAGTGCAACAGCAGCCTGTAGAAAGGATTTTCATTTCCACTGAAACAGAAGAAAGAAAGAAGTTGTACTTATTCAACTTGTGTCTTATTAAATCTTATATCAAGTTGACATGAGCTGTGGGGGTTGACAGGTTTTTGATCTTGTCTTGAGCAAGAACGCTGCTTTAACAGTAGAGCCACATCTTTCTATGATACGCTGTAACTTCGGAACTTATTAGTGGCACACCTGGATGTGCGGTTCACCTTTAAAAAACATTACTTCATATTGACCCTTTCTTACTCACCAACATCTATCTACTCATCAATAACAGACGGGTCAGACGGAGGCAGAGATTTCCAGCAAGGCTAAATACCGTTAGCTACAGGTAAAATGTACAAAAAAGCACGAGGCTTAAGTTTCTCATCACCTCTTTCCTTCTAAACGGACGACCGTTCTACCTGTTCCAACAGAAAAGGCCAAACATTCTGCCACTCATTTAGCCTCATTTGACAAATTTGCCCAAAGCGTTGAACCTACATTGATAAAATCCCATCTTTCTTATTTCTCCAGTGCAATTACTGAGTAAAACACCCTGAAAACTTGTGGACGTTTAGAAAATGTACAGTGCAAAAAAATCTATTAAAGGTGTGCTGAGTGCTGTGGGCATAATCTAAACTTGATAAAGATCCTTAAGTTTGCTTTTGTGTAAAATGTTGTCCCTTGGCCTTACCTGGTCCGTGTCCATTATGTCTGCAAGATCATTCTCTGACATATTGAGGATGGAGGCAGCTATGGACTTGGCTTTGATCATAGACTTGGCTGAGAGGCCGCCCTTTGCTGCCACAGCGCTGGCCTGCCTCAACCTTCTCTTCTTCATCAACTGCTGCTTGACCTCATGAACGTCTAAAAGTATTTCACTGGCCAGGGCCTGAAGGCGGAGGAGAAGAAGGAATAAAAAAAAGAAGAGGATGATGAAATGGATATAGAAAAACAAGAGGGATAGCTCTGCCTGGCAGATGAATAAATGAAATTGATCAAGCATGCGCCAGAGAGGCCTAGTACATTATGGAGGAATATTGAGTTTGACACACTCAGATTCTCTTCGGTTTCACCTCACGCTCCCTTGTAGGAATGTGGACCTGAGGGTTTGTTGCCCCGTCGATTGAAAGCTGAGGGAACACAGCTTTGATATCAAACGCACCCCAAGTTTTGCTAAAATCTCCACAGACAGAGAATCATGCATCAGAGAGAGCAAGACAGAGAGCTACTGAAAATACAGCCATTCATTTATTTATTTGCTTTCTGAATGTCTCACAGTACAACAGGGCAGCATAACACTGTTAATAATTAAGCTACGAGGGGCTGTTTCAAATGGTGCCCGAGTGAATGGCAAGCGAGACAAGGAAGGCCTGGGATGGCACAGTTGACGGGCACTAAATGGGAGTTTGCTCTAAATACAGAGAGACAATTAAATGTTAAAACTGCCACTGTACACGAGAAAGTCAATAAAGTAAACTCCCCTTTGCTTCATTTTGAGCTTATTGATCGAGGCAATAATCTTCTGTATCATTCCCTTGTAAGCTTGCTGAAAAGCTGACCTTGGAATAGATGGTCAGATGAGGGAAAGCTAGAGACAGGAGAACTGGCAGTACACAAAACAAAAAAAAAAAAAAAGAAAAAAAAAAAGAAAACAAAGTACAAGTTGCTGCTGGACAGTACACAATATAACCAAGTAAGACAGAAGTACAGCATGTACACACATATAGAGACTTATGAAAGCACTCAAGTGCATTACACAAAGAGGGATAATCACATGTGAACGATGTTGAATAGTCGAAAACATCTCCACTCCATCGCTAATTTCACACAGGTGGACTAAGTGCAATGTGTAAAGCCAACAGAGGTTCTCACATGAGTGTAAAGTTAAAGTCATAACCCTGCGATGTGAAGAGTACGGAACAGAAACGCTATTTTTCTATTAGCATTACAAAAGAATGTACTAGAATATAAAAACAGTATTGTGAAGTTCTACTTATTGAGACTGAAAACAGGCTGTAAACAGATCTAGAGGGGTTAGAGCAGGGGTGTCAAACATGCGGCCCGGGGGCCAAAACCGGACCACCAAAGGGTCCGATCCGGCCCACGGGATGAATGAGTGAAATACAAAAATGACACTGAAGATATTAACAATTAAAGATGTTAAAAATAATTTTAGGTCAGACTGATAAAACACAATCATAATAACCTATAAATAATGAAAAACTTTGTTTTAGTGTAAAAACAAAAGTTAAATTACACCAAAAGTTTACATTTACAGACTAGCCTTTTACACAAAATGTGAACAATCTGAACAAATATGAACAACCAGAAATGTCTCAAGAGAATTAAGTGTAATTGTACCAATATTCT
>JAPSES010000104.1:5328202-5352475 GCA_029822895.1 Maxillicosta whitleyi
AGAGCGCAAACCTCCGCCAAGCAGCACAGTTCAGGTCACACATTTAAAGCCACTTATATGAAGAAAAGGGAGTTCCATTGCCATCTGGTGGACATTTATTAGTACTACAACAAAGTCAATAATAATAATAATAATGAATTCTTTAAAAAATTCCTGGATCCAGACTGTGATCCGGATCACCTCCAAAATGTAATCAGCTGTTCCTTGTCTCAGAGCGAACATTTCCTAAAAAAAATTCATTAAAATCCGTTCATAACTTTTTGAGTTATGATGCTAACTAACAAACAAACAAACCCTGGCAAAAACATAACATCCTTGGCGGAGGTAACGAGATATTTTCCGATGGATATTTTCCGAAAACATATTTGCATTTATGGGCTTCTTTTCTTTCACCTTCATTTCTAGGAATATTTTCTGCCACTACCACGTTTTACTCCTGATATGAACATGTTAAATGGACGGATGAAGCAATGGGCTGGAGTGGATTGTGATTGGGTCTTGGTCAATATTAAGAATGTAACCAAAAAAATTAAAAATGGACTGTTCATGAAAATTCTCAGTCCTGTAAATCAGATGGTCCACTTGCTTTTGGACTTATGACTTCTCCACTACGGGAGGTGTGACCACGGTTTAATTCAGCTCAATTAATTTCATCTTGCTAGCACTGCAAAACCATTTTCACAGGTGGCCAACTGCTTCAGCGCACATTTAATGTAAGTACAGTAGTCCCGATTAAAAGAGGATAGGCAGAAATCATAGCCGTTGTTCATTTTCTGATAAAAGAGGACAATTTCAGCTCTTTTTGGTGATCTGAGAGCTGTGTTTTACCCCCAAAGGAATACACAGCTCATTAACTAACAGTCAGAAAGCCCATTCTTGTATTTATAGCCTAATAGATATTCACTGTCACCAGTCAACGGTTACATTCAATTGACCTAAACCCTGCATGTGGAATAATCCAGAAAGAGATTAAGGGCTGAATTTATCACTCATTCTCAGCGTTGAGAGAGACAAATGAAGGGGAGTATGCATGCACACAAGCACATAATCAAAAATACACACATGCAAGCTTTTCAAATACATATACAGAAGGTGATGTGTGTGTGTGTATTTGTTAAGCGCTTTTAGCCTGCCTGGTAGCACAATCACTATAGCCAGAGGGCCAATTTAGACAGGACGAGGATTAGGGCATGGAGATGGGGATCAAATAAGCAACTAAAAGATATCCTCTTTAATAACTAGCAACCTCTGAACCTCTTCACACACATGAGGACACAAAGGGCCATTCAACAACATTAGGATCAATGTGGGAGGGGTAAACGTTGCAATCTTATGCTGTTTAAAAAGCCATGACAAAAGTTAAAACATGACTAAAAAAAAAAATAAAATCTAAATCTTCCTCTAGTTAGAGGAAGATTTATTTATTTATTTTTTTACTGTTAATACCTTTTACACAGTAGATACTTTAAAGCACTGTTTCTCAAAGTGTGGGGCGGCCGAAGGCTTGCCAGGGGGGGCATGGAATGACTCCCGGGCTTTTTTTTTTTTTTCTTCTTAAGGTTAGAACATGTAGCACGAATTAATGATTTAGCATTGGTGCATCCTGGACTAATTTTAGGGACATACAACAAACAAATTTACTACCATGGTGATCCGTCACTAAACCAGACAAAAGTTTAGGATTGAAGAATAGACAAGGATTTCACTAGAAAAGAAAAATGTTTTTGCAGTTTGTATGTTAATGTTCTGAGATGTGCTATGTAAATGAGCTCATTCACAGCCACTGATATTGTTCAAATGTTCATCTTTGTTACCAAAATGTGCTTGCTGTACTGAAAAAAAAAAAGGGGACTTTATCATCATAGTTGTGAGTTGTGCATTTCTGATTATTTGGGAAATTACTGTCTCAGTACTTGTATTGTTCAATCAAAAATCTAAGTTATTTATAATTTGCACAACAAATGTAGCAAGGAAAAGCAAAAATATATATTATATATATATATATATATATATATATAATATACATCCAATATATAATATTATTACAATATTGATGTTTTTTTCAACAAAGGTTATAATTGCATGACTGTTACAATGTTGTTGGGGTTGATGGGGGCCTGAAGATTTTGTTGTCCTACAAAAGGGAGGCCCGACAAAAAAAGATTGAGAAACACAACATTAAAGTAACATGATGTAATTAAAAGTAAGCATTGTTATATCACAGCTGTAGGAAAGTGCATTTTCTACTCCTATGCAGCATTTTGTAGTTATAAAAACATACATATATCATGTTGTATAACATAACATAAGGTACATACATACTCCTGAAAATGAAAAGACATTATACAAACTGCGCACAATCTTTTCAGCAGGGATGACATGCCAAAATATTCTGGGCAATAGACCTACCTCTAGTGTGTGTATGTGTGTGTGTGTACTTGGAGTAGTCACTACATGCAGGGCCACTGTTTAGCAGTTCAACAGCAGTGCTTACAGCCTGGGGCGTGTGCAGGGGCCAAAAGGGTTTGCTGGCACACAATAAAAAATCTCCACACACAAATACACACACCCACAACACATACAGGCACAAAGAACAAAAAAAAAAAAAAAAAAAAAGAAATAAAACACAAGCTCATAAAGACACACAGACACATCTACACACACACATGCACAGCCCTCCGGTCCTGATCAATACATGACAAGAGTAAATCTCCTCCGGACGTCAGGCAGTCCAATCAAAGGGCTTGGTGTTCTTATAGGGGATCACAGGAGCCAGGGGGAGACAAACAATGATGTGAATCCTCAACAACAACACACTGGCCCCACCAGCCTAGGGTTATGGGAATGGAGGAGAGGAGCAATACAAGTGTGAACTGTATTTCTATGCACGTCTATACATCTGTGATTGTACGTAATGCAGCTTCTATTTTAAGGTTGCATACAGATGCATATAGTCGCTTCCATAATTTCATGTGTGTCCGCAGCACATCTAAGAAAAGAAAAAAGGGTTTTTACCTACGTTAGAAAAAGATACTGAAGATAAATATGTCCTATTTACCGCAATTTATCCTCTAATGCAAGTGAAAAGGACATTTCTACAGTAATTTATTATATTTCTGGCTTTAAAGGTAACAGTAATTGAAAAATGCCACTGTATTTGGTCCATAATTTCCACTTGATTTATGTGTGTGTGAAAACACGATCTATCTCTGCCAACCTATTTCCTCCATTGATAGACAGGTGTCACCTGAGCTGAGTTGATGGACAGTCTTTATCAGTGTCTGCCAGACACACACAGGCTGATACAAACACACCTCAAGGTGATGGATTAGCTCTACACTAAGACAATAGTGCCCATTCCCTCTGGGTGCACAGTATTCAGTAACAGCGGTGGCTTGCATCACCTTATACATTACCAAAAAAATGCACATGTATAATGATGTATACAGAAATAATTACAATTCTATCCATACGCGCTACCTCCTGACCCCTGGTTTTGGCCAGGTCATGATTGTTGCAGTCTAACTAATATAATCCAAATGTCATTCTGCTCTGACACATTCTCAAGCTGCTTCTGAGCTGCTCCAGTCCAGTTAGGATGAGCAGTATGTTGTTGAGGTGGGGCTGGATCTGCAGGGCCCAGAAGATACCTACATCATATGCCTTACCATTGTTTTATTTTAGGATTTTATTTTATCATTATATCTGGAACGTACTATGGTTTAATGAGAAACTCATCTCTGTAAACTGTATTTTGATAAAACTGTGTACTGTATGTTCTTCCTGGGAATCCAATAACAGAAAATGAAGCAGTCAGGATTCTGTTTTCATTAGTGCATAATAGGCTGAACATTTGAATTATAGTGTTTTCTTTACCTCAGAATGAGCAGGTCTCCTCCCCAGTGTCCACCATGTTTCCACAATAGCTCAGAAGAGCTCCTCTTCTTCTCCTCTTTGTTTTCCATTATATGGCAAATGGTATCTAATGCTAATGTGCATTGTTGCAGATAAGATGGTTGTGAGTGGACCAGAGTCAATAGTTCCTTAACCAAAAGGAAGAGGAACAGATCAACCAAACACTGGCTCTAACAAGGTCCTTTTGTGTTCTCCCATTTTTGTGTGTGCTCCACAGGGGAAGGTGAGGTTAGGGACAATCCCTTGGTCGCAAGTTACAACTTCACGTTTAGAGGCAACCACAACTTACAAACTGAATTTTTGGATTTAAGCTATCCTGTCCAATAAATAAGTAAATTCAAAGCTACCATTCTGGTAAAAGTTCATGACCGTATTTGGTAATGAAATGCAGACTGATGCCAAGTGAATTGAGAGCTCTGCCTTTAGGCTGCGCTGCCTCTTCATTGCAACAATGTGATAAATATGTGCATTATTGCTGACATCACATTAATTCACCTTTTCTACACTTGAGTTTCTGTCTCAACTTCACTTCAACATCACAACAACATGTTGAACTGCTTCCCTAGGGGAAGCATCTTCCTTTCATCCTGAAGGGGACAAATTTCTGAACCCTGACCTTAGAGACAGAGATGCTGACTCTTATTCTAACAATGTACCACAAACGACTGGCCAAAAACATAACAGAATTACATCATCAGCAAAAAACAAAGATGCAACCCTGAGGTCATTGGACAGTGAGCACCTCTCCACTCCTTGAATTACAGACTCAGCTTTCGCTGCTGTTTTATGGTTGTTTCCAGTATGTCACAAGAAATCCCTGGTATTCTGACCTTCATGAAACATTGAAGTGATGTGTCAACTAAGACCAGCAATACTTTGCAGTTTTCAGTATGACACAGAACACAGTGCAGAGCTTATACTGCCTCAATAACCAAAGCCCAAAAAAAAAGAACTCCTTTTTTTATTTTTAACCCTCTGTCCACAGGCGCTGCAGTACCTCTTGCCTTCCAGTAACCATTTCCTCATTTTAGAGTCTCTGCTGTCTGTCAATCTCTCAGCCTGTTGCTCTCTTAAGAAAATGTTTAATATGGAGGTGTTGAACACATAAATACTTTCACAACTTTCTTGGCAAATATGAAAAAAAAGAGGGTCCAGCCTTAGCCCTCAGAGAATGTATCATATAGAGTTAAAGCTGAGGGTCACATTCCGTAAGCAATTTATCAGAGGTTAATTTTACACACAATGCTTTTAAAAGTAATAGATGAAAGTACTGGTGATCCCTTACTTTGCTCTTTTTAAAACATACCTTTATAAAGGCATAAAGCTGCTCCAGCTGTGAGTGGGCCTGACCTAACTGCCTCTGAACCCTGTCCAAGGCATGGGAGCTCTGCTGGGTCAAGCCTTCCATTTGTTCAGTAGCAGTTTGCTCCAGTTCAGCTAAAGCCTGCTCACTTGCTCCTACACGGGTCTGTAAGGCATGGATGCGCTGTTCCTGTATAGAAAAAGAATTACAATCACTGACGGTTTTATTTTATTTTTTTTTCTTGGGAGTGCAAACAGTTTTTGTGGTAGATTTATGATAATTAAAGTCTTCTGTGATTCCTGATATTGAAACTTTTCAGTCAGTCATCATAGTGTGGATTTGCCAAGAGATTTTTGTTTTTATTAACATGCAATTCTAATACACACAGACATATCTATTTATTTCTAATGTGTGATAACAAGCCTGCACACTGATATATATATTAGTAATAATGTATATATTAATTATAAAGCATCCTAGGTAAAAAAAAAAAAAAGTCTGCATTCAACCTTTTTTTCCAGGTCCTCCTTCAGTTTTGCAGAGGAGGTCTCAAACTGGCTCTTCTCTGTGGTTGCCACGTTCAATCTTCTCTTTAGAGACTCAATAAGAGCCTTTCGATTAGTGGCCTCTTCTGATAAAGTCTTTACCTGTAGGTGAGTAGATGAGTGGACACAGAAATGTAAAAATATATGTTAAAAAGGGCAGTGGTACTGTAAGTTTGCTTAATAAAGACATATAATTCTGAGCACCACTACAAATAATTCATATTCACAAATTAAAAATCCTTGTTAGTAGGATCAAGTGAGTGAGTGTAAAACAAAAATTATCATGTCAGGCATGTTTTTCATGAGAAAAATAATGTCATTAAAAAAACTTTGTCTCATGAGTTCCAGTGCATAATGAACAAGATTTCATCAATATTAGTTTGCATAACATCCCTGCAGAGGAAAAAGTTTATTTTGCTTATTTTAGGAGTGACACATCTTGCACAAGAACTAAGCAGAACAGAAAATGGATGAACATCCTGCACAACTCCTCAGTTTATTAGTATTAAGCCTCTCTTAAATAACTGTGTTTTCATTCCTTGCAATGAACAGCTTAAATACGGAGATTTTTAGTTTTTTCAGTATCTAGACTTTCCTTCTCCGATCAGCAAATATTTAGTTAATCTTACCACAGTTTAATCTGCTTACCCGAGTAACATTATGTTTTTGCTTAATAAAATCATTTCTAGTAAATTTTGTATATTGTAGCGGTAGCCCGATATATCGGACCAATATATTGCTTTTACTTAATATCAGCCACTGGCCTTAATTTTATTTTTGAAAGCTGATATTTGATTAGTTGTAAAAATAAGATATTTGATCAGGCACCTGTTTTGACAGCACTTGAAGTTTAATAAATGTTAAAAGAGTACTATGTGTGCATAGTTAATAATTTCATTTATATTGGTGCATAAAAATCAGAATTATCTGAGTATTTCAATTGTATTTTATGGTGAAAAAAAAAAAATCTGTCTTAAATATTGGCCTAAAAAATCAGCTGCAGATATCTGATAGCCTCAGAAAAACCCATATCGATCAAACTCTATATTGTATCATTAAACCAAAAGTATCAGACAAACTGGGTGGCACCTTCTTTTCCAGCTCCTCCACCTGACCACGGTAACTTTTCTCCATTTCTTGCAGGAACTTCAGCCTCGTCTTCAGATCCTCCACCAGCTGCCTTTTCATGCACACATCTCGCTCTACGTGTGTTATCCTGGAAATAATTAAATATGTAACACACTCTTATTTGAGATCTACATAGAGATACAGAAGCAGACATACACACGCACCACATACACACACATGCAAAGCTGGCAGGCAGACACAGTGTCCCCATGCAGTGCATCAGGCGTGACAGCTCATTATGACAACTAAATACACTGGCATGCTGTTTGGGTAAATGGAGGGGGGGGGGGAGTGAAATAAGGATGCATATATAATTCTAACTGGCATATATTAGAACAAGTGCTCTGGTGGGGAAAGCTGCATTCAGTGTGACTGGGGAGTCCTTTTTGACAAACTGCATTTTGAATCAGCAGTGACACAACTTGAAAGACTAATCAAGTATTTAAATGTTTATTATTTTCAGCTCAGCGTTACACAGTCGCATATAAAAACACATCAGCGGGGGGACTTGGTTCGGAAATGACTGATTACGGAGGGAATATTGAATGAGAATCTAAAATGTTTGCTGTAGCTGCTGTACTGTGTTAATGATATTTATCTAAAGAGAGGCACGGTTTGTGCTGATTTCTGTTGCAAACATGTGTCGTCTCCTATTTAATAACCTGCTGTATTGACAACTTTAATATTCCAGCAATCTGCAGAGCCATGTTTATAGTGAGACCGGATTTTAAATGGATGCAGTATGTTAGCATGTTTTATTCTGTTTTCATAAAAGGCAAATATGAGGCATTTTTCATGGTTGTCTGTACTTTGGGGAATTGGAACAAATAGAATAAAGATCATAAGGATGCAGTTAATTAAAACGGTTTTTGCAGTTTTTTTAATTTCAAAGATGTAGAGGATCTCTTGGCTCCCACGCACATCATGGCTTGTGTGTTTTAAATAAACAAATGACGCAACACCAGAGCAAATGCTATCGTGTAAGTAAATGTCCCCGGCTCCCTAGGTGGAGGAGTGCTTGAGGGCAGACTGGCTAAATAAATGTGAGCTTGTCCTATTGGAGTGACATTAAATTAAATGAGAGAGAGTCTAGCCTAGGGACTTTGGTGGGTGGGTGGGGGGGCACTGCTGGCTGGTTACTCCATGGATTTGGCCATTAATGAGAAAACCCATATTGAACCTTTCAGATGACTGTCTGGTGTTGACTTAAAGACAGAGCGCAGCAATAAGAGCCCCAGCAGCAGCTCCCTCTGCCCCAATGCTAATGGCAATTAGATCGACAACATTTATTTTAGATGTCCTCTTCTCCTGCACCCCAAAAAGAATAGAGGATAAAAAAGAATGGAGGATATACGGTGTTTCTGCTGGAACGTGTGATCTCTATTTATGAATGTTAGTGGAAAAGAGAGAATGAGAGCCTCAAACTATATACCCATCACTCTCACATTTGTTCCCTTTGTTCTGCGCTTGTTGGAAATATTGTTCATCAAACATGCGTGTATTATAATGATAACAGTCAGTAGTCTGAAGTGTGTGCGTGACAGAAAGCGAGAGTGCACATTTCTGTGTATGTTGTTAAGAATGAAGTGCGGGTGGATGTTTCATGTGGCTGATAGACAACAGGGCTAAAGATGAAAGAAGCAGCTTCATAAATAAAGCAGGGCCATAGTGCCGGATATTGACTGAGGACATGCCGGTGTACTTTGAAATTCATTTCTTTTTTTCCCCCTTCTCTTCTTTAAGGCGAAGCAGCCTTGCTCCCTGTGTGTGTGCTGAGATGTATATTTCAGAGACGTCTAGACATGTCTTTCATTCTGAGAAGGGGTCCCTCCATGGAGGCAATTGAGTGGTAGTGCTAGAAGAGATGGCAAGTTACACGAGTGTGTGTGCGAGTGAGTAGGAGAGTGTGTGACAAGAGTCTGAGGAGAGGCTGAGGCTGTCGTAGTACCTCAGCTGAGGGATGTTCACTCTTTCTGGCTGTGATCTGCTGCACTTTGGTCACACACAAACACATACCCACTATGATTGTACACATGCCCTGTATGCATTATTGAGAAAGGCAGGCAGAGGACACAGTATACTAGACAAAGAGAATGAGAGGGAGGAAAGCCAAGTTGTTCTTTGTACCTTTCTCTCAGTTCAAAGATGAAATTCTAATGCAGAATGATGATATATGCCTTTCACAGCACTGTTCAAATCTCAACACTTTTCCTGAGTGAATTGTTTATAGCTATACATCCTGACTATGCAATGCACCCAGTGCTCCAGTAGGTGAACCATGTAACTCATTAAGGCTATGTGGCCCACAGGCCAGAGTGATACTGTGTGGGTTTTGGTGTCATGGGCCAAACTGGTCCCTCCTGCGGCACACAAACAATCAATACAGTGCTTTGATCAGCACTCCACATCAGCTACCCACATAAGAAACACTACACTACATGACACACAAGACACCCACATGAACACACCAATTCTTTTACTTGTTCTTATTCGCTTGCTGATGAGAACATGCATATTTGTCAAATAACTCACTCAGAAGAGAAACATGCATGAGTGGAGTGCAGCAGACTGAGTGCTGCCACATGGTGGAATCAAACACTGCAGATGAGGGGTGCAGCGAATGTGCAAGCATGCAGATGGAGACAGAGAGAGATGGATAGACAAAGACAGACAGGAATGCAGAAAAAGGAGGAAAGAGAAAAAAGGGCTTTAGTATAGAGAAAAGAAAAACCCACAGAGAAACAACTAATACTAATAAAGAGAAAGGTGTGAGACTAACTTGTCTTGCAGCTGGTGGAGCTTGTCCTCCTTCTCCTGGAGTTGGCCTCGCAGGGCTTTGTTAGACGCCACCTGCCTTGTAACCTCTGCACTTGCACTCTGGGGGGAGGGCACACGGTGTGTATTTATTAATGTGTTTGAGTGAGTGCAATAAGGGGGTGGGGATGGTTTTTCACGACATGGCTGATGACAGGTCAGACACAGCATGCCTCCTCATTATAGTTACAGCAGGAGGGTGGAAGGTGCTAAAAGAGGTTAAGAGGAAAGCAGTATTTTTCAAAGTGAAAGAGATAAGAGGAGTAATTAGGAAAAAATAACAATTTACGGAGCTTGACTATGGAATACATTTAAAAGGTTAATATCTGTGAAAGAGACACAGTTTTGAAGACCAAAACAAGTTTTAAAAATCTGCATTATACATTTTATTTTTCACGACTTGCCTAATGGATTTTATAGCTTGTCTTTATAGTGATTTTCATACCTTCACTATTACAAAATCATCCCACAATTAACATACTGAGTAACCATAAATGATGTGTAAAAAGTACTTAATAACCGGAAAGAGAATAATTTATGTATTTAGGCAATTCATCACCACAGATATGATATTTTTGACTTGGCTTCGATGGTGCCTAGTATCAGACTTCTCAACTGGAATTACTCAATAATAAATAAAATAAAGTGCACATCAAATCACTTGGATTTTTAACAGTTTTTGGGAGGTGTAGCACCACATTTATTGATTATTCACACTGAATTTGATCATTACTGATTGATTGATATTACTTAGACTTACTGACAAATTAGTCAGATTTTTCCACTTTAAAAAAAAAACAAAATACATTTTTAGTTCAGCATTAACATTTACTGGCCAATTGTAGTTGCAATACTTTGACTGTATTTGAGCCGCATGAGGTACTTTGATGCCATGTGTGTAAACGACATCATTTTGGCGCTGTAATCCTTTCGTTCTGAGGACCAGAGACGCGAGGCTGGTGATGACAGCTTGGTTTCAGATCATGAGACTGATAGATATTTGAATGTGCATGTTACTTTGGTTTAAAAGGGCCCGCGTCTCTGGGGGGGAAATGTGCTAGCACAAGCTTTTGACAATGCGCTCTCTCAGAATGTGCACCCCCACAGTGCATCCCGTTTGCTGTCACCTGACATGACTTCCTTTGCTGTGTGTAATGACATTGGCAATCTGCTCGGTGACACTGACGAGCTGGCTGTGGAGTGGGTGATAATACAGTGGTACCACTCCCTCCTCATTCCCTATGATGTAGGGCACGTCTCTACTGTTATACCCCATTTCTCATCTTTCTGACAGGTACTTGGTAATAAGATCAAATGATAAGAAATGCAAATTCATGTCGAAATCACATGCAATTTCAGGTGATCTTAAGTGTAAATTGAAAGGCTCAAGAATTAGTTTTTTATGCTGCATGATTTGAAAGTAAAACCTTGACAGAGTTTCTAAACTTCTCAAGGACTGGGGGCTGATCCAACCAGAGAGATGGTAAAGTGACTCAGAAATATTGATGTTTAATAAACCACCAGTGATGTTTTATAAAAATGAATATATGTGTACAGTCATCCCGACCTGCTCAGCTGGGTTTACACTACATGATGGCTTTCAAAAAGGCAACAAAGGAGGAATCTGCAACGTGCTAGATTGACACATTTTGTCACTTTTGTTTACAGATGTGCCACAATACAGTCACGGAAAAAATTATTAGACCATCAAAAGTAATCAAAAACAATGGTTATGCAATCAGGCACTATCCTGTGTGTATCGTATGACTAAAACAAACATGGAATGAATAAAAGGACTGTTTTTGTCAGTACAACGTCATAGATATTGATGTAAGGACTGTAGTGATTTTGGTTTTTATCAAGAAAACGGCTAGATATCAGCACTGAAATTAAACTTTTATGAGCTATTTTTGTTTTTATCATTATATTCTTCCCATATAAATGTATCTTTAGTTGTACCAGGCATTAAAATGAATAAAATATTTAAGAAAAAAAAAAAGAAGTGGTCATAATTTTTTCCGCAACTGTACAAAAGAAATCGACAAGTTGAAACAAAAACCAGCATTAATGATTGACATGTTTCACGTCGGATAAAATACCCACTTACATCTGTCTTTTGTCTGCAGTACAAAAGGGTACAATCCAGCACAATTAGCTGTCTGTCCTGGGTCAAATGACTCTGCAGTAGTCATCAGTATTTATTGGCTCCAGCTCTAAACAGCAATAATGGAAATACAACACCCGGGTGTACCTGCTATTTCTCACTCCTTTTCCAGCATAACGCAATGACGTGTGTCACCAGCCATCAACTCCATCCATCTGTTTAAGCAGTGTTCTAAAACCATTCAGTCACTTATTTTTAAAAGAGAGGCTGAAGTTAAGAGACGCAAAATTTTAACGGACACAACACTCTCAGTGGCCACCAATATATTTAGGTTTTTGCTTACGGTGTATGCATGACAGTGAATGTGGCGCACTGAATCCAAAAAACAGAAAGGCAACTGATCTGGCAGCGTGAAAGCTGTCAATCATGTATTTTTGGCAGGTTAAAAAAAACAAAAAACAGATAACCCTCAGATGTGTTTTTGGTGTGAGAACTGTGTTAGTAAGGTGTTAGCGCGTACTTCCAGAACACCTTCGGTTCTTCGCTAAGTATGTGAACTCTGCTTGAGAGATGAACACCATTTCTCTGAAAGATATTCTCTCATTTAGTGTTTGGATGATGGCACTGCAAAATATATTAATTTAAAATCTCCTATAGGTGTTCAGTTGAGTAAAGATCTAGTAAAATATAATATGGCTGATGTAAGAAAGAAAGGGGGAAAAAAAAAACACAGCTTTTTGGACAGAGCAGAATTAATACCCCTATTAGCTTGTTATTCATGGTATTATCCAGTTAAGCTTTGTAGTGCACATAACTGGAAATGAACACAGTCCTTAATACCATCATCCTATTAAAAGATTTATCTCATAAGGCATGTATGAAAAGACAAAGAATGAGAGCAAATCATTAACCATGGAGCTCTACCCCAAACTTCTAACCACTAACCTTAAGTTTTGCTTGAAGTTGTTTAACCTCAGCCTCCAGAACCTGGGGGGCAGGGTCAGCTGGGGTGGGCACGGTTCGGCCCTGGCAGGACGAGCACTCTGTGTTTACTGGTGCTGTTGTTGGTACTGGTACAGTTTGCTGGGGAAACGTGATCCGCCTCCACTGCTCCAGCTCCATCTCCAGAACCTTTTTCTGTTGCTCCACACCCGTTAGGTCAGAGGTCAGCTTCTGCAGATTGACCGACAGACAGAATTGGTGGGGTAGGCAACTAGTGACACCGCAACTGAAAACAAAAGTTGTGTGTCTACAAATTAATAAACCATGGAAACATGTTTGTGTTATGGGATAGTGAGAGTTAAGAAGTAATTAGAAAAATTATATATGGCTACAAGAACATAATATATTTATGTGAAATTCCCATTCCGTGAACACAATAAACACAGAGACAAGGTAAATACAATATGTTTGAAATACAGCACAACAGGAGAGGGGCATGCTGTACTTTAATATCTTGTCTGTGATAAAACTCCTTTTTTATGCTAATTAGGAGACAGATGATGCTGTTGCCCGGTCAATAGGGCCTAATTCTAACTGTGATTGGCATGCATAATAAAGCCATCCTGCAGAATGAGAGAGCACTTTGGGAAAAAGGGAGTTCAGCATTTGGTGAGTGGTTGTGTAGTGATGAACGATAATGGCACTAGCTGATCACGTACAATGTACAGTATATCAATGATTCTAAACAGAAGCATGAGGTGAACACTTTTAACCACATGTGTGCTGCAAAGCTCAAAAAAAAGCTCTTTGCTAAGTTATTTAGAAAATATAAGACAGAAACATGTCTCTGTGAGTTTGGTTCAATACTGCCACAATTAGTTGATCTAGTTCTGGTATCATATCAAACATCAAGTACGCTTAATGGCACAAATAGGAGACATGATACATGAAGATGTATGCTGCTCACATGGGGGTAAATGCTGCTATACACACATGCACACACCCAAGTGAAACCGCAGATTCCCAGGGGTTTGCTCTCTGCTCTACATGCACGGAGGTTATTGATATCTGGTTGCTGGCTGACACCTTTTAATAGAATCCCTCTTGTTTTAGGTTTCCTCTGCTCCGTTGAAGACGTACATGCCAAATCCCCCGGGAGGTGGAGTGAGACAAGTAGGGTTGATAGAGAGAGAGGGAGGTGTAGAGAATGAAAAACAGGTCCACAGCTGTAGTGGCAGTGGTGCACGAATTAATAGTGGCATTGATGACACTTCCTGTAAGACAGGCTTTGATTTCACAGGCCATTTTCAGCCACGGTGAGATGACACTTACATGGACTGAATAATGTGGGTCCATTAGGCAGGGAGAGAGGACAGCCATCTCTCTTTCCTCTGAGTAGTGGTCTTACTGATGCTGATACCCAAGTGATACCCAATCATTAACAGGATAAATAAGGAAACACAGCTTGCAGGATCAGGCGCACACGCTGGTGTGTGTACGAGCACATGTCACACATGGACGCACACAATAACGAAACTGAATATACCAACATAAATCAACGTGACGAGAGAAAAGCAATATTGTAGGTTTTTTTTTAAACATTGTTGCAAACCATATACTCTGTATTTGTCTTGCTGACGCTATTTTTGTGATATGTGTGCTATAATAATGAAACACTGAAGTTTGGCAATTTCATTTTCAGGAATTATGAGAAAAGCACTGATTCACAAAAGCTAAAAAAAAAATTGAATGGAAGAAAACATTGACAGCTATGGAGTCCCTTTGGTGACATGAGAACAAAAAAGGGTGGCCACGAGTCAGTAATGCATGGCCACGAGATAAAAAAAACTCAGGAGTTACTACTAATGGCTGACTACAGGACAACTCCCCTACGAGAGATGATGTACAGTGTAGCACACTGATTTGATGCTCTTACCAACATGGAACACCTCAATTTGATTTAATTTTATTTTCACCTTAGTATGAACTACTATGATATACTTCATTTAAAGTAAAACACACACAGCAGTGGTGACGCGTTGCTTATCTGGTAGCCACACATTACTAACTCATGGCCACACGTTAATATTTTTTCCTCACATGTCACCAAAGGGGCTCTGTAACATCAAATAAGATTTAGTAAAAACTATATGGACCGTTGATTAGTAAAACTTGCATATCATATGAAGCCATTTCATTTGTCTACACCCTGAACCATTAACACTGGGAGAGAATGCAAAAAAATAGGACCGAAAGTCCTGTAGTCCAACGGCATATTTAAAGAAATTAACTGGCATTTGTTTGACCTTTCAAGGTCACTCAAGGTCAAAGGTTATGGTACCAAATGAAAGCCCATATGTGACTTCCTATCTATTGCCAATAGTAATTATATCAATATCTTCAACTGCTTTCAAGTGGTAGCCCTTTGAAATTTGTCCCATTATAAACAAATTGGGATTTTTGCATTTTCAAAAATTCATAAAACACAACAAATATCAAGACATTTTCACTAATGGTCTCGAAGAAGAAGATTCTTCAAAAATTGTTTGACGGAAAGACGGACACCAACTAGATTTGGACTAATGAAGTGATTTTTACCTGCAGTTCTACTTTGTTTTTCACTGTACATGCTGCATTGTTTGAGGTAGTCTTTATTTAGTTTTCATTAAAAAAAAATCTCAGTTAGCATAATGTGTTTATCACTGTTAGTTGATTGCGTTAATTAACTACAATAATTCAGATGCATGCACATACAAAGGTAAATGCCTGTAGCTTTTTAATTCTGAGCTACATCTATAGCCTGCATTTAATCCTACTCTAATCCATGCCCCATTACATGTAAGGGGAGGGCAGGACAATCCTCACTGGAAGACCGGAGACCTGTAAATCTGGATGTCACAGTACATCAAAAAGTAATGTAAATGGAGAAGTAATGTCTGAGTCAGGTAGATAATCCATGCAACTAAATGATCCTGTATTCGGATGATGAGCGTGACTAGTATTTTTTTTCTTCCCATGAGCTAGACTTGATAGGAATAGGAAAGTATGATTCACCTGTCACCTCACCTGAGCTTTCTTTTAAGCTGCCTAAGCTATGTTACGGCTTAATTCTGGTTTGTTAGGGGTTATTGGGAAGGAAAGGGAAAGCAAAATCTTTACTGTAGTTCTGAGAGTTATGATATGTTCTGTTGCTGTAAAAAAAAAGTAATTCTGGATAAAGTGGCTCAGTTTGTGATAACTGGTGACTTATGACTCATGAGTGTCATCATGATGCAGCTCCAGTCCTCTGTCACCTTATTTGCACAGAGAATGAAAATATCACTTCAAAGGAGATTAAAAATTCATCTATTGAAATATTAACAAATTAAAAATTGTATTCAATCAGATGATACAGAAGGAAGGGGGAAATAAATAGACACAAAAGAACGTAAAAAAAAAAAATTAATAAAGAAATGTAAGGAAGGAGGCAAGGGAAGGACAGAATGACCTAAGGATTTGGAGACAGAGCAACACAAACAACTTTCTGTGAAACTGCCATGCAACTTCTCACATGATGGCCCCTGTGGAGGCTGTCCTAAGCCAATTACCAGCAGAGAGTTTTAGTTGGAGAGTTGGCCAGGACCGGCTGGAACAAGCCCAAAGTCCATCACCTATTGCCCTTTCCAGAGAGGGCAACAAGACCTGGCTTTGGCCAGTCAGCCTGCTGCAGACTTTCTCCGGTGGAACGGCATTAATACTGCAGGAGGAAAGTGGAAACAAACAGGAAGACAACAATCCCTTGCTCTGTCCACTCATTGACACAGCAGTGTGTGTATGTGCACACATGTGTGCCTTCACTGCTGTGTCTGAGGTCTCGTCGGGCCTCTGCAGTCAGAAGCCTGGGTGGGAGCACAAGGGCCACTTCCAGGCTAGCAACAATATGAAGTCTGCACTCTGACCTGTGTGTACAAGTCCAGTGTTACTGTAGCTGTACTATTCCACACACTAAATATACAGACACTCAGTGAGATGCACCTAATCAGCTGTCCAGTGGCCCTTTGCTGGCTACAGCCATGTCAGAAAAGAAGTCTCCTGTCTGAATTAACGACTGTGTCTGCCTAGGCGTTACTGCAACTGTGTGTCTATGTTTGTGCACTCATGTTGGTATGTACAAGGACAGGAAAGATACTGTTTAGGGGCCAAAGTGCTCAGTGTTTTATTTATAGTCTGAACCAAGTATAAGAGTTTTCTACCTGGAGGCAGGTACTAAATAACTAAATGGGTGTGTGGCAGTGGACATGATGAAAACCAGTCACCCTGTGTGTGTCTGTGCACAAGAGCACATAAATTTGAAGAAATAGTGGGAGTGACACAGATTGTTGTGGAGCTTGTTGAAACATTCAGCAGGAGACAACAGCAGAGGCGGAGTAAGAGAGAATCTGCTCCTCTCTTCTGCTCCACGGCGCTGACCTCCACAGGCAAGAGTGGGCCTGTCAGCCACACTTATTAAGCATGATAAGGGCAAAGGACCTGCTACTACTGCACTCTCAGCCCTCAGCAAGTACAAAAGAACCACAAAAAGAGAGACAAAGCCAAAAAAAAAAAATAAAGAAACTTCCACATCCTTACAACTGGTTCCCCTCTTTACTCATCTGCCTGTTTTTCCCAAGTTTATATACCTGTGTGAGCTGCTTGCTGCTGCAGAGTTTCTCGGTGAGGGAGTTGAGCTGTGCCGTAATCTTCTCATTGGCCCTCTGTAGCTCTCTGGTTGATAGAACAGCGTCTTTCCTGGCACTTCGCAGTATGTCAATGTGACGCTGTAGGGACTCGATGCGCTGCTGCAGAGAAGAGGAGGAGCAGTGCTGGGTCTTCGTCAACATCTTCTTCCTCCTCCACCTCTTTTTCTCTCCTGTCTTCCCATGTTCCCTGGGCTCATGCTGTTTATTGTCTAACAGGAGGAAGTACATACAGGCACCTCAGAGTTGACAAGTACCTAGAAAGACTTCAATTCCCTATTTAGAAGCTACTGCTGGGAAATAGTAATACAGTATGTAAAAGTGTCTTTGTGTATGCACAAAGAAAACTGTGATATATTTAACAACTTGAAAGATGTACATTTTCATTTCATAAATAATTCAGGAGCGTCAAGTTCTGAAAAAAAAAAAAGCTTGTTAACTTCTGAAATACTTGTTTCTGATCAACAGCATGTGCACACATGGAATGTTCTTCCTGCTTCAATTAATAGTCGATTAGGTTTTTGTAGTTTTGCGTGGATGTGAAATAGGAAAACTTATGCTACCTTGGGCCAGAACATCAGGTTGCTTTCTGGTAGATTCTGCTTCTGGTGATGTTTCGATGTTTGAAATCAGTGCACACCTGTAGGACTGCAAAGGGGAGAAAAGTCTGACTGATGAAAAGCAGGTGTTTAATGTAACACAACTGGTTGACATGTTGCACGTCTTGAAACGCAGCTGATAATGACACTATGATCACAGAGTGCGTGCTGTTTAACGCGACAAGACAAATCACCCTGTGCTTTAATAATTCACCTGAGCGTGTTCAACCGACTTCAACTTGAACACTTCTCAGCACGGATATTACACCTGACAGATGCTTGCAAATGCTGCCTTTGTTCAATCACTGTCTAAAAGCCCTGATTCATTCCTGTGACATGTGTGTGCATGCATGTGTGCGAGCGCATAGCCAGTTGCGCTTATATGTGCGTACGTGTGACATCTCCCAACTGCACCGCTGTTTGTAGTGACATCAAAGAAACCCCGCGGCACCCTCCTTCCTCTCTGCCTGTTTCCTTTGTATGGAGGTCAGGTAGGATTTGATCAGTGCCAGGTTTGATCACACGGTGCTTTGCAGAGAGGATAGAAGTGATGAACCCCTCTGCTTTGTGACATGGTACACCGTGCAGGGCCGGGGCTGTCATAGCAATGAGCCTGAGAGTAGCTGATGGGCACATTTAGTCGAGCAGGAGTGAAGAAACTAAAAGGGATCTACTCCTGGAGTGAGGGTCCTGACAGCTCCCTGTCTACATGCGGAACAACAACCTTCTCTTCCTCTCCACATTCTACCTTCCTTGCTTACGTCCTCAAGAAATGACAGAGAAAAGAGAGAAAGGAGGCTATCTTTAAAGGTCTCCCTCTTTTCTCTTGTCTTGACGGACATATCTCTCTGGGGTTTGCAGCTGCCATGTCCTGTTGAGAAACGGTTTGATGTGGACAAGTGCAAGGGTCTAGGCCTATTGATTTCACGGTGTTGAAAAGAGACGGACAAGGAGCACCGACAACACACATTGGAAAGCCTTAGTGATGGCACAAACTAAGGTGAAAGATAGTGAGTTGAAAGTACGGTGAGGCATGGACAAACCACACAAATAATGTTACAGAAGCACTCAACATTCATTATCCATATGGGGCCTCTTAGACAAGCCTGAGTGATATCGTACCTATAGACAGAGTTGATTCAGTAAATGTTCATTTTTATGCCCTTACAACCTCTGTGGGGAGCTTAAATGAATCCATACGTTTTGCATATTAAATTGCACCATTGTACACAATGTGACCAAAATACACCTTAAAATTAATAAAAATGTCATGTCTATTCTTCTAAGCACAAAGGTCTAAATCCATAAAAAATATTTACTTTCTCATAGCACAACTTTTGAACTATTGTTTTATTAACGAGGACATTTATGTATATTTCTGCATGACAATTAAAGCCTCGCGGTTGTACACCTCCACTAACTATCCAAGTTGTAATTTCTATCCATGTCCAGATGATATAATCATTAAATAATATACAGTGACTTTGAGGGATAATAACAAAGTAATAATACAATTCTTAATAAAAATTCTAGTACTCTTTTACTAAGGAATGTGACAGATAATAAAACCATGATGCTGTAATGCAGTTAACCTTTGATCTTTTGGATATAAAATGGCATCATAAAATTTCAATATATCATTTCATCGCAACTGAAATTTTGTCATAATTAGTGGATGAATTCATAAGCTGTGTCTGTGAATATATATATACTGTATATATATATAATTTTTTTTTAAATAACCAAAGCGCATCATCACAAGTTTCTCTATTTGGCCAGTTGTTAGTTTCTTAAGAACAATAATGCTTTCTCATTGTAGTGCAGCATAATCTATCATTGTATGATTCACCTTTTATAAACACAAATAATGTATAATAATTCAGTGACCTACATTACCACTCTGATATTACTTGTACTACTACATTAGAGACTTTTGGAACTCTTGCCGCATTAGAATAAAGAACAAAATCGAAGTGTCAGACCATGCGGGTATTGCACTGACATGCATGCAGATGCACCGAAGTAAACGCATAAATGATTTGCATCCAACTATACATGCTATCCCAAAATCAACATCTGATGAGAATCCCCCCCAAATATGATTAAAAGCATGAGGGAAAACAAACCTTTCTGTTTGCTTGGTTTCTGTGAGTGGCCGTCCTTGAAGGTACACCATTGAGGCTATCAGAGTATTCTTCACTGCTGTCACTGTAAAGAAAGGTAAGGAAGGTTATCACAAGCCAGAAGTTGAACCCACAACCCTGGTTCTGAAAGTACCACCCTTGGACAAAAATCCAATTTACCTTTTATGGTTGATTTAGTTGACATCAAGCAAAAATATGTGTACCCCCCACCCCCTCCTTCCAACAGAAAATCAATGTCCCATCCAATTTCTGAGCTGGAAGTGTAAATGTGGGTGTAAATTAAGTGAAAAGCTGCAGTGTCTGGTGCTGATGGTGAATGCATCAACATGTATGAGAGCGGCTGTGGCCTTCATTAGCCCTCTGTGTGTGACAGACGTGTGTGAGAGGCACGGCTGAGCGGAGCCAAGCAAAGTTGCATCTGATGGACACACGGTAAGGGCTTCCTGAGACACACACACATACACATTCACACACACAGGTTTATTGACAGTGACCTTTGACGTGAAGGTGGAAGCCAGTGACATTTACGCTGGCGGGTTTATTAAGGTGGGGCCTGGGAGAAGCAGTAGAGGTAAAGACCACAGAGAGAGAGGATCTAACTGGAACATGACAGGGCTGGGGTTAAACCTGGCCTGGAAGGGGCACGGGGACTGGAGAGGACCACTAATCATCGGCACAGAGGCGATGACTGCATGCATTTAATGAAAAATTATGTGCTTTATGCAGGTGACACGGCAATGCAAGACTAAAATTACACATTAATACAGTTATTCACTTAAACCTACTTTAATTACGTGACACACACATACTTAAATGGACAAACACTGTACTCAGCATACTACTGTGTTCTCACTTGTTTATAGTTTCATGGGCAATTATTATAACTGTATTTAAAGGCTATGAAAACTGTCTCCAGGGTTTACATATATATAGTTAAAATGTTGTGCTGGCATGTTATGGTGATGCAGGGAATGTGTATTAGTGTGTGTAGAATATATATGCATGTACAGCATAGAAGAATGTGTGTGCGTTTAGGGGCCAAATGTGAATTTGTTCTGGTAAAACACAAGCGAAAGGAAACAAGGGAACATGTTACAAAAGAATTTGGTCAACCTATAACCTGTGGATTGAGTTAGGGGATGTGCAGGTAACATCATGTGTTAGGGCAGGTTGTGTCAAATAGTTACAAATCAGCAAATTATTATTAGTTTAAAGAGACTCTGTCGTCATCCATTGGCCAAAAAGCATTACATTTTGTGATCTCACAGCACCAAGCTTTATTACTTCTGCTCCTGACAAAACATGGTGACACTTGCAGGAAAACATAAACTTTTGTTTTAGTTTGTGGACTTCTGCCGCTCTGATCTATGCTGATTCGATTGTATTTACCATTCATGTGGCACACAGCCTAATAAAAAGCACCCAACTCAATGTGGCTCAACCTAGAATTAAACCAACAGGAAATCTCCTGTTAAACCAAGTATGGCGAGAGATAAAAATTACAAGAATTTTGCAAATAATTCAAGATGGAGAGATTTAATTCTCTGAGGATGCTGGCAGGAGATACATGCTGAATATGAATCTTATTTCATAGCATGCACAATTAAAATTAGTTTTAACAAAACTCCCAAAGAATATTTCGATAACAATACTGAGACTAATAAAGAATGTAGATCTTCAGCGTTACACCGATATATGGTCTCCAGTATGTAGAAGATCTTGATTCAGTCCTCCTCCAATCCTAACATTCAGACTCAGCTCTGGTGGGAACAAGACTTAGGGTTCCACATTCTCCAACAGATTGAGAAAGAATGTGGAGAGGCCCTGTAGTAATTTCTAAGTCTGTCAGATTCAGAATTATACAAATGAAGATCCTTCACAGAGCATATTTTACTCCATCCAAACTCAAACAGAGCTCCTCTGATCTCTGCCGACACGGTTGTAGTCAAGTGAGAACTTTAATTCCTATGTTGTGGCCTCGTCTGGTGGTGAAGTCCTTCTGGACAGAAACGGTTCTTTCATTACTGAACACAGAGTCTCTTCCTCTTGTCCTGCTGTTTGTTTGTTAGGGCTCGGGGATACACAGTCAAAGTCCAAAAGAGTTTGGAAAATAGCTGGCATAGCATTTTTGGGTGCTAAAAGAATGATTTTTATCAAAGTGGGAACTTAGGAAACCAAAGTGATTTTCAACAGGAAAATGGCGATTAAAATTTTGGGATGTTGAGTAGTGATGATGAAAATAAAACTGGCATAAATTTAGATCAACTTTCAAGGAGAGTTTCTGCATCACATGTTTGCAGATAATAAAGACTAATACCTAGAAGCCCTATCTGTGAGTATCTCGAAGTCTAAGTATCCTTTTTACAAAATACATTATAGGATTGAAACGAGGAGAAATAGTGTATAAATACTGTGGTTTATACACCTCCTGTGTTATGTGTTGAAGTTTTTTGTGTACTATAGAATAAATTAATTAAATGTGCACTGCACCATAGGCCATTGTGTCATATTTGTGTTGTAGATTTAAGTCTGAAAATTAAAAACTGAAAAATATTATAAATAAATGAATTAACTAATGAAAAATCCAACCTTACAATTGCTGAAAACCTGGTTAAATGTGTCAGTTAAAGTGGTGGATTAATGCTCTGTATTGGTGGGTTTGGCAAAAAATTGGGTGGCAGCAGGTTAAGAATAATAATCCCTGACTTACATGTCACTACAAGTGAAATAGATCAGCTACTTTATGTCACATAAATCTATGTGATTCATGGCTAATTGTGGTTAAGTTTTGTTGTTTTTCCTCAGGAATTCATTTAGTATTATTTAACATTTACTCAGGCACTTACTTTTTTAGATGGCAGAAATCGCAAGAAGAAACCTTTACAAAAGCACAACCAACAAATAAGAAAGCATTCAACAATTAATTACATTTAACTCCTATTAGTAATGTCCTATCCAAATGATCAGGTGCGTACCAAGTCACATATTCATAAGAACTCACTACATATAGGTAAAAATAGAAAAATTCAATGTGATTAATAATATTCCTCTCCAGGCACCCTGTTCTAATTCTGTCCAGAATTCAACAAAACTGCTGATCTGCCCAAAATGGTCAGCTGCCTCCAGCAGTTCAAAACCTGAGTGAGAGAGCCACAGGCAGCGAGAGAGAACAGGAAAAAACAAAGACTTGTCAGAAGTCTTAACGTGTCTGACATCTTTATTTGGCACTATTTAGGCCAAACCTCTTTAGGCAGAAATACTGTATTTCTGGGAGTGCCTAGTAGACATATTGCTGAAGAAGACCCCTGTGAGAAAAGAGACGCAGAAGGCTTTACAGTAACAAATCAGTTGACAGGTGCCTTAAATAAGACAACATCTCAGTTTAGACCCCTTCCCCACAAATCCACTTAGATCCTTCTCTCAGGTAAAGCGTATATTAGACTACTGCTTATTAGCCACATGGAGAGGCATTAGGAAAGCTGGGCATAGCTGCACCCAGTCGCTGTTAAACGGCCTCATGTGGATAGAGCTGGGGTGGATTACAGTCTGATGAATTAGTTGGTGAAGAGATAGCGCGTTTGGAGTAGTACTGTGGAAGAGAGTGAGTGAATAGAAAAAGGCATAGAGGGAGAGAAAGTGAAGGGAAATAAATAGCTCTGATAGCTCTGAGTGTTTGAAATCAAATCATTCCAACCATCACTCAATAAATGTTGGCTCAGTGGCTTTTTTGCATAAAACATACATGAAATAATTACTGTCGATGGTTCTTAATTTAGTGGGTGTTAAACAGCTTGTAGACATCTGGTACTGAGCCGAGTAGGGTCATTCAAAATTTATCTAACTAAATTAAGGCGAGGAGAGGAGAGAGGAGGGTGGGTGAGATGGAAAGGAAGTGTTTGTGTGTATATGTGGGTGTAGGGTGGGGGCTATGAGGTGGCTGGAGGAAATAGCGGTATTGCACATACATGTTTGTGAACTGACATGCCACAAGATAACTGAAATGACTAGAAAGAGGGTGGGCTTTGCTTCTGTACATGTATGAGCGTGTGTATGGGTAGAGTTGG
>JAPSES010000104.1:5352486-5381082 GCA_029822895.1 Maxillicosta whitleyi
CTTGCAGGGGGATCCTTAGTGCTGTCAAGGGGGGGTTAGTGAATATGCAAAGGACCAGTAAATTAAATCAAACTGCCAAACTGTCAATTTCGAGGTAGCGTGACTAGTGCATGAAAATGGCATCACTGGAAGGTATCAAGGCTTTGGCGGCCCCCTTATCCCTTGGCTTTTCTGGCATTGGTTCAACTTTGTGTGGAGAGGTGGCTAATTTTGCATGCAAATTTCAGTCAATAAGCTCCAAGCAAGGCGTCCCAGGATATTTCAAAGGATCTGACAGTAGTTTCCCCCTCCTCTCTCCTTCTTTCTATCACCCGTGCTCACATTCTTCTTTTGGCTTCTGAATACCAACTAGACAGACGATGAAATTCAATCACCCATTTGCTTATGCTTTGCATATGCGCGTTGTCCCCTCGATGCTGCGTGGGCCCCCCACAATTCAGCCAGCCCACCCTCTCAAATCCACCTACCTAAAAATAATGAGGTGGGAGGCAGTGTGAATAAGTGCTTCATTGTGTGCGTGTGTATCATTACCTATCTACGCTCATGTCCTCCCACTCATCCTTAGAGGGACTGGGGCTGCGGCGTTGCCAGCTGATGGCTTGATTGTGACTGACTGTTCGGTGGCTGCGCAGGTGTATCGGACCTCTGCGCTTGGCTGTTTTGAATTTGACCTTGCTGCTAATGTTATTTGCAATACCACCAGCTCGTGATGGCCCTGCTGCACGATTCCTATAGAAGTCCCGGGCTGCTCGGAGAATCCCAAGCTCTTGCCTCAGCTTTAACAACTTGTGATGAAACTCGGTAGCTTGTTTTTGGGAGGCAACCAGTCGGGCTTCTACAGCCATGATCTCACTGCGATGCCTTTCTCCCTGGGCCAGGGCCTGGTTCTGGGCTGCCTCTGAACGGAAAGCTTCCTGGGTTCTCAAATGATCCAGGGAGGTTTGTAGTTTGTAGCAGTTGTGGGCCAAATCTTCATTGGCCTCAAGTAGCTTCTCTTTTTCTTCCCTCAGCTTCTCCGTCTCCTCCTCCAGGGACACCATCCTCCGTTCCAGCTGCTCAATCTGAAGGAACCAAAGATATGGGGTCTCAGTGGTAGAATATATTGAGATTTTTACCCATGCATATGCATCATTTTTAACATAAAAGGTTTTATGCAGGTTTCAATAACTTAAATTTAAGATTTTGGAAGAGTCTAATAGAACCAGAAAAATATTGGGTAATGCCAAGTGTTTGCTGGTGGGGGTTTTATGCAATTTACCATGCAACTCTAATGCCTTTATACACAAATTTGAGAGGGCTTCAAAGTATTTTCAACTACTAAATGTAATATATTTTTTAAACCTATGTAAATCATATATTAAGGCCTCCAATGCAGAAACATGCGCAATGTAAGCACACAGGCACTGCATACATTTACATACAGTACATAATGAACCTTTAAGACTGTTTTAAGGACCTTGCAGAAATCTTAAATATGCTACTCTGTCATTGCTTGTCCACTAACCTGTAGCATTTCGCTCTGGAGAATTCTACATAGGTGAAATTACTAGAGAGTACGACCCTCATTTAACACGTGTGGTAGCACGCATGCAGTGGTTTCTAGTAACAGACATGTGCTGTGTGGATGAACCACTGAGGGGGGCAACACCCTCTGCCTGGCAAAGTTCTGGCCATCTGACTGGCACCACTTTACCCTGATCACCCTTAAGTAGAAAGAAACCAGGAGCACTTAGTCTATTTGTTAGCTCTTTGGTGGAGACTGTTTAAGCGAACATTGGATGCCTGCTGGGTTTGTGCCTCCAGGCGATTTTCCCCCTTTATTTGGGTCTCACTCTGCCTGCTGGTGAAGCCTGGTACCTTTCAAATAAAATTAGATGCCTATCCATATTCTTGATGATTCACTGCCCTGAAAGCAGAACAGGAGGTGGGGTGGGGGGGCTATAATCTAATGCAAGTGGGACTTTTAACAGCACGGGTGTACAAGGGAGTACTATCTACTAACAGCTTCAATCCAAAAAATTATGGTAATGTAGTGATGTTTGGGTGACACCTTGGGGTGGGTGATCTGTCCAAAAGATCATGCCACAATGTTTTTCATCACAACACGATCCTAGGTTTGAAGTGTGATCTTTCATCTCACCTTTGAAAGGTACTGAACAAGAGATTAATGTCTCTATTTTTAATAAAGACACCACAATTTCCACAATTACTAGTTTGATATTTAATACCTAAGGTTAGTACATAATTAAGGGGATAACAAAGGCATAAGTGGCATCATTTAAAAAAGTCAAATATTTGTTTTTATAGGGATAGTAGAGAATGACATCTTAAATGAGCGATCTTCTGATGACACTCATCATAACAGCGGTGAATGACTGTATTGGAAAACTGTCTGTGGTTTGACTTGGCATGACAATATCTATGATTGTAATGTCTGTGCGATCATTTCATCATCTACCCCTAATTTCCTTTTCTTTATCCCACTTATTGTTTGTAGTTGTCTGAAGCAATTTCAAAATGGGAAACTAATTTCTGACACTTCCCCCGACTTGGAAATGACTGCTTAAGCTTGTAGCTTTGACCAATGGAAAATCTGCCATGAATGACAACACTGTTAACTCATCACTGAAAAATTCACACCAAAATGTGTGAAAGGCATTGTGCTGTAGTTTTTTCCCTGTCGGGTTTCTTTTATTGGTAATGACAAAGAACACTTAGTAATGGCATAGTACTGTACCTTTTTAAATGACTCTTCCATTCGCTCATGAGAAACAGAAGGCTTTTTTGGAGTGCTGCTTTTGACCCGAGGTCCCTTTACCACTTTGTGAAGCAATTCTGCACAAGGGAACAAAGCTCATTATTGTGACATAATGTGTCAAACTCAGGCTGCTCAATCAATAGAATGATAATAAAGTGGGTAAATTAAATCAATTAGCATTACTAAGGCGTAATTTCCTTCCCGAGGTCCAGTTTCTTTTCTTCCTTCTATTGTCAGTCCAATCAGAAGGAAAGCAAAAGTACTAGTGCTGTTTTCAGGGACTTAAAATTTCACTGCAAAAAATTCTGAACGCCGTTTCAAATCTCTTATTAAGAAGTGTTTTTGTTTCTATTCGATTAACAATATGGCGCTTTATTTAGTCCATAAGGAAATAGAAAAACAGTGTTCAAAAGCACACAGTGTTACATGAAATGTGCAACTTCTCTCTGGGGATCTTAAACAAACGAAGAGAAGTGCTTGAATCCCTTGTGAACACACAGCCCCAGGCTGCACTGCTTTGTAGTCCACTATGTTTCCCCAATGGATGGCTAATCTCTGCAGAGTAAAATGCTGCTTTATTCCAACAACTTCAATAGTGGCCTTGGTAAAGATATGATTTAGGTTTTATGATAACAACAGAATGCATGCAATAGTCCAAGTGTCTAGGGATTTAGTGCACAAAAATTAATATGTGCTCAGACAGCACATATCAGACCTCTGTGTCACTGTTTCCCACACATATATGCACCTCAGAAACTAGAAGTAGCTTTCCTTCTCACCTCAGTGCAACACAAAACAATATAAAACTTTTTTTTTTTTTTTTTACGTTTCTTTCTTTTCTGTTAAACATTCATGACAGTATGACCAAAATAATTTGTACAATGAAGCTGGAAACATTAAACATTCAGGACCTTGACTTCTCAGGTCAGTTGATCTTTTGGAGAATGCGGCAGGAAAGAGGCCATAGAAGGAGAGCGCAAAAGAAAGGGCTGTGTTGTGAGGAGCTGCTGCTCCCTTGCTTTGCATTTGACACTTTGCCCAGGGAAGTTTGTTACTTTGAATTAGCCTGCTCTTTTGTCTCCCCAGCATGTCACATCCAATCAGACAGAGCACCAAATAGGACAGGAGGGCTGCCGTGTTCGCTGGGTACATAACCAGGTTGGGAGACAATTATCCGGCTCCAATACTGGTGGCTTGGGAGTTGGCACCTCGGCACTACCTTGATAAAAAGACGTGGTGGCTCCCTAGTCACCCTCAGTTGGAGGAGGTCCTGGCACTGCGGCATACATTAACGTCCCTCCCACGTCTCCTCATGGGCCGCAGCACAAAGGCCCTGTTCCTTTCATCTGCTGCCTTTCGTTAGTGTGATCTTGGTGTAAGCACTTCAACCCTCCGCCCCTTTGATCACGTCACACAGGTTCTTCGGGAGTAAATGTTGTGGCTGTCCAGAATTTTTTTTTCTGATAATTAGCTTAAGAAAACTTACAAACTTAAGTTTACTTGATTTACCTACAATCAACAATATTCAGTTGAGTTGAATTGTTATATCTACTTTTATGGCTAGTTTTGTAATGTACTATGCACATGATGACATATGTGATCCCTAAACGAGAAGTTGCTAAGCCTAGATTGTAGTTAAGAGTACTGTTAAGAGCACAGACAAATATTTATTTTCTGGATTAGTTTTTTTTTTTTTTTTTTTTTTTTTACAAAATGAATGCTTCTGAAATTCAGTCATACTCAATTAAGGTAAGCTGCCCTATCCACAAAATTACAGTGTAAAAGCTCTCAGGCTCAAGTGTAACGTTTACATTTAGTGGCTCACATGTTCTCTCAAACAGGCGTATTTTCTAGTATTCCCTGACAAGGCTGTCAATATGAGACAATCCACAATTTTAATTAGTGCCATCCTTTAAATCAAACGCTTGCATCTTCAACTGACACAATCATTGGTTGTGAAGTAAATTAAAGTGATCGAGGACAGATTTGTTATTGAACAAGTTAATTAACGACACTGGTTGTAGTGGTCAGTGTTTGACAAAAGGTTGCAGATTGGATTAAAAGTGAAGTGCTTTTTAACATTAAGAATGATAAGACGAGCACCACTTGATCTCCTAATCAATTTGCAAGTTGATAAAGTCTTAATTGAGTTGTCCTATTCAGTCTGTTGGGAGTTATCTTATTAATTCTGCTCACACATCCACTGAGGCCAAAGGAAAAAACATAGCTTAAAGATGCTGCCATGTTGAACATGCATGCTCTTTTACCATTATGGGTGATACCTTCAATGTTGTTTGAAATCTTTGTAGTCTACGCCTGTGGCAACATCCTTGGTTTGACATTGTACACAGCCAAAAAGACTGGATAAAATAAAAGGGGAATCGTTGTTTCAAAATAAATTTGGAGGAAGAGTAAGAAAGAAGGAAGAGTAAGAAAGAAAAAGACAGAAAACATTTACAAGGTGAGTTTAAAAAATTAAGCCTACTGGAGTGTGTGAGTGTGTGTATATAATTTTTTTTATTGTAAACGCTGTTCTCTAATAAGTCAAGAGAGGTGCATTATGAAGAAGACATTCTCCTTAGAGCCCTTGGCATCACTACTCCAACCTACGGTGGGTGGCAGGTGTTTCCACTTGCCAAATTCCTCCACTGTAAAAGGAGTCTACACAGTGTCAAATATTTGTGAAAAGCATATGTTGTGGGGAAAAATGACAAACCGGTGACGTACCACACTTATATTCTTAGATTAATGGCGCTTCTATGAAACTGGTACCTAAAAACAGTACATGGGGGCTAAATTAATCCGATGTAGACTAATGTTATGAAGTAAGTTTGGAAGCACTTTTGGTCTAAATATTTACTGAGATAAAAGAGAAAGATTCAGATTGGACACATTTTTATATTTTTTTTATACAAAAATCTGCATGTAACACAATACCATTATTTTTTCAAATATCTTTTTATTCTCTCACAGGTACTTTTTGGGAATAAAATTAATTATGCAAGGCACGAGTATTTGACGAAAATGACCGCTGTTGCAAAATCACTCAAGATTTATTTGCGTTTAAATGGGCAGGTTCCACATGTAACGTGAGTTTACACAATGGGTTACACGCAGAACCTGGAATGAGACTGCTGAGTCATGAAAAACCTGCATGTCTGGAATACAAAAACTACTAGTATCAACAAATTTGAAACAGTGTCTTTATTTATAGAGCTATATGAGACCATTTCAAGCCATGTATTCCAGATCAAATACAATGACACCTAGGTAGCATTTCCTGTCTCTGTTTTGTTCCTATTTTTGGCCCCAAAATTTTATTAAAAAATCCTTCATTTTAGGATGGATCAGAGCAGGAGTATATTTTTTTGCATTTATCTGAGGTCATCATTAGGTACGTTCTGGAGGGAAATATGTATAAATATCTCTTTTATTGTCGGGTCTAAAAAGCCTAGAAAGTGACAGGTACCAAAAAAGAACCCAGTTTCATAGAAAGAGCCGAATCTAAATGCACACTGCAGTGACATCAAGCCAACAAAACTTTGCAAGGCTTCAAGTTGCTGCTTCTTTAATAGATACATCCTTTAAAATGGCTTTGGAACCTCATCTGGTTAAATGAGGACAGAGCGCCACAGGGGAGTGCAGGCAGGTACAGTGGGCTCAGACGACTCTAATCTCTCCTTGGGGAATCCTAGTCTGTCCACTTCTTCAAGAAATCTAAATACTCGGCTGCAGTAGTGGTTACATGGACCACTCTAAGCAGCAGTAGAATCAGTTTCCTTGGCAAGGGTGACTGGGAATTTCGACGGTGTGACATTCTGATTGTCTTTGCAGTAGCTGGTCCACCTGTGATCTGTAGAAACATGTGACGAGTGGGCAGGACTGTGGGTGCATCCTTCATACAGACGCACGCAGGGCTGCTCCCACTTTCTTCTGCTCCTCATAATGTCATTGCATGGTGACAACAGCAGTGCCAAGGAAACCAGCTGGGTCAACACTCTCATCCAGGACACCTCATTTCTCTCCATCCATGTACAGTGTCAGCCATCTTTCCCCTCTTCTGCGAGTTAATGATGAGAGCTTTACTTCCGTCTAGACCACTGCTCTGCATTTTTCAGCTTGGGCATGTTGCAGCCTGAAGCCCATTATGTACGCATTGTGAGTGTGAGTGTCTACACATGAAATTCTGCAAATACCATTGATACACTTCAAATGCCCATTTGCCTTCTCCCATGTTAGAGACTCTTGGTGTGGCTGGGCTGTTTGGACAACACAAGTAACAGTAATTTTGGTTGTGTTTGTTGTAGTCCCACATCCCTCCCTCCCCGAACTACTCTGTTATGATGACCTTGCTATTATGTTGACTTGTTAGTAGGACTGGTGTTCATCTGCAAATGGTTTGCTAGGCCGAAAAAACATGCTCTTTCAAACCAAGCAATGACTGACAGATGTGAGCCATGTTAGTCTAGTAATGCTGATATTAGTTTGCTCTGTTGCCTGTTCAGCTAGGCACTAGCTGTGTTGGGACCTTTCTGTGCAAAGTGAGAAGAATTATTTCAATCACAATTTATGAGGAGTCAATTGGTATTGAATTTTTAAAGGCAGATGTGATAGTAAATTTAAAAAAAGTTTGGACCAAGAATAAGATGATAATTGGCCAACATCACCCTATTGGTGTGTCAAAAATGTATATGGTTAGACTGTTTATAAGGGAGGAGCCTGGCCTTGCCTTGACACATGGGCCACAGCGATGTCACGACTGAAAGAGTGTTCTTCATAATGAGAAACTAAACTGAATTTTTGAAAGAATCTGCAAAGTACAAAGAGAAAAGTCTCACCTTGATGTTCATTAGCAAGACATACATGAAGCTCCTTCACTGTAGCCCGGTCCATAGCAGCCTGAACTCGTAACATGTCCAACTCCTCTTCCAGGCCAACCCTGCAGTTATACACATTGTTAAGGGATTGACAAAGAGAAAGCAAACACAGTAATTTAATAATAAGTACATTAAATCTCCACAAATATCACTCGGCTTCCAATGAGGGCTATATTACTGTATACACCAGTTTTCCTTTTCAACAGGAAAGACTATGACATGACAAAGAAATGAACTAATTAAAATACTTTTTAAATTATCAGGAAATCAAAGTGACAAGCTACATGAAACACCAAGGTAGGAGAGTGCAGTGTGTGTATCATAACACAGAAACAGACTGGAATGTGTGCCCAATTACCTCTCTGCAATTAGCTTGATTCCTGCTAAAGGCTAATTACGTGGAGCCATGCTCGAGACTTTGCACTTTCAAGTTATTATTAGGACCCCAACTGAATTCTACTGAGGATACACACATCTCCACAGAGACACCCACACCTGAAACACACACCTAATTTCCCTCCCCTCTGCTCCATAGAGTCAGAGAGAAACACTAGAAACAAGCTCCTGCTACTGTAGTGGCATTCTCCCCTCAGTTAACCTCATTACAACAGTACAGTAGGTCTTCCTTATGACTGACTTTGTAAACCATGCAAAGCAGCATGTGATCCTCTGAAAAGTAACAGGGCATGTACAGCTGTGGTGGACTACAATGAGCACAACGGCAGGCAGGTAACTCAAACTAGAAGCTAATTCGACAAATAGTTTTACATCATCAACCAGTACATGTGGGTTTTTTTTTCATATGCCAAGAGACAATGGCTTAGGAAAGTTATCAACATGGTGCAGAGATAGAATGTAATTATCTTTTTAGCCCAGTCCAGTAGAGGTCTGGTCTAATGGCTGACTGTAGCTTAAATAAGTACACAAATGACGCTCCCTGAGGAGAGGTGAGGAAGCAGATGGATATGTGTCCCTACTCTATAGATTTTCCTCCATAAATGAACTCAAGTCGATGAAGCACCGGCACTGCCTTATGTGTCCAGGCTGTTAATGGGACAAATGAGCTGAAATATGCAGTATGTGGAGGAAGCCTGTTCCATCTCATGTTTCTCTTTTATGCCTTTTCAGATGCTGATGGTATTGACGCCAAACCAAAGTTCATATGCAAAACATTCAATTTTGTTGAAGGATAAGCATACTTTGTTGAATAAGGAAAGGATTAGATTGCAGATTGGCTACGGGCCTCCAGTTTCACATCATAGCATTCTCGGGATGGAAGACTATTGTATCCTAATTCAGTAACAGCCAGAGTACTAGTGGTGCAGAGTGGGACACAGTCTGCCACAGATAGGAAAATGACATTTTCTAAGGAGATAAGAGCGTCTCACTGCCAAACTAGAGCAACATATTTACAGGTATATTTTCATCAGAGTGTAATCACACAAAAATAAGGGTTGTCATATTTTTGCTACCTTACACTGAATCTACATGGGGAGGAGGCCATGGCTCATGTTGCAGCATCATATATCTAAAGCAGTGTTGCTCAATGGGGGGGGGTATTGCTCCCCATGGGGCATTGGGATACTGTCGGAAGGTGTTTGGAATGAGAGAGGTGACGGGGAGCACAGACACCGAAACAGAAGGGTGCTAGTCTGTATAAGTATCAATATTAAGCAGCAGATTATGTCAACGGTGAATCCCCCCCCCTCCACACCCACTATAAGGTACATCGTGACACTTATGATAACGTCCGTCAAACCATTGATCTAAAGCATCTCCAAATAGCCCCCCCCCATTTAATAGCATTAAGATCAATCACTGTCACGTACTATGTCAGTCCAGAGTTCACACAAACCAAAAACAAAAACAAGCTTAATGAGGGACTTCAATTTTTTTTTATTATTATTATTATTTTTGTACAGCCACCATAGCAAGTAGTCAGACTTTACTGAGTCAGTTGAAATCTGCAATCGTCACTAAACATCACACACTAAACCAACAGTTTTTTACGGCCCTCCTGTTTTCAAATAATGGTCATAACTAAAGGTTTAGTAACATGCCCCATTAAAGTTACTGAACTGTTTAAACAACGTCAACATCTAAATTTAAAGCCATTTCTCTGAACAGAAAATCTTAATTTTTAGCAAGGCTTTCACTGCAAAACCTTTGTAGATGTAGAACACCATATGCAAAAACAACTGTGGGATTAAAGTAAAGTGGATAAAAGGAATGAATCAAGTGATACCAATATGCCAGTTTAAACCTTGTGAAGCATTAACAAGCACATTTATTGGAAATATTCTTTTAAAACCCTCTGTGATAGATTATAGCATCACAGCATATCACAGTAGTTTATCAGTTTTCGTTGAATTAATCAATTTAAAGCATAAATATATATTATTCTTAACTAACATGCGAGACAGTATCACCTCCTGTGTGTGTATTTGGGAGGCAGTTTTTATTTTGATTATGTTAATCACACCTCTGGTCATTATCGGAGCCATGAATTTTAATTGACTATTGGGTTTATTTGTTCAAATAAAGTATATATCAAAGCTTTTGGTTAATGTAATGAATGAAGGCAAATTTTACAAGCACATTTTTCAACAGTAGAATATGTAGTGCTTTTATGCTCACATTGTTGACTGTTCATAGTCTGCTGGATGCTACGTTCACCTTTATAGTCTCTCTCATCATAATTCATTTGATGAACAGATAGTATTTTGGCCAGTAATGAGTGAGTGAAAGGCTGTTTTGAATTAAATCTCAGCCTATAGGATATGTAGCATATTGACACTTCTGCTTCCAAAACTAATTCCCAGCATTTTCTCCTTAAACTTCCTCAAGTAATTTGCAATTTATGTGCAATTTATGCCACATCTTAGCTATCATAGTGGAAAAAAGGTTTGTAAAAAACAGTCTTGTATAGAGCATTTTAACTTGTTTTTTTTTTTTTGTTTTTTTTAAGGGCATAGTTGTATAGATTCTGAGAATCCTTCAACCTTCAGGTAAAAATTTGATAAAATAAAATAAAAACAATTTGAGCTCAGGGCTGATTTAGGAAAACTCTTTGACCAATCTCTGAACAGACAAAAGCTTTTATGCCTCTTACCTTAGAGTTTATTTAGCTTTTTATGGAGGATAACATTACAGTCTTTCCAATGATAGCCTTGAAAAAGAAGAAAGAAGCATCCGATATGTCAAATTTGATTAAAAAAAACATTGAAATGTTATCAAATATCTCAAACTGTGGAGAGCCACTTTATTGTTTTACACAATGAACCATTAAAACTGAGGGGAAATTAAAAGAGATTCAATTCCATGTTATTTTAATTCATTTGCATTGTTGCATTATTCATAGTTTTAAATTCATTTAGGTTTTTTAAAATAGCTGTTTTTATTTTTTAGTTCAATTTACAACACTTTTACTGCAGGTTTAGTGCTAGTTTTCATTAAACTCAAACTCTTGACTTTCCTCTTTTTTTCTGCTCTGCGTCTAAGACTTAAAGCTCTTAAAAGGCCTCCTTCATACTGCAAATAGTCTCTCACCTTAGGAGCTCTGTCAAGGGTTAAGATGGTTTGTGTAAAACTTATCTTTACTAGGATCTGCTCTTAACTTCACAGGGAATTGCTTAAACCATACCCACAGTCCTGAGAATTTTCTTATAATTCCTTCATTAAGACCAATGCTTTCCTCAGAATCTTTATAAATACATCCCTCGTTGATAAATCAAACTAGTCTATTTTAAATTCTCAACTTGCTATTTTACCTAGAGTAAAATAAGATTCAGCAAGCATAAAAAGCAAAAGAAGTTAGTCAGTAGAAACCAAACTAAAGGCAGCAGACAGGTGTTCTGTTTGGTAATGATGTGGTCTGAAAAGTAAGTCTGTGTCTCACGTCGCCCTTTTGAACCCATTTAAAAAAAAAAAAAAAAAAAAAGAAAACCTTTTTCTCTCTTATGCAGTGCAACATCTTCAGCCTTGAGCTATCCATTTCTTGTCATTTGATCTTGTCTCTACCTGGGCTCCACCTAACACAGCTTAGAGCACATACTTCCAGCCTTCATCCACAAGGGTGTACAGCTCATCATCATCTGCTGCAGCCATTGTGTTTTCACATCCCGGCCTCGTCTTGGTTTCTTGCATAAAAACACGCAGAAGGGATCAGGGAATAGGGTGAGAAAGCAAAAACACCTCTGGCATTTTTTATGGCTGGGGAAAGAGTCTTGTTTTTGGGGTGTGGAGGGGATTCCCCTATGGTTAAACTCATGCTAGAGGGCTGCTCATTCATGGCGGGGGTTTGGGTGGATAAGTCACTGCTGTCAGCAGAATTGGTGACTGGTGGAGTTTACATGGCTCGGTGCTGCTTTTTAGCTACTGGCGATGCAAGGGCAGCAACAACGGTGAGTCTTAAAGAGTTAGATTCTCGAGCCACAGGCCAGTGATATGAGAGGCAAATGGGGATTCAAGTATTAACCACTGGTGGAAACAACCTAGGATATCCACAATATTCCCTGTTTAAAAGGCTTGTTGATGCTGCTGGGTATCCTAATATGAAATAAAACAATATCAAATCATTTTATTTATTAAATATAAGAAAGGAAAATACATTTGTGTAAGTGAACTTCTCTTACACACTTTGAAGAAGAAACATTTATATTATATTTTTTTTTATTAGTAGTATTATTAAGGGAACGTGCATATTACACTCTTTACTACACAGTATGCACTGATATTATTTATTTCTTTGAAATAACTACATTATTAATGTAATAATTTTAACATGCTATTAAAGCAGCTAAGATGGCAGGTCACACTGAAGCTCATCTCATAATTACTAAGTGTGAGGCAATTTTTTTTTAAACAATAATTAATTGACCAAATAATTAATGAAGGAAGAAACCTTCCTTGTTTGCTTTAAAAATATGCATAAAACATTCTGTTTGTGTGTATGTGCTGGTGTGAGTAAATGTGTCCCTCCTCCAACGAAGCTCTGGTTCTGGGGGCAAAAGACTCTCATTACTTCTAATACCTTTAAGCAAATCAAGATGAAACGAAAAGAAATGGACGAATGTGGGGAACATCAGGGTAAACTTTATTAAACTTAATTAGAGTCAATGTCGCTTATTGGGGAGGTTCACATCCATAATGGTCACTCTGTATAGAAGAGCTTTCACTGCTGCTGTAGTGAAAATGATCTCAAAGGCTTTTTCCCCAGTAATCGCTAGCTAATTTATGCTTTGATGTCGTCTGAGTATCGCATCTTAAGTCTGAGGGTGCACTGCATGTGTTTATTTTGTTTATGGGGCCTAAATAATCCCTGCCTCTTTTTACCAACAGATCTTTAACAACAATTAACAAGCGTGGACATGGAGTGCCGCAGACAGATGCATAATGAGGTAGATAATATGATCCCACTGTGAATTTTCTAGCCCACCCTGCCTGAAGTTACTTGCCAGCCATCTACTACAACCAGAACAAAATCTCAATCAAAAATAAACATTTGTGTCAACTATATCATTAGCCTCTGTCTGTTAAAGTATACCTGTATGCTTTGATAAACTAAACTCCTAAACGGATGAAATACTGAGTGAAGTACAGATTTTGAGTTGTACAGCAGACAATGATATGATTAGAAAAAAAAGGCAAAATTTTCATCTTAAGATTGCATGCTGACTAAAAAAACCCCCAAACAACTGTGTGACTAGCCCTGCACTATCAAGGCACTGGCTAAAATCTTCTATTAAGGTATAAGCTATTTTATATTATGTAATGATGACATATGCCAGGTTACTCTAACTGATCTGTGAGTACAGTTTATACTTAAAATAGTCATAGATGTGGTTATTTTCTTTTTTTCTTGCTCCCTTAGGTAATTCTATATACATACTAAAAAGAGCCATTGAGGATCCAAATGAACACCAAATGAAATACTCCAATACACAATAAAGTTACTGCTAAAAATATATACACCGTAAGAGCGCTTCTCGCCACTACGTAAGAATTAAGTAAAAACTTAGTGATCAAAGGTGTTGACATATTCCTTGTGTGACGCAATATAGAGTCAGAGTCTGCAAAGCGTAGACACAGGGGTGTCACATGTATTGGCTGACCACACATTTCTTAAATTTTTCAGCCCCTGTAGGTCATGACAAGTCAGTCCAACAGAACACAAATATACCTGGTAAAATCTACGTAAAAAGAACAAAATCACATTTGAGGGGGAAAAAAGATTCTATTTGTACTTCTACAGACAGCAGTACATAAATCTGGAGTGCTCATGATGTGCCTTTGTACATACATATGTTTGGCCCTCCAAATGAAGATTTCTGAGGACCACACAACACACAGAGGGGTATGAGAAATCTCCTATAATTCTGTTTGAATCATCAGCAAGATGGAGGTAAACACAGAAAAAAAGTGCAGCGGCGTGTTTGAAAGAAACACGCAAATGTTATGTAGGCATTTTTTTTGGAAACAACTTTATCATTCGATCAACTGTTTAATGCCATTTCAGTGTACTTTGTAGTTTGTGGCTGATAGCTGCAAAAAAGATGCCAAAAGCCCATACAACAGAGCCAGTTACATCTGCTGACGGGATGGTGAATTCTTCCTGAGACCCATTTGTTTACAGCAGCATCGAAGACAGCTGATGACATAACAGGTCTCGAAGGATTGTCTTATTTCATAGGGGAATGTTTCAACCCCTACGCCTTACAACTCCATTTCAAGGGGTAGTGCCAAGTGCAAGGGCCAAGGGAAAGGGGTAAGGGGGAGGGCCATGGAGTGAATTGAGAGAGGGCCTCAGACTGCTCATCTCTAATCTCTAAAGTTATTCTAAAAACACAAGATGGAACAAAAATGACAAATTCAGCCTGGATTCAATACAAGCCCAGTATTCTTTTTTTTTTTTTTTTCTAATCAGGGAATCATGTTGAAAGATGTAGAAGATAAATCTAAATGCAGCATCCAGTAATATTTTACAACGTGGTAGTGGTTTTACTTTCTTGTTAAATGTGCACAATGTCAGAACACATTACAAAAGTGACATACACAATTCTACTGTTGTTTTACATGTATTCAAATAAACAGTTGTCAAATTACCAACGATTTATTGCCTCCTGCCTTTCAGACAGTAAAATGCGCCATAGGGAGCCAGTAAATCAGCTAAGAGAACACAAACAGACTTGTTTCACCTTCTTGCTCAACCTCTCATTCAAATGCAGAGTCTGCAACGGGGCCTGAGCTTGATAACCTTCTCTTAACACTGTAGGGACTCACTGTGCTAGATTTATCTCAGCAATATTCATTCTGGGAAATGGTCATTTGGGTCTCAAGACAGTGTTTTAGAAGTGCTGTTTTCAGAGGAGGTGATAGGGAGCATCTGTGCACAACCTTATGACAATGAGGAAGAGAAAATGAGAGACAAATGGAGAGTTTAGACAGACTCTCCTTTAAAGGCTGCGACGAGGTATTTAAAGCTTTATATGAGGCCTTTATTTGGTCCTAAATTTTTCAGCTGCCAGAAGTTAATTAGCCATTAGTGGATCATTGCTAACACTTATCTAACATAACCTTCACAAGCACAATCATTATAATACGGTCAACGGAACAACAAGCTTTTAAATGCTTGCCCCTGAGTTTCCCGGCAGTTATGCTTCCAGGAACTATTGTTGCCGTTGCCCTCTCTGTTGCTTTGTCATAAATTTGCATTGCAGTGAAGTAAAGCTGTTTGACTACACTTGTTCCGAATATGGACCCAGCTCTATCTTTTTCAGTCCCGCTTCTTGTTGTGACAGGTATGAAGATAGCAAGGAGTGGAATAGAGATGGGGTATGCTTCTGCTTTAACAACTGAATTATGAGCAGCTGTGTGCCCTGGAACAGAGAATTTTTCTAAAGCACAAGTTTAAAGACCCTAGCCAAGTTTACTTTGCAGCAGCCACATGGGTAAGGAGGGGCCCCAGGGGGTGGGAATAGAGGAGATGAGGTGGAGCTGGTCAGGGGCACATGAAGGGGATCAACACTAACCCCCGAGGACAGGCCAGTTATACAGCTAGGTAAGAGGCCAGCCGCTATCCATCCCTTGAGATTGTGCTTGCGGGTCAGTTCCAAGGACCCTATGTGTTCATGGTAGTTTGCTGAACCCTTATACCCCACCCCCAGACAATCCGGTCCTATGCTCTGCTCAGCTCTAGTTTTGGCGGGGCGGGCAGGCAGGCAGGCGGATGGACATCCCTTAACAGGCAGCTTCGGCGGCACTAGGGCTGCTAGCTTGTAATTAGCTCGGACAGCTCAGGCTTGGAGAGAGGCAGCCGGGCTATATCATAATGAGCTCAGCTGGGATTAGGAGGACAGGGCAGGGGGGTGAGCAGAGGGGAAAAGAAGTAAGAGGGGGCGGGAGAGAAGGGGGGGCAAGTAGCAGAATTCTGGCCTCAGCCTACTGTACCATCACAGAGGGCCGGAGGGAGGCAACTGGGAAGACAAGTAGGAAGAGGGAAAGAAGAGGTACAGAGGCACAGGGTAGAGGAGGGAAGAGGTGAGGAGAGGTGAAGGCTAGGGGAAATAGGAGAGAGGAACACTATGGCTTTAGGCCAAGCTTTGTGTAGCATCACAGAGGGTCAGTGTTAGTGGTGCAGTTACATGGGCTCCTCCAGATCAAACAAGACAATGGCTATATACACCCAGAGACTGACTGAAATATAAACCAGGAAAAAAAGCTTCGGTTCTAGTCAAAATTTGAGCTAATAATACTTCTACACCTACCAGACCAAGTAAGTAAGTCGGTAAGTGTCTTATTGACTTACTAAATAATAGTATCAACAGGATGATAATACTTTGGCATAAATGTACCATTAAACATGCAATTATTTTACAAAGACACAGCTAGGGAGTTCGATAATGTGATTTTACTTCCTGCACTTTTATGTGTGAATTTCAGGGCAGCCAATTTTATAAATGAGCACTGAGTCTAATGATCCTGCTTTGGCTCCTGCTGTCTGGTAATGATGTGAAGGGCTAGGTGAATGCTGTGAAGTTGGGAAGGGCACACTCAAATTTTAACACCCACAAACAAGAAGGGACAGTGGGAGTGTGTGTAATTTAATTAATGAGAGAAAAAAAGAGACAGTTAGGTGAACACAAACTCAAATATGTCCAGTTCTCATGTCAGACGGGTGAGAAAAAAATATATTTTTAAATATATATACTGGTCTGGTATATATACATACACATACACATACATATACATATACATATACATATATGCCAGCCGGGCAAATTTAACAGCTGTGACTTACTTCTCAGTAGTGATTTTCCTGTTGAGGTTTTTCAAGTAGGCCAGCTCATTCCACACTGCATCGCTGTTCTCTTGTCTCAGCTGCCATGGCTCTGCACGTTGCATCCTCCCAACTGGCCTGATTGTACACAATATATACGTATATTTAACAGGTAGCCTTATGGCACAGATGCACACACATACTGATAACCAACATACCAACATGGGAAATGATTGGTACTATACTGTATATTAATTTGCTGCCTCAATTCACGTGGGGTAACAAGGGCCCTTAGTTCCCCTCTGTTTTTGTTATTCAGCCATCTTTAGCAGTATTCAAATGAGCAGCCTTGACTTTGACATTTCAGTGGCAAATCATGTACACACGCATGCATGTTTGTTAAAGCCCAGGGCACTGCCCGTGTGGCAGGGCAGTGGAGCATTCCCTGTGTGCCATGCAAATGTAAATAATGGCAAAAACACACTTGCAAACGAGGTCATTCAAATGTCTACACCTCACTTATGAATACTTAATGACAATTTGTGCTCAGTAGCTGCCCCCTCGATTGAACTTCAGCTCTTTCTATGTTAGACACACACAGAGTCCGACTACCCCCAACTGCATCCCTGTACACGCCCATCAATCAGCCTTGGCCCACCACATTCAATTCCAATTAGCTGTTCATTTGCGAAATAAAACCGCTTTTAGTGAAAAATCCACAAATTGAAAAAGCAGCAGATAAAAAGAGAATACCATTTTTGTCACGTGCACACACAGACACAGACACACACACACACACACACACAGACACACACACACAACAGTTTCTCATTTTCTCTCAATCAATGAAGCAGAGGTGTAGTAATGGATTGTTAGGGTCACTGCTATGGTGGAGGACTTCTTTTTCTCGTGGTCATTATTGGCTATGTAGATGCTGAAATGCTACGCTAATACTAGTTAAACCCTGGTGCCTGGGAGTTGGAGGCTACGAAGGAACAGCAAATGTTTTCATTTAATACCAGTAATGCCCCTGTGAGCAATTTAAAGCCCTTGAACTTTTTCATCGTGTATGTTCATATGTGTGAGTGTGCCATTTACGGGTTCTGGTTCATCTCTCGGAGTGCAAACCTATTAATAGATAATATCAATATTAAGTCACAAATACTGATAGACTGTGACTTATTTTACTGGAAATAATCAGTGAATTCAGCCTTGACTATCTTAAGGAGGCTTTGAGCTGTAAAAGTACATGATATTTTACCCACAGCTCTGTTTCAGTGTATTAACTGCATTCTTTGTGAAAGGTGTATGAAGCTTTATTAAGTCACAGTAAAGCTTTATACATTTTAATTTGTTTACAGTGGGCCTAAAAGCTGTTGAACATGGAGCCTTGAGAGAGCTATCTTCTTCAGGCCTCAGTGCTTCCTCCCCTATGGTATCCTAGTTTCCATTATTAAGCAGAAGGAAATAGAGAGAACTTTTCCACACCGCTGCGGCTAATTGCTCTGATTCAGGGGGAATCTGTTTATGGGCGCAACTTTGATCAGAGTACGGATGCTTTAATAACCTTTAATTTTATTTGCTCACCCCCATCATCCCCAGTCTGATTAAAAAACTTTTTCCCTTCTCTAATATAAATAAGAAGTTGGCTTTTTCCTCCTCTCCTTCATGCCATTTTGGGAAAATATGGTAGTAATGGTGAATGGCAGGGTGTTTTCACTGGGACTGGAAACTGCACAGCCCCTGCATGCTGATAAGCCACTGGACTTTTAAGATGCTTGGTGATTGGTTGTGAGAAGTATCCTGGGCGGTACTGATTTTCACAAGCCTAACTAATGTCACTTAGCAGCTTGATGTACAGCAACCAATTGTCTATTTCAGTACTTTGCTAATGAAAGTAAGTTTGTGATGGGGAAAGGTCAAATTTGTGCAGTAATATACTAAGTGAGAAATTACTATTTAGTCGCACTTGTGACTACATGCAAGTTCACATGTGTGTCAGGTAGGACAGGAGATGCGTAAGTCTACACTTTTGGACCTGTGCACAAAAAGTGAACAATACAGACCCCCCGCATCTTTCCAAAAAGGCAACAACACAGCATGGAAGCTACTGGGAAATCCCTAACAAGCTCAAAATGCAATGAGACTCGACGCCTATCCCCACTGACTTGTTAGGGCCCTGATTTTCCAGCACTAATGGGAGTATTTAAGTCATTTTCTATTGTCTCTCGTTCAGGCTGGCATTACCCCAGTGGGTTTTACAGCTATTTAGGGATGGGGCTTAATGCCAAATGAATGCCAGGATCATAACATTGAGTGACTGGCTGGTGCCATGGAGGGGTCTGAGTGAAAAGGGCAACGCTGCCTATTGCATCAATTTTGTGTCAAATCAGTCGTGAAATACAGATATACTGACACTGAAACAACAAACTCCTTTTATGGGTATGTGAGCCCCCTTTGCTCTGTCCCAAACACAGCCCTGTTTGAATGCCTATAGGTACAGATTCTATAGGTTTCCTCTGACAGAATCAAGGTTATAATGCACTATTTGACAGACTTCTTTTGATAACCTGTTAAAATGTATAAGAGCGGCACAATGGGTGTTGACTCTCTCCCTTCATCTCTCTGTCTTTGTTCCCACTGTCTCAGACACATGCTGTTGAGCCGCACTGAGCTGACATGAGCCGAGTCGAGCCTAGCGCTGAACACGCTCTCTCACTGACTCCACTTTCACACGGGCTCACATTGCACTGCTGTTTTCTTTAATTAACCCAAAGAGAAAACAGCTGACAAGGTCAACACTTAGCTCCCGTGTGGCCACCAAACATATGCACCTTTAGTAACATTTTAGAATGGCCTGAATGATGCAGGTGAACAGGTAAAAAAGTGAAAAAATAAATAAATAAATAGGAGACTTGGGGAGAGACAATGGAGCTATCAGAATCATCATATTTATAACATTTTCCACACATTTTCACTTTGTGTAAATACCCTGTGGTTTCTGGGGAAGATAACAGGTTGAGGCAGGAAATGGCCTTCACCCCTCCTCCCTCCCTCCTCCACAGGCCTTCTCAAACACCTTGTACCCCCCAGGACCAGACACCTCCCATCTCAGGCTCTCACATCCTAATGAACACTGAGGGAGAAGGGACGCAGACACACTTGGCACAAAATGGCCTAAATTGACTCGGCTTAAAACCTCTGAGCTTTTCAAAGGAACAGAATTTCTCCCACTTTCCCAAATCCAGCACTCAGGTCTTGTCAGACAACATGTGGAGAGCAATAAGGCCCTAAGACTATTTGTGAGTGGTTTCAGAGAGTTATAGGGTTTCACAAGGGCTTTTAACATAAGGTGAAGTTGAGTTATGTGCTTTGAGACACCTCTTACTCACTGCTGCCAGATCAAACTGGAAGTTAGTGTATGCATAGCTCCTGTGTGTTTTATCAAGGTAATATGCGTACATCAACTGATCTAGTAAACTGTGAACAATATTTATTACAAGACAGGTAAGACTAGGAAAGAACTAGATCATACATAGGGCCATTGAACCACTTCTAAAAAGCAAAAGTGTTTACAGCTGCTCTCAAGTGCGGCACTTAAGGGTGGGGTGAAATGCTGGAGAAGCGTGAGAAAAATTATGAAATAAAGAGGTGCTGTTTCCATTTCAGGGTCATTTATCAACACTATAACTAATCCTCTCACTAAGAGACATGCTCAGTCTGCTTTCTTTTTCATGTCTGTTTGACCCTTCAATAAGAACTTTAACTGGAGCATATTGACCCCAACCCTTTTCAGTATGTTTTTTACTATATGGGTCACAACTCTTTAAACAGTATTTCAGTATGCAGCTTTCTTAAAATTGTTCAGCTACGTTAAATACCTCCTAATGTAACTTCATACAAAAAAATTATATGTTATATTCATTTGCAGTTAGGAGGAGGTTGTCCCAATGTCCAATTTTACATGTTATTTTTTAAAATATTTAAAAGTAAATTAAATAAATAACTATTAAAATGTTATTCATGTTCTATTATCTCTATAATCCTTGACATATCATGCATAAAATGCTGTAAAATATGTTCATGTCTGTGTCCTTGACTATGGACTCAAACTGATTTCAGCTCATAGACCATGCCGTCTGTGTCCTATCATTGCTAAATGGTGAGATTGTTCCCATCATTTTAGCGTGTTCTGCAAACTGTTTTACTACTATTATTGCAGAAAAATTGTGGGGGGGTTTGTATGAAACAATTGTTTAGAAGTATGTGAAGTAATCATGTAGATTTGAAAGGCTAACAATCATCTAAAATTGTCAGACACAAAAAAATCATAACCAAAACTACTAACTATGCATCCAGGAGAGAGGGCACTGGTTTTAGTAATTAACTGAAAAAAATGATGATTATACTGTGTATATTTCTGAGGTTTAAATAGATGAAAGAGCAGCTGCGGCAATGGTAGACTCAAACTTCCTTGTCTTTTACTCATGTTTGACTATGTAACTTCCATTTTCTGTGATTTTAATTGTGTAAAAGTACTAAATAAATCAGATTAACCTGTAAACAAGCAGGAAGATATTGGAGTCTTGAGGACAAATCCAGATGTGTTAATCTAATTTCTCAAAATCAGATTGCTGCTGTTATGTGTTAAAACATATCAGATCATACTGTTTATAATAATTGGAGTATTAGTGTGCATGTAAATAGACTCAGTAAGTTACTCCAAGTGACTGTTTCACTGGTGTGTGAATGTGAGAGCATCTGTGTGAGCAAACGGGTGAATGTGATAGAGTATGACAATAGAAATTCAAGTTCAGTTACTATTTGGAAAGATTTGTATTCTTGAATTCTTTTTAAAAACTGGTTTAAGGTTTAGTAGTACTTACAAGCCATTAGATTTTTCCATTTCTTTCAACTGGTCTTTGATTGTCCTGTAGTTGCTCTGGATGAGACAGAGACGTTCACGACGTTTATCATGAGCCCTCCTCAGCTCTTCGTTTTCTTGCATCTGTAAGAAATGTGGTAAAAATCAAATAAAGAAGGGACTCAGCTTCCATGTCGACCATGTGCCACACTGCTGTCCAAGTTGAGGGAAGCCTCACTCCCTTTTCATTTTTAATCTGCTGCAGTTAGAATACCTCTACCTGACAGAAGTCAGCAGGTTTGGATTCTTTTTGCAATTCTCCCTCCTCCTTGACAACAGCTTCCACTTTCACTGTGCAACTGAGACATCATTAAAGGACGATATTTACATGACCAGTCAGAGAGGCCACAAAACACTCATGTGTGAGCTACACACCCCTGAACTTACTTACTGGAGTTACCAGCTGACGACCAGCATGTGCTGTGTTGTTGCTGACAATGTTGTTGACAGCTATTAAAACACAGCAAGATTGGGCTCCAGCTTTAAAGAAGGAGTAAGAGAAGACAACATATAGATTTTTCTTGTCAGGGGCACCCCTCCTCCTCATCACACTGACCTTAACAGAGAGGGCGATGGAGAAAACACTTTCAACAGGCAGGACAAACAGAGGTGAAAAAAAGAGTAAGGAAAGAGAGAAAGGCAGCTGATGAAAATAGAGGAAAGAGATAGAGCAAAGGAGAAATTAGAAAGAGTAGGAAGAAGGAGAGAGAGACAGATACACACACAGAGAAAGAGAGAGAAGCAAAAGGGAAAGTGAAAAGAAGAGTGCAGGACAGGTTTCTGCTTGAGTGGCCAGGGCTAGGGAGAGTTGTCGAGCGCTTTCTGAAGGGAAGGAGCTTGTTTACTGCTGATATGACACGGCTGCCCTGCAGAGAGGGAAATGCGAGCCCTCAGCCCTGTTATTATTAACAAGGACAAAGAGAACAGAGAGAGAGAGAGAGCACACAAACATGTGCCGGACACACAACAGGAGTGCACACACACATACAAAATACATTCACACTGCCAGTGTGACAAGTATGGATTTTCCCTTGTGCGGATTATTCACAGAGGACATCTGCAAGACATCTACAGCCCCTTCACACAGCCCCCCAACCTCTCAAAAACAAAGCTTTAATGAAAGGGTCCAGACCAGGGCGGTGTTAACTGGTGGAACTAGGAGCTGGGGGAGGACACAGAAGAGTTGAGGCAGACTGATAAGAGGGGTGGGAGGGATGGAGCAAGTGGCAGGGCATTAGCCACATCATGGATTCCCAGGCTCCTTATAGAGCTTCCCCTGGGCAACCCAGCTCTGGTCATCAGGCCACAGACCCTTGCCCACCGATCAATACACCCCCTTACCCATCCAGCATACACATTGGTGGACGTTTTCAAGCTGAAAAATAATTACACAGCAACAGCAAGTGTTTACTTGAAAGTATAAAGAACAAAAAAACAAAAAACAAATACAAAATAAAAACACACAACAAGGCCATTATTATGAGAATTGTTTGTCTGCTGCTGTTTGCTGCTAGGTCAACATGTCAGTGGTACAGGCTATCCAATTTCAAAGGCATTCTATTGGAAAGAAATGTATAGGACCAACTGAAGTAGAACAAGCTAGACAGAACACTATAGATAAATACATAATATAAAATACAGCTGGGAAATAAATAAAATAAATGTAGTTTAATTCTTTCCATGATGTAAAATACAGAAAATAGCATTCTCTAAGGATCAATCAATCAATCAAAATTTAATTATATAGCACCGCATCATAACAAAAGTTGTCTCATGACCTTGTATATTTACAGCAGGTCTAAACCAGTTTCATATGATCTTTCTTGGTCAAATTTCAAAAGCACCCTGTTTGTTTGGTGTAATATATTCCCTGTGAATGTTTCTGCACAGTCATTGTCTAACACTGTTGGGATTCACGTAACGAATAATTCACAATGAAACCATTTCGGGTGCTGTTTTTTTCCATTGTTGTTGTTTGGTAATACACATGCACAGTTTTGATACAGATAAGTATTTTGAGGCATATTTTGTCTTGATTTCATGAAAACAAAAAAAGGATTGAACCAAGCCTTGCTGTAAAGATCTTAAAGGAGAGGTCTTCCCTGTAAGCTGATGGAGGTCATGTTGCTTAATACAAAATCCAGGCAAAGAACAGGCTAAATCATGCCTTTGCCCTAATACTCTCATTAAATGTGGCCACAGATGTGAGTTGCCAATTGCAGTTGTTCTACGCATACCTTTGCTAAATGCCCCTCAACTCGCAGACACATAAATGGCGCTTATTAACTAAGACAGTCATGCGTGTCATCTGAATCTATGTTGAGCATTACCGACTGACTAGGTGTCTGCCAGTGATGTAATTCAGACACTTCAGATCTGACAAGAAAATGACGCCTAAAGTGTTTGTAGGACTGTGTTCAAAGGAAGATGACCTCTGCATAATCGCTTGCTGGTCAGCCTGAAAGATCAGAAGGATAAAGGGAAAAAGGAGAACAGTTTTAAGGAAAGTTCATATTAAAAAGAAAATGAAGATGAATGCAAGCGGAACATATTCTGCTTACATAAATGAGAAAAATCAAGAGTACCACTTTAGACATACAATGACTTAAAGCGCAGGGATGAAAAATAATTATGTTTAGCTGCGCATTTCAGAGGGAAAAAGATACATGAATAAAGAATAATGGGAGAAAAATGTCATAGAGTATTTGAAGGTTAAAAGACCAATAAAGCTGATTCGTTTAAGGTAGAAAACCCTGCTGTATCCACCTTCACCAGAGCAGCTCCTCTCCTGCTGCTTCACTGCCTACGCACGATCTGTTTGTGTGCCACATATATGTATGCGTGTGTGTGTGTGTTCAACACACTGTTAGGGAAGGTCATGGTGGAGGCAGTGGCAGCAGCAGTACAATTGAACCTTTGGAGACAACGACTGTTACAGTACTGCAGACCTTCCCGCAGATGATAGCAGCAATCATATGTGAGTTAGTGACCACAGCAACAAGCAGCTGCATTAGGCCGGTGAAGGACGGAGCAGATGTGAGCTGAGAGAAATAAACTATGTACTGCAAGAATATGGGGTTTAATATATAAATAGATTATTTACACTGTTAATGTTTGCAGCTCATACTTCACCCAATTAAATTAATACAAAAAAAAATCACAGGAAAAAAACCCACAAATTTACTCTTCATCTAGGACCATAATACATATATTCACATTATGGTTATGGTCATATATTTATTTATACATTCCCCCTGCACTCAGTTGTCCTTGCTATGACAAAGCATATCATAAACAATATGTGGTGTATGCACCTTTTCAATATGTATTCATCCCATGTTAAATCTTTTGAATATGATTAAATATTGTTGTATAATAAGAAGATTTCTGTATTGTTACTTTTGTTTTCCTGGACTTTTCTTCTTCAAAAAAGCCCACAAACTTCACTTACAAACACCCAAGAAACTTTTTTTTTTTGGTAAATTCAGTAAGTCACTGTTGAGAACGCACCAAAACAAGTGTACACATCTTAACTCGAAAATTATATTATGTGTAGTCATCTATAATAAGTAGTTACCTTCAATTCCAGCAGCTCCTCAAGGTCCTGAATCCTCTTTTCTGCGATTCTTCTCCTCCCACAACCCATCTCCACACTGCTGGCTGGGGACAGAGACCTGGACTGCTGCATAGGTGCACCCTGATGAAAGGTAAGCAAGGAAGCACATGGTGAGAACTTGAGCACACTTCAATTACACATACGGGCACAAGCCTATGCAACAATTAACATCTGTAGAAACACTGAGTGAATGCCAATAGTGGAATTATCCATGTTCATTCCATTCCCATCTCACCTTGAGTAACACACGCACATTGTCTTCAGTACACACAGCAGCACACACAAACAAACATGCTACCAGAGGAATAAAGCAAGCTGGAGCAGTATTCAGCAGGAGCAGAAGGGAGGAGGTTTAGTTCTGTGTGTGTATGTGTGCGCTTGGAAGCAGAGTTGCAAGCTGAGAGCGGCAAAGGTTTCTCCCTGCGACTGGCTAATGAGTATGTTCATTTCCATTTACATTGTTTCTTTGACAATAATGATGTCCCATTAGGGGAGACTAAAGGGGCTATAGATTCCAGAATGTGCTGGGCTTCATTACAAGAGGTGGGCAGGGAGGCCGCTCTAATTGCTCTACTAGGGGCCTCCAGGTTACACTTGATAGGACAACTGAAAGAGCCGCCGAATAGGAGGGGGAGTTGCAGTTTGCTAGCCATCCTCCTCTGTAGAAATAAATAAAGAAGTAGAGAAGTGCTGGGGCTGCGCTGTAGAAAAGCAGTGGGAACAATATGCTAGTGGAATATGAATATGAGAGGAACGGCGCTCCCCTGCGGTGCCAGGCAGAGCTGACCAGATGGCAGGGTAAAATATGCAATGCGACTAAACGCACAACAGTCCTTAGGATGGAGTGGATAAGGAATGCAGGAGGTGGAGAAAGTGGTGGAATGAGCATGGCTGTTACAGGATCAATATGCCCCATCCTCCAAGAACACATTCAGTAATGTTTCCAAGTTTACAACAAGTATTAAGTACTACATAAACATGGCCACCATTGCCACTTAGCTGGAGGGTTTATTTTCAATTTGTCAAGAAAAATGCATATTTATAAAAAAAAACACATGTTTGTGACATTTCCAGGTAAGTACAAGTGTCTGGGAATGTGCCCTCGGGCTACAGTTGACTCCAGTGACCTGGTGCGCCCCTTCTGTTACCATGTCTACACGGGTGCCAAACATGTGGTCTAGCTCAGCTTTAATGACTCTATGTAACTAATTAGCAGATTGATCTGCATATTCCTGATGAGTGGCAGGCCAACTTGGCTATGTCCATATGTACATGGGGGAAATAGACCAGGCCAAATGGGGAACCCATATCAACTAAAAGGGTAAAAGTAAAGATGACCAACTATCAAGTATAATTTAACCGATATTAAATAAATATTAATTTAGAAAATAATTTTGTTAATAAATTACAGCATGTACCAATGAGCTACATCCGTATTCAATAATAAAGACTGGTAATAAGATATGAGTCAGAGAGAAACAAAAACAGGCTCAAACTTCCAGCACATTTTCAATAGATAAACACAAACTGACACATGCTTTAAAGTGCGAAAAACACTTTTAAAACTGCTAATGTGTAGGCTACATTGTGATTACCAGAGGGTTCAATATTTGCCGTCACATTTTTGGTAGACCATGCCAATTAAGTGACATCAACTTCACACTGGTTTGTGCTTTATCAAGTGCCATGAAACATACTCTGCTCCTATGATGATTATTAGAAAATGTGTATGTATGTTGTATGTTTTTCCTTACTTGTCCAGAGCATGAACTTAAAATCATAAAACCATAAAATAAAGTTCCATGCTTTTTTTGATGATGCATAGGAAAATTGTATATTGTGATGTGTCTGAGGGAGCAGCGAAATTTGACACTGAGATTTGCTGCTGATGTCTTTATTGCAATTGGTCGCCTGTCTACCATGGGTCAGGAAGACACATGAATACCTTCTGTTTGAGTTTGAAAGCTGTTTGTTGTGACACTGTTCTTAATATTCTAAAAGACGGGCCTGAAAGAAAAAGCAGAGAACACAAGGCAAAGAAAGATGCGCCTGCTGTCTACCTCAGCTCTGCAGCTGGCTTGCAATGATGACCTGACCTACACATCGCACTCTGTAATGGGTCTGTAAACACAAGAGCGCAATGCAGATGGAGGGAGGACAGCATACAGTAAGAGGGAAATAAGAGGCCCGGCCCCATATCCAAACAAAGTCTCTATGAAAGGACGAGTAAAACTCTTATTTGCTGAGGGGTCAGTGTCACTGGCTGTCGAGCAAAGAAGAAACATTCACATCAGATGCCTCCCTCATCCCCTCACCTCTATTCCACCCTCTCTCTCTCCATCTCCCGGAGAAAGGGGTCACTGTCATCAATGGGCTTCTTTATAATCGCACCAGTGTGTCATGTGTGTGTCTGGAGCTCTCAAAGCAGAACTTGTTCAGGTTGAATGAGTGAATAGGAATGTTATACACAGGCGTACAAGCAAAGGACAAGACACATATACAGATATAGAGACATAGAATATAAATATACAAACAAAATACATACACAACAAAATGATTTAAGGACCACTAAAACTCAAAAGATCAAGGGACACTGCCAAAAGAACTGACTACGAACCATTACAAACCAAAAAGAAAACTAAAACCAGCTAAAAGTTCCGAGGTAAAAAGCCCCAGCGTACAAACCGCACAAAAACACGATATGTCCGAAAATAGTTCAGCTGTCACGGTCATAGTTGAAAGAAAGTGAAAGAAACTAAAATCATTTGTCTGACCAAAAACTAATACCTGCTTTCCAGAAGTAAATTCATCATCAAATGAATTAATTTAACATCGGAATAGTAGTAACATTTACAAAACAATATTTAGATTAACTCCTAAAAGAATGAGGAATTTTAAGGATTTGCGATCTATGTTCACTTAGGGAGTCCAAAAAAATTGACATCATTTGAGATGATCCATATCGGAGTGACTTCATGGTCAGGAGAAACATGGGCGTAGTTTACAGTATGGACAGTAGGGACATGTCCCTACCACTTACAGGATGACCTTAAATTGTCCCCACCACTTTTTTTTACAAATCGCGCTACACCTTTTTATTTGAGTATTTTCCATAGGGTATTACTATTTTCCCAGTATTTTCCC
>JAPSES010000104.1:5381611-5400128 GCA_029822895.1 Maxillicosta whitleyi
TTGATAAACTTAAAACATGCAAAGTCAGATGCCGTTTCACAAACTTGATAAACTAATTGTTTGTTGTATGTGAAATATCGATACTGACGTCTCGGTATCGATACGGGTATTGTGAAGAAGCCTGCGATGATGGATATTTTGAACACACCCGTAATGGACGGTCTGCTGCTGTAGTTGGATGAATGGTTGATATTGTTTTGACCTGCATGTGGGCGTTCATACATAGATGTGATGCTGCACACAAGCTGCTTAAAGGTTGGCATCCAAAAAAACATCTTGAATACAGCGAGGAAAAGGAAAATATAGGAAGAGGGCACGATCTCTGCAGGTACATACACTGAACACACGTCTAGTGGGTAAAAAGGGATGAATATCAGGGATTATTATGGAGACTATTGATTATTTTCTACATAGGAATTTCATTTCATTTAATACACATAAACGTTAAGAAGTAATTTCCTTAACTTAAGTCTAGTTACATGGCACACCGGTGTGCTATTATCATTTTAAAATCTACTAAAACATCATTTAACACTTGCAAACTGCATTTCATGGCCCATTGTGAATTACTTGTCACTTGAGCCAATAATCACATTTCGCTTTTGGGGTTTAGTGAAAGAGCTGCAAATTATGACCTAGAAAGTAGGAGAAGGCTGCACAGAAGGCTCACTTCATTAGCTTTTGACCTTGTAGTTGGATAATATTATTTAAATAGCGAGTAATGAAGCATGACCTGCTTTAAGTTTCTTTGGCGAATCATTATATCATTATATTTAGATATTAAGCAATCAACAGCCGAAGTGTTCAGAATGTTCTTAGCGTTTTTTTTATTATAACATTTAATTTTAATGAATATAAAGTGTGGCAAAGGGGGATAAAGGGGGACAAAAAAACTGGCTGAGGAGATGAACACACCGTAGCTGATTGTTAACTGAATTAAATTTTTAGTCACTTGGATAGAGAACACTGTAAAAAGCGAAAACAAACAAACAAAAAAAAAAAAACATGACATATAACACTTTCATTCAGTTAAATTCAAACCTATTGTTAAATTAAAATAGGCTTATTCCTGTCCGACTCTTTAGTTATTCAATACATTTTTTATTTTGAATGCTGTTGTTCATATTATTCTGCTTCATTTAAAAACAAATCTTCAGACCAGTACTACTGAGATCCATACTTATTTAATTTAACACTTCAATGAAAGAGGAACATATTCTGATTAAATCTCTGTGAGTTTTCTTGCACAAATATTGGCCATCTAGCTAATATATTATTTTATGTCAACTGTACGCAAAAAAAAAAAAAAAAAATAGGAGTGAATGCATGTATGCAAGAATTCAGGCCAGCAAAGGCAGCTCAAGGCCCTTCATACTAATGGACTGAATTTATGACTTTTTCAGATCATGCTTTCAAATACTTTCAATGTCTAATCCAGGGCCGTTAAACATGCGGCCCGGGGGCCAAATCCGTCCCGCCAAAGGGTCAAATGCGGCCCTTGTGATGACTTTGTGAAATGCTAAATTTAGACTAAGATATTAACAATCATTTTAGTTCAGTTCAATAGACAGAACAATTCAATTTCAAGTGGGTCAAATCTGTAAAATACTACCATAATATATAATAAATACACACAACTCTGTAAACGTTTTCATGTATTCACACCAAAACAAAGTATAATTTTGCAAAATGTGAATAAGCTCAGGAAATATCAACATGAAATGTGACACATGTGATACATAAAAAAAAGAAAAACACATTTAAAAAAAAATGAAATAAATAATAATAGTCTAATTGATTTTTTAATACCACAAAAATATATGGGAAATATTTTAAGGCCTAAAATCTGAAACTTTTTAAAGACCTACAGAAACCGAAAATTTGAAGGATCACACCTCAAAGCCCATAGACATTAAAAAGGTACTGAAAAAGTCCTTAAATAAATTCAGTAGCCGATTGTTTTTGTTTTTTTCACCATCATAAAGAAGCAAAAATGCAGTCTTATTCAACTTTAAATTCAAGCACAAGAACCAGGACTAAAACCAGCTTATCTGCCAATGAAGAGACTATATTTACTTGTGTCCTGCAGCCAATACACAGTAGCACAACCTCCAGAAAAACTGTCGATGTTCCTCGTTTATGCTGTACAATATAATGACGTTGCATGTTTAAACTACCCAAACAGAAGACATTCTATTGGAACTATAATGAGACAGCAGTGCAAATCAAACAATGTGTCTTCAGGCCAGCTTCAGTGTGAGTGAGGCCATCTAGAAACATGTCCTGCCAAACATATGAGTGGGATACTGAGAAGATCAAACGCTTCTTTTTTTGTTCATAATGTACTGTTGGAGCGGTAAATTAGCCAGTGCCTGAGCCCAAGGCATGCGTGAAACCAGCAGCAACACGCTGGCCTGGTCACAGTAGGAGGGGCATCTGCATGTGTGTGTTGGGGGAGTTTAGCACAAAGGTTGGCAGAGGTTTGGTCTGATAAATCACATGATTTTCAACAGACCATTTCCTTCGTATCCCTTCTGTATGTCTTTGATCTAATCTTAGCTAAGTGGTAATGGATAAGTGTGGGCATGTTTGCTACTTACACACACATGGTCTTTGATATAAATTGGAGCATCACATCATGTGGGTGCTAACCTACCTGTTGTCTTCTGACAGATCTGGATGAATGATGTTTAAGGGTCCCTTCCTCTGTCTTGGGATCCGAGTAACAGGTAGAGGCCTGGTCAAAGTTGGGGCTAGACCTCTGAGCCGCGGCATCAGACGCCTGTGCAGAAACAGAAACAACCAATGTGTTACTGAGAGATCTAAACAGATGGGTGTATGTAAAGGGAGATGGGAGACAAAAACACTACAAAAACACTAATGAAAACTAAAGGTTATGAGGCTTGATGGACATATTCAATCTGTGACAAATTCTACATTAAAATTTATATTAATAAAACCTCATCTTATGTCATACAAAAACTCAACACAACTGTCTTTAGCTGTTCATTTAATGCCACTATTATTGTATGAGCCTAACAATAGTTTAATACACAGGAAATGAACACCACAAAAATTATATTTCTGTTTTCCTGACACAAAGTGCACAGAGCTGGTCATAGTATTAGTAGTCAGATACATAAGGCAAATTCTCCACACAGATGTAGTCAACCTAAAACAGAAGATGATGACACAACCAGAAAATGTAGGGTCAATAAAGTCTTGAGCAATGGAGATAGTAAAAGAAATTTAAATTTTCCTTTTGCGACATTCAGTTTTTACGCAAAAATAATCACAGACAGCTCAAACAGTCGCATATGACAATTGTGACAAGCCTGTGTGTAAGCAAATAGAAAATCTCTGAGGTCGTCCAACTCAAATAAAAAATAATTTTTCAATCGACAGTTAGCTTGAGAGAAAAGGACACCGACAAAGAGACAAATCATTAATATGAAAAATAAGTTGTCATTACATTCTACACAGAACATGTCAAGACATTTCAAGCGCAGCTGAAAGGTAAGATACACTAGTAAGAAACATCCATTTGGGAAAATGTAAGAAGAAAAATCAAATCTGAATATGAAAACAACTCTTATTAACTAAGCAGTTCAGTAGATTTAACCCTTGGAACTTTTGTTTGTAGGGCATCTTGATGAGCTGAATTAAAGATCCAGATGTGTAACGTAGAACGGCTAACAGCTGCAGCTATTTACCGTACGTTATTATCATAGCCGAACTATTTATCAGTGTCTATTAGTTAGTGTCTTGAAGCATCTGCAAACCTCAGTGCACAGCAGGGAATACCAAAACAAACTGGAAGGGACAAGGAAAAAGCAGACCGCTCATCCCTACATAAGTGAGCAGTGATACACACGTTCCTTTTATTCTCACTTGTATTTACATTTCTGTGACGCTACAGATCAAATATTGATTTTAAGTTGTTAACAATTTAGGTCTGTGTCACATACATTAAATGTGATATTTTAACTTCACACTTTTGCTTTACAGGACCACATACAATACCTTTAGTTTAACATACACCACTGCCAAAGGGTAAGGCATATATTCATGCTAATACCTCGACTTACCTTCTCTACGCATATATTTACACATCTCTGTTCTTTAAGTCCTTAATAAAAAAAAAAAAAAAGGTGTGAAACAAAAATCAACCTCGCCTGCTACTGTTAACAGCACATCAACACATCATATCAAATGTTGCTGACAAACAGAGGCCTCTGCAACTGTTTTACACAGAGGCCAGGTAGTGAAGAAAACTGCACAGGATGTCATCACCTTTTTTCCAATGAGTTCTGATTGCATTATCAGAAACCTGGCATCTGGGCGTGACCTTGTTAACTGCCAGGGTAATCAACTTTAACCAAAGGGGAGGAAAGGGGATGATAAATTATTAGTGAGGAAGATTTTGTTCATGTTTTATTAAATTGGCCTGTCAAAGGGGGTTGGTCAAATTATCTGGGGCCTCGTTTATTGGAGGCTGGCCATATTGGCGCATCTGTTACAATTATTTATAATTTCCAGGCAGTCAGGAGAATGGACTAGGTTTTTCGGCATCAGCCACATAAAGCAATTTAGAAATTAACTGATGTGGGAGTGTCTACTTTTTCTTCCTCTCACAATCTCTCTCATCACCACACTGATTTTCATCCAGCAAGAATCAGAGTAAACAGAAAAAAAAAACAAGTCAGAAAAGGAGCAAAGATGTGAAAAGAAAAGATAAACATATCACAAGCATCATAGCAAAAAGCAAAGGACACAGAGCGAGTATTCAAGCGAAAGAGAAGAAGAGAGCATGCAGGTGCAGGGGGAAAAAAAGGAGTGGAAGGAGGGGGAGCTAAGGCGAGAGAGTGAGAGAGAGAGAGAGAGAGAGAGAGAGAGAGAGAAAAGACAGTCTTGGTAATTACTGAACACGATTAGGTTCTTGTGGGAACTTGTCTGGCACTCGTGGCCCTCGATGGTGAGGATGCGGCAGGCAGGACCATATGGAAGGAGGCTTGTGATTGTGCTCCCTGAAGCTCGTGACCCGTCTGCTGCCGAGCCCTTGAGCTGAATGTGAAATGAGACTTGCCAGGCCTAATGTTCTACACATGCACCATTTATGCCACAAAACAAATCTGATCACTGTTAATTATGGAGCAGCTCTAATCAGGAGGGGCCCCTGCCACACACATGCACTCACACACGCCTGCGTGAATACACAAATACATACTCACACACATCTGTGAAGTGAGAGGACTTATAAAACTGATTGGATCGGCCTTAGACAGAAGTGAGGGCTGCAAAGTGCAAGCCCACCACCAGGCCAGGTGCACTTTGTATTCGAGATGGTGATTCTTTAAAGAATTTCTGTGCATATATGTATGAGCGTGTGTGAACTGGTGGAGAGTGGAGAGGGACTTTATAGAAGGACAGCGTGCGGTGAGTAGGATGTATGTTTTTGTGTGTGTCTAAGTGTGTGTACACAGCCCTGAGTCCTCCCACGCAGTCTCTTTGACCTGAGTGTATGTGCTTGAACGAGTGCATGTATCTGCAGCGGCACACGGCTGTGCTTCATTAATGAGGCGAGCTGTGCTACACAGAGGTTCTCATCTAATGAGAGCAGTTGAGCTGGTAAAACACACCACTGGAGTCCATGTCATTAGTATGTCTTTGGCCCTGGACATGGCCCAGCTCCAAACACAAGCTCATACTCAAACTCACGTTGACAAAACTATTTCAAGGAACTACGGAAAGCATACGCTAGCCTTGTGTTTGGCAGAAATGACATTATGAGTCATAGAATAGTTAAGTCTGTTATTAGAATTAAATTACACACAGTGTGTCTTCACAAGGAAAGCTTCAGTTCAGTATTTGTAAATAAAATATTCATTATGCATTTAAAGTGCAATATAGTTCTACTGTACTGCTACTTTTATAATCAGTTTAATACGATACATCCAGCGTGTACCCCGTCTTCGCCTGATGGTAGCAGGGAGATGTTCCAGCATCCCATGACCCTCTTGAGGACTAAGCCGCTCAGAAAATGAATGAATGAATAATTGTACTGCTCTAATGTGTGCTTAAAGTTCTTAATAAATAAACATAGTACAGAAAATTCCACAAGAAAACCCCTTCGGCTGAAGTCAGTTGTGTTTGTTGAGCTCCAGCTTTAGAAAAATTAAGATCCAATTTTCTTTGTAGCGTTATAGTTTCTTCGTTTTCATTTTATGGTTGCTATTAATGATGGTGATGATCAAAAGAAGAGCCTCACCTAAGCCAAACGTGACCCGGCAAAATGGTGGGTGTACTTTGTGTGTGCATGAGTGTGTAAATAGCACATTAATTATACATCTAAAAACATTTAGATTGGCTAACATAAATAACAAGCCAGAAGCAGATGTTAAAAACCATCTCGATAAGCTAAGGGAGACGCACCATGTGGGCTACTTTCAAATTACTGAAGAAAAAAAAAAAGGGCCTGGTCACCTTGGGAAATGCTGCATACGTGCTGCAAGGTTCGGCGTGAGGGACGTTTCCGATATTAACAACAGCTTCCTATGCACAAAACGCATAGAAAAATAAATACGACAGTAATTTTTGAAGGAGAGGTGATTTGAAGACTTTGGCTTTACCATTTTAATAAGTTATACATAGGGCAGACTTAAACTTAATTGATCCATCTCTGATTCCATTTCTGTCAATACACTGTATGTCCAGGTTAGGATAACGTTGCAATTAAAGTTTCCTCGAATATAAAATACACACTCTGATAAACAACTCTGTAAATTGTACAAGATACCCTTTAAGACTGTGCATTATTAAAAATACCAATGCTGACATAAAGAGCTGACCTCAAAACACTTAAATTAATGGACTTTTTATTTAAACATCAGCACAAACAAGTGCTAGTGAGTGTTAAAGCTCTAGCTGTAATCATATTAAAACAAAGAAACTGGATACCAAAACAAATATCACAACTATATTAACAGATATCAGACCCTTCAAATGAAAATAAACAAATATCAGACCTTGTTTGTCTAATTCTGTGTAATTCCACCGTAAAAGTTTCAGTTAAAATTGTAAAGGACACAGGGGCTTCATCTTTGTATATTTAGATAAACTTTTCTGGAGTGAATGAGCATGCCTCATTTTCCCTTTCCAATGCTGATGAGAGAATAACCAGCACTTTGAATGACTGCCCACACAATTAACAACTTACCATTCATTTACAGCACAGAAGGTTCCAGAAAGCCTGAGGTCTGCTATGGATAATGTTGGTCTTTAATCACTGCACAGCTCTGACAGAAGCCAAACACTAAACTGCTATAAATACAACAATGCAGTTTAGGGAGATAGTTGTAAATGATTAAATGTTCACTCTAGCTACTTTTCTACCCACTAATGAGAGATCTCTACTGCCTGTAGATGTGCGATAGTGACCACGCAGCCCGGCGCCACAAACCTCACTATAGCTAAGGTGGTAGGGTCACCCAGGTGTCCAAATGGCTGGGCCCTTCAGGTAGAAGTTCAAGGATTGAGATTATTTTCAGTCAAATAATACTGATATACCAAACTGCTTTCAAACTCTAATTTTGACCCAGCTGCATAAGATGTCACATTAACTAACAGGAGACAAGCCAGGATTCACATTCACTAATATAGTAAAAAAAAGATTAATCAACAAGACTTTGTAAAGTCTTGTTAAGCTTACTGTAAAGCATTAACTTGGCGTAAGACAGAAAAGAACAGACAGTCAATCTTGGCACGCAGCGTGGAGGCATAACACACAATGGGTGTTATTCCTCTCACTCACCCTCCTCCTTTATCCCTGCTCCCCCTCCAAAACCACTGCAGGAGGGGTGTTCAAAGCCGTCGCTCTGGTCCATATTCAAATGAGCACAGCGTCTCCCTCCTGTTCTCCCATTGCGATCAGCACTTTGATCACCTCCAATGGTAACTTCCACCAAAACATTTAAAATTAAAATCAAATCTGCCTTAACAACCTGAGCATTAGAATTTAACAGGTGTTCGGGAGGAAGTTGTTACGGAATTTGCGATTATGTGCTCGGATACACACACCTTTAGTCGAAACGCGCACCCAAGCAGACACACACGCACGTACAAACATACGCACAACCTGTCAGTGAAATTACAGAGTGGGAAACAGAAAGCCCTCCTGACTGACTGCTATACCTTGGGATACCTGATCTGTTCACTTTGATGTCAGTAGGTAAGAAAGTTAAAGAAACAAATCAGCCAGACAGTAGCTACATGTGTTCAGTAAACAAAAGTTAATAATTTTTGCATGGCATCTATGCCTGATATTTTTATAATTACATCTCAGCCTACATGTGTCTGATCTATTATATTATCTTAACCTGGGCAGAAAAAAAAGCCACTGCACTATAGGAAGAAAAAACAAATATATACATTTATATACAGTGTAAACATAGATGCATGCTGCTAGCATGCTCACCACACACACACACACACACACACACACACACACACACACACACACAGAGCCCTAACTGCATCTCCTCTAAATGTAGTATTAATTACTGGAGGAACACTGCAGTACTGTATTTAATTACTGACTAAACGATCCATTTATATTTCACCACTGGCTAAATTAACAGGGTTAAGTGAGACAGGGTGATTGTAACTCACTTAACATTTGAGCTGATATCTTTTAACTTCTACAGTCTTGGGGCAGCACTGTCAGAAATCATCAGCCAATCAAATTAAATAAATGCAGTCTGTAGAGGCACAAAGATTACTCAACTGCTTCAGCAAAAAAAATTATTCTATAGCATCAGTTGCAGAGTTGTTTTTTTTTTCAAGCACAGGACACTTTTAAAGGACAAGAAAAAAAAAAGACAGAGCAGATTTAAATATCCAATATAACAACATGCACTGTGGCCTGTTTTACAGTGTTGATGGAATGAGGTTGTATGGCTCAAGAGTACCTGTTACTATTCCTGGCCCAGTCTTTGGCACTGTGTGGTCCATGTCTCACATCAATGGAACCTATTAACGGTCACTTAAACTGTGGCTGCAGCTGTGAATGTATTCTAGGCCTGCTCCTTGCCTTGGGGTTACAGTTCAAAAGGTAGTGGGTTAAAGCCAAGCCCCTGCTGACTGACAGATGTGAAACTGTACCTCCAACACCATATTTAAGACGTCAAGACATCACTGAGCTCCAATTAAATCTACTTTCTCCATCTCCCATCATCTTTTCAATCTGACCCAAACATGTAAGCACTTCCAGGTACTTGGGTGGGAGGTGAGATAGATGAAGTAAGTAAGTAAGTGAGAGCGCATGTGGGTTCCGGGACTGAGCAGGAGAAGATCAGATAGCGGACATGAAAGATGACGGTGGTAAGAGAGGTGGATAGATCAAGGGTGAGCAAGTGCAATATCAAGAGATGCTGAGTTAAAGACCGCCAGCACATGCCGTGCTAGGTCTTGTCAGTTATAAGTATGCCTACTAATCCACCTACAGATTGCAGTCTCTGTACCTCAGGACAATTAGATACAAGCTCCAGTCTGAAGACTGACAGAAAGGTCATGACATAATGTCTTAATTGGGTAAAAAAAAAAAAAAAGGAATACAAGCATGTTATAAAGGACATCATTGCCACATATATATATACTTGCATATTATTATGATTATATAACAATTTTTTACCCACACAAATGCATATTAATGTTGGCATAGATAGCACTCATTATGAAAACCAGTACCAAGCTTGGAGTTAAAGTACACTTAATGAACTGAAAAGAGCTGGCCTCTGTAGGCAGCGGAGGAGGATATCTACAGATACTTTACTTAAGTAAAAGTACTAAAAGCAAACTCTAAAAACACAATTAAAGTTCTGAATTCAAAAACGTTACTTAAAGTAGCAAAATATATTTAATAATATGAATGTAATCAATGTGGAATAAAATGGATTCTGTCAGTATTTTACACTAAGCAATGATGTTATTGGGTGTATGTTACTGCTGTGTTAATATGTATTTTACTTTACTGCTGTAGATACTCTAGGTTGAGGTTATTTGAAGTACTTTTTATATGATCGGGTGGTAATTAATAAGTGACATATGTTAATTAATAATCATATGTTCAGTGAAATCAAATGTTTGTAGTGTTACTGTCCTGACAGAATTACATAAAAATCCATTTTACATGAGCTCAGAAAGCAGAAAACTTTGTGACAGTAAATTTTGTGTATCTTAAGAATAATTAACTTAACAAATATATGCAAACTTCATACTTCACTTGATTAATTTTTTTTTTTTTTTTACTTTAAATCACACACTTGGAGATAAATAATATCTAGACAGGAATGCTACAAACACATGATCTATAAAACATGATTCATTGGAGGAGATGAAGAATCACAACTGGAAAAGTAATTATCTTCTAAGTATAAAGTAAAACATTTGTCTCTGACACAGAAATACAAAATTGCACTGGAGGGAAGACTTTTAGGGTACAGTGTTGAAAGATGGTGAAAGAGTGAGTTTACCTTTAAGTTGGTTTGTCTGTTGGGTGAAGGGAAGTGGGTGGTGGTCTGCTGGGTTTGTTGGATTTGTGTTTGTTGCTCCTGAAGCAGCTGCTGTTGTTGCTCTAGCTGAGCCTGGAGTTGCAGAATGTGCTGGTCTTTCTGCACCACTTGGCTGCTGAGCTCCTGGTGGCTCTGACGGAGCTTGGCTTCACTAGAAACAAGGGCTTGGTAGCACTGACTCAACTCCTTGTACAGCTGTCAACAAACAGAAAGAAAACAGAGAGGTTAAATAAGCGACATCAGGCCACGAGAGGACATGAAGATGTACACAGAAGGGTCAAACCAACCAAAGACAGGATAGAGCTCTCATGAGATTACCTAACATAAAGACTGCTATGCAGTTTTTTATACAGAAATATTTAATCATTTCCAAAAGAAACACATGTTATGATTGATCCAAGCTAGTGCCATATACGGTAGCCATTTAGTGCTAAATAGCATGCACATTTTTGTTATTAATTTACCAGGTAATGGGCATTATTCTGTTATTATTAAATTATTAAAATCAAAAAGATGCTGTTAAATAATGGCATTTGAGTAAAATACTCCACATTACTTGTGTAATAAATATATCTGATTACACACTGCAGTCTTGAAGAGAAAAAGTCTGCAGGTATTTTTTTTTCCAACAAGTTAATTAAAAGGAATAAATAGGCAGGCAAAAAATAGCAGTCACAGAATAAAATGGACTGAGGCAATTTATGACAGCTAAAGGGTGTCTCTCCCTGTTGCTATATCTGTGTAAAGCTACATCCAACCATCCAGACAGAGAGAGTGATGGTTAAGAACTCTTTCACAGTAACAGGATATAGTGAGAAAAGTCTTTCTTTTCTGGCACGACCAAAATAATTATAGGTTACACTCAGCCTGGAAATAAATCACCACAGCGAGTGAAGTGTAAGTGAAGTGCAACAAGGTGGTTGTAATAATGATGAGTTTGAGGTTTGGCGTGTGCACATGTTTATACCCTTTGGTAGGAGCTGGTGTCAGCAGTGTGTGCCTCCTCCTGGTTCTTGAGGACTCTCTGCGTGTCAAGGTTGAGTCCTTCCAGTTGCTTGATCAGATGGCTCTGCTCTGCTGCATGCTCTGTACTCTGCTTGTACAGGGTCTGCACTTCTGTAAATTCACAACTACACACACAGAATGTACACATAATATAGTCATTTACACCTTACTCTTTTCTACATTAAAACAATGAAATTATATATCCAGGATATGTGTTTTTACTCAAGGCAAACTTCAAATTAACATGATGTAATGAAGTCAGTCATATCAGTCCTAAATAAAAGCCTTTGAATGAGTGAGTGTGACCTGATGTCATTTCACACCACTGTCAAAAAGTGAAGCCAGTTTTCCAAGCTTCTGTATCAAACTACAGGATAGATCGGTAACATCACCTCTGACTGAATCTGAATAACACTCAGAAAATACAGCTGTCAAGCATTTATTTAACCTCCTCCCTCACCTGTTGTTAGTCTGCACTAAGTCTGTGTTATGGAGTAGATCCAACACAAAAACATAAGATCGAATTCATGTTTCCTGTCAGGCCTGAAATAATTGCTAAAAGGTAAATATAACAGTAAGATTATTAATTGTTGTAAAATTTGAGGATTATAATACAAAATCTGTTGTGATTTCCATAAATTTCAAGAACAATATTCTTGTATATATAAAGCAGCACAACTAAGTATGCAAGTATTTGTTTTCTCACAATATAACAACATTACACATCAAATTTCATTTCTCCAATTTGTTGGGTTTCTAGTGGAATTACCCCAAAGTACTACTGTAACCTAACGAAGGACATCTTTAATCACCTAGCTAAAATCTTAAGAATGGTCCCTGGGCATGGTGTGACTAACACGTCAAAGTGCCTCTGGCATTAAAACAGAAAAGTAGTTAAAAAAGGTTGAGATTACCACTAAGGCTCCTATGGTTCTCACAGTTTTTATCATATCGACTAAAGCTTAGCCAAAGCCTGCCCTGTTTCCCTTTTCTCCCCCTCTTAAAGCACATCCACTATGCAGGGCTTATCAAGTGGCTTTAGATGAGCCAGAGTGGAAGAAATCTGTGTCACCCTCAAGCCTGGCAGCAGACAGAGCAATATACTATCTACTGCACACACTAACCCGTCTGAGGTCATGTATACACATATTCCTACACAGGACGGGTGCGTACTTTCTTCAACAAAGAAGATCCCCGTAAATGTCCTTTTTGTAGAACTGTGATCCTAAGCAGGGCAGACACTGATTAAAATCTGTTAGGTGGCTCACCGAAGCTGGCGGAGCTGAACTTCCATCACCGTCACCTCCCTCTCTTTGGAAGAAAGCTGGGCTGCAAGACTGCTACTGTGGCTCTGTAAGTTGGATAACTCCTTCCATGTACTTTGCAGCTCTTCCTCCAGCCCCTGGTGGTATCGGAAATTATAAGCAGAATAATGTCAAATCTGATTTGTAATTTTTAGCAGGAAACACAGTCAAGAAGGAACAAGACTAATAATAACAAGGGGTGATGTGGAAGCAAACATATGTGATTGATATGCTTTTGCAATATTTGGTCCATTATGTTTTTTATCAAAATAAAAAAAAATAAATAAAAACATCTCAGTTATTTCTTTTGCTGTATTCTTCACCAGCTGGTGGACTATGTCAATGTGTTTGTGTTGAGTTACATATACTGCGCATAAACCAGTCAAAATATACGACGTGTATCACACACTGATTCACATTTAGCTGCCCTTCAAAAACTTCACAGGCCTCCTGTAAACAACAAAGTCTTTGATAAAGTTATGCATACATTTTCCTATAGACATATGTATGGGTAAGGTTCAAAATCTATATTCAGAACAGTGTTTCCTGTGGAATTGATGTCTTGGTGTGGCGGAGTGTAATAGGCGCTGCAGGGTAATGCTGCATACTTGCATAAAATAGATATAGGGCCAGATCTACAAAAGGTTTGTGTGCATTAAAACATGTGCAAACTCACGGCGCACGCAAAAAAAAAAAAAAGCACAAATTGATTTACTAACAGTGCGCACTAAGGGTCGCATCTTTCAAAGGTGCAAAATAGCACATCTGCACCCAGTTAATATGTTTGACACAATGAATATGCAATACGGGACGTTTACACGCAATTGTGCATGCGGTGGGAGGAGAAAATGTAAATATATTAATTTGGGAAATAAATGAATGAATGAGTCATGGAATACCTTCTATGACAAAAATCCTCCAACGTTACATTACCATGCATCTGGATCATTCAGCACACTGTTCCCATTAGTGCTGGTCTATACCAGAGTAGTTTTTACACTGTATTGTCTCCAGTAGTGCATGCAAAATCCTCATCTAAATAGGGCGGTCTTTGCACTGGTTTTAATTTGCACAAGCAGTCTTTGTAAATCACCCCACATGCAAAATTCTAAATTGCATACACAAATTAGTACACGCAAATTGGGACCTTTATAGATCCGGCAGTCTATTTATACACATTAATGGAGAGGGTTTCCACATGTTTTTTTTTTAAAAGGCACAGTAAACTTGGTAAATGTATTTGTTTTGGCTTCAGACTATTTTTTGTCATTTTCTTAAGTCATACTCTGTGTTGCATAAACTCTTAAGCAAATAGACTAAGTAATATATTCTAGGTCCAGTACTTCCCATGTCTAACAAACTGTGATGATGCAACTGTGACCCATCTTACATTCCCCATTTCCATCTTTCAAGTCAATGTCTGAAACAAAAATGCAGAACAGGCAGAGTGTCTTGGACTGTGATGGATGTGTGCAGGCTACTTCCTGTGCACTTTTCTTTCCAAGTGTAATTACTCTGCTGCTCTGACTTATTCAAGAGTTTCTGAACAACTCCATTTGACTAAAGCAGTAATATGTTTCATATGCATTAGTAACTGGGGGTAAAAATATACAATTCCTCCACTGCTCCTTTACTTTGGAACTTAACTATTGGCAGGCATAGTACAAGTGAATGGAAACCAAGCAGTAGCAAATGGACTGTTGTCGCTAGACCAGAGGAATTGATTTTAAACATTTTTGGAGAAAAGGTGAGATTTTTTTATACAACTCAAATGCATTTAGTGAGGGAGTACATACTTTGACACTCATATATAATGGATATAATAAACAATAGATTTCATGTAGGTTCAGGAAGAAAAGGATAGGGCACTTCTCATCATGGCTGTATGTAATGTTTCATCAGTGTGATCTTGCAGAATGTACCATGTCAGACTGTATGCAACATTTTCAGCTGCTCAGTGGCATTCATTGCCATGTGAAAGAACAAAAACCTCTCAAATGCAACTACACTGGAGTTCAAAATGGCAGTGTGAAACATATACAACTTTTTCTTGCGAATATTTTTCTTGTATTTTATTAATTTGTAGACCATAACAAACATCCTCATACATACATGTCTCATCCAAACAACTTTTCTCCCGTCACTAAGTTCATTAGGTCATTGTATCCTGTACTCAGAACTACCAAAGACAAATGTGTTGCATTTAAAGATGCCTAGAGGTTTTTCCCCAGTTCCAGAACTACAGTGGCCAGTGCCACCCCCACCCCCCAAACAAGCACCGACCAGCTTGATAGGAAATAAACACATTTCTCTTTTTTTGCCTGTAAGAGAAGTTTGATCTAACATGATTTACTCTGATGCTAGTCTGATTACTAGCTAATTGTCAAAATGCTAGTGTACTTCATAAGATGAAACTAATTGTGGTTCGTATATATATAAAAAAAAGTATTGAGAGTAAAAATTCATTTTTCAGAATCATTATTATTATTATTATTATTATAATTATTATTATTACTACTACTACTACTACTACTACTACTACTACTACTATGCTCGGGTGTACTGATGCACTGAAATTCTAGGCTGACACCGATACTGAGCTTTAAAATAACAACTTAGCTGATATTTTATGTGGATATTGTATTGTATTGTACTTTATTGATCTCAGAGACTGAGAAATTTACATTCCAGTTACAACTGATCAAGATACATTAGACACAGACAAACATGGGAATACAGATACAGTTGAACTGACGTCCGCTGCCGTCGACCGGCGCCTCGTTTATGTAGAATGAAAAGAACAAACATGAGGGAATTGAGGAGAGAAAAAATATCAATGTTATTTTCTGTTAGTGCTAATTACTTTTTACTGTTATTTATTTCCTCTTTTGTGCCAAGGAAACAAAGAGATCTTTCAGGTCCTTTTGTAAATGAGCACAAATTAAAGCTTAGAAACTCATGAAATAACACAACATATAAACATTAACTACTGCCCCTACTGCCAGTAAAATTGCTGGTATTGGTTATAAAGATCGATCTTGGCCTATACCAATGTTTGGCCATCTTATCTGTACATCCCAAAGTTTTACTCTCTACGGAGATGTATTTTCATGTAAAATTAGTCCAATCTTTCTGGATTGCTTTTTTTTTTTTCCAAACAAAGCTATTCAAGATATAAGGTGAATATTCTTACATTGAAGTCACCTTTCTCCAACATCACTCTACTATACTTCTCATAATATTTTTGTGAATGTGTCCCTGAACGGACTTGTCCCCATGTTCATACCTTGACTCTGGACTGGGCGGCATCCGTCTGCTCTCGCTGGGTGTTGACCTGCCTCTCTTTCTCCTCCAGGTCAGCTTGCAGGGCAGAACAGCGGGACATTAATCCCTCTTTCTTCTCCTCAATAGCCTGCACCACCTGCTGCTCCTCCTCCTTTTTCCTCCTACACTCAGTCTTCATTTCCTGGATAAGCAAGGTGTGTATGTGTAAGGAGGCAAGTAGAGGGGGTCACAAGGGCCAAATAAACAATGGTGACGAGAGGAGGAGAATAGCAAAAAAAAGATTCAAACTGAGAAAGTGAAAAAAGAAAAGCAACCTACAGGGCTGAGGCTGAAATGAATATGTAAACAGTGGACCGCCTTTGCTGTGGGAGGCCCCTGCATGGGCTGCTGATTGGCCAAGGTCACCTGTGCTGTGCGACTGGGCACATGCGGCCAGATGTTGGCTGGCGCAGGCCGAGCCATGCTGCAAGAACTGGTCTCATGCAGGTACAGGGGCCAGTCTGCCAGCTTTAATGACAGGCTCCTAATGAGAACCGTGCTTGCTGCAAGACCCATTAGACTCAACCTAGGTCTCCTTTGATGCTGTCCCCCACGATTTCTCGCCATGAGACCTTACCAAGCCTGTGTAAGGACCATTCCTTTATCAATTAATCATAGCTCGGTCCCATCTAAGCGTAATTAGGGGGAAGCCACACCATCACATGCACTCTTTTCACTTCCCCTACTGAAGTAATCATTAAGAATTTATCTGCAAGTTAATAACCTGCTTTCCCTTTTCTTTTTCTCTGTCTGTTTCACATGCACAACACACACTTAAGACACACTCTCCTTTTCCAGCTGTTAAGTATTCTCTGTTGTCAGTGGCAAGATAGACAGGTAAAAGCAAGAAAAGGTGAAACCAAGACAGGGTGAAAAGTGAGGGAAAAGGCTTAGAGACACAGACTCTTTCTCCCTTAAATGATTGAACGCCTGTGGCTACAGCCACAGGGGACTTGTCGTGTTTGGTGTCACACAGAGAACAGATTTTTAGAGACTAGAGGTCCAGGCTGCCACAGAAAATTTGTTCCACCAACCTTAAGTTCCTGAGTCTTGTTCAGCAGTTGTTCATGCAGAGCTGCCAGCTCTTTCTTCATTAAGGCACTCTCCTCATCCACTGTTGTCCTCCTCTGTGCCAAGTGGTTAATCTCTTGTTGCTGCCCTGTAACTGTCTGTGGCAGACAGAGAGAGAAAGAGAGACAAAAAAACTTAGTGAGAAAAATAACCACAGGTTTCACTGCAAAGAAAGCATAATTACCTCTGCCAAAAAGATTATGGGATCGCTTATACTCTGTCGACAGGATTACATAAAACATACTGCATGCATTTCAGGAAATTTGGTTGAAGGATAGGGCATGGACCAGTGACAAACCCATTAAGTTTTGGAGCAGATCCAGTCATTGCTTTTTCTACTATTACAACATAGGTCTTGTGATTGAATTATAGAACTATGGAACAAAGGCACACTCATTTGCTCCCCTCTTCAAGTTCCTGCAGGTTTCAACTAGTTAAAATGAAGACATCTTCCTATTTCTGGGGTTGGTCTTAAGTGATGGTCCCACTGTGAATAGAGAACAATATTGAGTGATCACAGGAATTTGAAGCCCCCCCCCCCCCCAGCCTAAGCATTATGCTGTCTGACTTGCCATGTGACTGCAATGCAGGATGTATAATGTAATTAGAGTACACTAGCTAAGAAAGTATATTACAAAGATATAGATGATGATTTTCTTATTTTAATCTTGGGATTTTACATGCTGTTTAAGTATGTCTGATTGTAGAAAAGCAGTTCTTTATTTTAAAATTTGATATTTATCTCTGATCAGTTCTTCTTTTCCTTCAGAAGTGAAAAAACCAAACACCTAACAATAAAGATCTCATGATACGCTGTTAATTTTCAGAAACCAAAGGCCATTAGCATACCTTAGTAAATGTTGATTTCAAGTTTTTTTTCACTGCATTTATGTCCTCAGTAGGAGGAGACTGGCCTCTTTACACTGCATCACCTGGGGTTTGGCATTGGCTGGTAATCCACAGCCTTCTTTGGGTACACCCTCCTCTCAAATAACACTGTGTTCTGGGATGCAATTAATTGCCATGTTGAGGGAAATTGAGGGAAATCGCTCAGATATATCCAGATAGTGGATTTAGTGTTCCTCGCTACTCCTAGCTCACCGTGCTAAGAACAGAGGGGCTTTAATAGAGATTTATACCAGAGAGCAGAAAATAAATTCAAACATTGATAATGAGGTAGGCAAGAACAATTTGAACCTCAGTAGAACGCAGTTGATAGAATAAAGGATGGGGGCTGGAGTGGGG
>JAPSES010000104.1:5402007-5420481 GCA_029822895.1 Maxillicosta whitleyi
TTTTTTTTCCCCCCCCCCCCCCCCCATATTTCCCAGCCCTACTAAAGAGCAACTTCACCAAGCTTATGGGCTGAGCCACTAGAGCAAATGCAAATGTGATTAATCAAAATCTATGCAATGGAGTAAGTTATCTGCAGCATAAAGTTTACAGAAATGAGTAGAGTTGTTCTTTCCTCTCAGAATTTGAATTCTGTATGCTGAAAAGTAACTGGCATTTTTTCCCAAAACACTGCAGTTTTAATATATTGAATACGAATAAGAAATATAGAGATGTCACCTGTATTTTCATTTTCATAATGATGTTGTGTATACCTACTGTTCTTTCAAGTAAAACCTTCAGGTCTCTTGTAATGACCTTATTTTATTAATGAAAGTTGCATCTAAGATTATTCACCAAACACACTGTCAGGATGGAACCTGCTTGATAACACTGTACCTGCTCCAGCTCCTGTATCTTGTAGTCCTTACACTGAAGGATCTCCAACACTTTCCTGTCCTTCGTCTCAGCTTTGTGCTTCTCACTTGAAAAAAGACAAATAAAAACATTAACATACATTCCTGGTCACCCTACCTTGTCAGCTTTGTAATGTTTCGCTCTGACACGTACTCGCTCGTGTACATTGTGTAACCATCTTGTGAACTTTCCATTTTTCATTTACTCGTGTTGTATTTTCACGGTTGATTGTGGTGCTAATTTATGCACTATGCACTATAAACTACCATCCCTATTTTAAATATAATACTTTTTAATATATCCAATTAACGTTGGGGTTTATATTTATAAAAAGAAAAAGACAGTTAGTAAACAGATTACAGTACTACTACTCCCACAGAAGCTCCAGACTCACACTACCACCTCTTTTATCATGATGAACTTTTAGGGAGACAAAAACAGAACAGCAATTGGGGACCTGTTTGTTTCAACTGCTTTAGGCCACCAGGGGCCACCCATTCCCTCCACTCATCACGTACACTTCCCATCTTCGAGGCCTTTCCTCTTGTCTCTTTGCCTCTTCTGATCAGCCCTGTCTCCTGGTAGACACTGAAATAAGTATCTGGTGTTCCCCAGAGGAGCTGGAACGCAGTCTGGCCTAGCTACATCTCCTTGTATATCGGGCTGTGTTCTCCATGTCCTGAGCAACCAACCAATCACTGTACAAGATCTGCAGGGGAAGGGGAGGGGTGGCTGAATGGCGGTTCCCAGTGGGCACCAGCGCTTGACTGGAGTCGACACAATTACCATGTCAATATCCTCCTGTGCATCAGGTGATACAATACACATACGCTCTCTGGGTGCATGTTCCCTCACCAATCTCACTTTGATGGGTTTCCTAAGGGGCTATCAAGGAACTGAAGGGCTGAGGTTGAGGAGAAACGAGAGGCGCAGGCACCGAGGAACTCTCTACACACTGATACAGCAACATGTTTTAACCATACTAAGTGTCTACCATCAACTTAGAGACTTTAAGAAGTAGTTTGTGATGTCACTGTATTAGAGCTGTGGGAAGTGGTCAGAATCAATGAGATTTCACAGTCCCTGAAATAATCTCATGGGCCACACAATTTCATTATCAACTAGTGACTGACCGACATGCTTCCTTTTTTTTTCATAGGAAATACCTTTCAGTTAATCATTTGTAGTCAATGAGAACCATTATTTTGATTTCTACTAAGACACAGAAAAATATAAATATACATCTTGGTATTGAATTTTAATCAGGTTAGACAATCACCAATTCACAGAGCTAGAGAAGAAACAAGATTTCTGCACATAACTCCTGGCTGGCTATTGAAAATCCACCCAGTAATAGGAGGTTTAGACCAATTATAAGCCACTTTTACACAGAGATCTGGGTGGAAAAAAAAGGTGAGATGGTGATCCCACCCCTTTTCCACCATTGACCAATTTTCTCAGCCAAGCCAGAGTAACAGAGGTGAGACAGGCCGGACTTTTATACAGTGGACCTGCATTCTGGAATCAAAGGGGTGGTGACGCAGAGTATAGTGTAATGTATAACTTGCATCTCAGAAATACCCTGAGCATAGCAGTGTTGCTAACCTCTCCAGAGACTGCCTGTCTTTCACCGTTCCACAAATGTTAGCATAGACAGAGTCCTCTACCCGAAGTGACAACAGCTGGCGGATGTTGGCTTCTCTCCAGTTCACCATCTTTTTCGTCGCATTGATCTGTTTGTTTACTCTACACGGTCTGTGCGCATTTTTACTGCACATTTAGTACGTCATCAAAACGGAACGGAATGAAGGGTGTTTCTTTTACATAGCGTACCAGAATCATGAAGTCCTTTACCACAGATCTGTTACTACCTCCAGAGTCATTACAGAGCTGTGATAAAGGTGGGACCAAATGATCAGACCACTTTGTTTACACATACATCATGGAAAAAAAAGGTGAAATATTCCCATAACAGAAGTGCTGTGTAAAAGGAGCTACAGTCTATTCAGACAAGATTCTGCCAAATGTGACGTTGCTGTTTTTACAAAAAAGTTTAGAAATGTGGTTTCACTTTACCACAGTGGCAAGAAACTGTGCAAGGGCATCTAAATTTATGTTTTGTTTTGATTTGGAAAAGTAAGAGAAAGCTGCAGAAGAGGTGTATTTTCTTTTTTTTTTGTATAATTTCAGACTCCGTAGTTTTAATAAGAGTCTTTAGGGTAATAAGATTAATAGAGATTTGAGAATAATGAGAGTTACACAATTAATCAAATTACAATCAAAGTGTCTGTATAATTACAGTATACAGTTACAAAATGCTGCAATTTCAAAAATCCAGTGAGTGAGATTTTGGAGGATCTACTCGGAAAAATGTAATGCAGCATATCTAATTACATTTTCATCAGTGTATAATGTAAAAAAAAAATACCAATCAGCTTATTTTTAGGTACTGAAACTTGTGTGGTGTATGATCACATAAATATGTGTTGTGTTGACAAGGACAAATGAATGCCAGTGTTGAGGCAAAACCATTTAATGTATCCTCTGTTGGAAAAATCAGTCCATGATTCAGCAGGCCTCCATCAAATTTTCAGCTACTTGGAAATCATTAAAAAAAAAATAGCTCATATTGTGCTTTTTACATGTCTATGATTATTTTATGATTTTGTTCCATTAATTTAGTTCTTTTTTTTTTTTGTTGATTATTACTAATTTCTTAAGCAGATCCCTTCTTTTGTGTGTGGATGGCACATCAAGTGAATTTGGAACTGTTTTTGTGCGTATTTTATTCAATCTATAAGCTATATTGATATAGTACTCCAAGAATAAATATATTAAGTTTATGTAACTGTACATGATCAGAAAAAACAAACCTCCGCACTTCTCAGAAAGTTCCCATGCCACTGTTTTTGGTATAGCTTAGCCACCCTGCAAAAGAGGTCATATTCAATACCACAATTTATCCGATAAAGACAAGTATTTGGCAGGAGCGTTTCAGCTGTCCAGAATGGGAGCGGCAGAGAGGAGTGTTTTCATTAAAAGCGTTTTCATGGTTGAACTGCTAGACCGGGGATAAGAAGGCTTAAATCAGCATCTGCACCAGATTCAGTCGTAACCCCAGAAGAATGGCCGAGGTGCCTTAAACACCCCTTGAACGACTTTCACACATATTTCTCTTCACTTGTGAGATAAAGGAATTTTCAGCTGCTGAGCTTCTCAGGTAGCAATTTGAAAGATGAATGTACTCACCGCTCAACCACCAAACTGACAGCCTGGGTCAAGTCTGGATTTGCCACTTGCAGCCGTTTCCATAGGGACCACACAAACTCCTTATCTGCCTGTGAACGCAAAGGATACAATAACTCAAGCTGAAATTGTTAATTGAGACAGGTAGTGTTTTTCAATACATTTGTCTCCAGATGTAGCAGATTATGTATTTCTGCTTGAAAACAAAAAATTAAATAAGATGCTCAATGACATTAGCATAAGACAGACCGAGTAGTCAATCAATAATTTAACCATCTTGTACAAATAGTTTTTGATCTGGCCTGCCCTCTCTAATTATGAATCTCTCTTAACAGGAACCCCCTTACTGAGATGTGACCTTCGACTCAAGGGGAGCAAGCATTGACACTTGTCATTATGCACTATTTATGACTGGGGAGAGCAGGGATCCAAATCAAAACACAGCAGTCGAGCTTGCATTTTCTTTATTAATCAATTGCTCTCTCCAGATATGTTTTCCACTGCAGCTCCAAAGTAACTAGCCCCAAAGAAACTCAAAACTGATGACAGAGAGAGTCATCCTCAAGTAGAAAAACCCAGCCAGCCCCTGACACATTTCCAATTCAAATTGTCTCACTGGTTTTTCAAACATTTTTAAGCTACATTACATTTAATGAGGGACATCTAAAAACTACATTTTCTGACATTAAAAGACAGAATTATACCAAATCGACTTAATATAAAATTATCTGATAAATTATGTTCACATCATCATAAGATAAAAGTCATCCCTCCCACTGGAATCTACTGGTCTCCAATTAGTACATGAATTTTAACCCCCTTTTCAAAAGTGTCTAATCAATTATTTACTAAAATGGCAGAAGCAGACCTTGATAAGACCATGAGCTGAACATACAAAGTGGAAGGACTGTAGATCTGTCTGTGTATACATATGTGTATGATACAGAGTGAGAGTGGGTGAAAAAGGGAATGGAGATCTCACCAAATCAGTCCAGTAAACTAGCAAACGATGAAATTAAGTAGCATGGTTGGATTGAAATAGGTGGTCTCCCTCTGCCTGGCCTTTGGCTGCCATTAGTCATTCCACAGACAAGTGTTCAGTCAGGAGCCTCATCAAGAGCTCTCCTCTGCCATGTGTACTTAAAAATGCAATGAATGTGTGTTTGATGATCACTGAATTATTCATTTAAAATCTAGACACTAAAACACCATGGGCTAAACATACCAAAGAGAACTACTGGAATTCAGCCACATATTAATAAAATTAGCATGGTCTAGTAGGATCATTTGCTGGCCGACAGATGAGCCTCTTTGTAGTTAATGGCTGTCCTGAAGTACATCTTGCCAGAGACTTAAGACATCAATGGTATTCAAATGCCACTGTTTAAGTGGGACACTGCACAACTAAAGGTCCCTATTAGACAGATAGAATCACTGATGTTCTACCCAGACAAGACCACCAAGGATGGTCTCACTTCAATGTAAAGCATTGGGCACTATCACTCAGAAAGAAATAAGTATCACCATAGTGTTGGCAGGTAAACTAGTAGTACCATGATGTGTTACACCTCAAAAATACATCATAACCAGAGCTGATACTGATTGAGTAATCAAAGAAAACAATAACGAATACGAGGAACAAATAAAAAATGCACAGTCAAAATGAAAGTATTGGCGTCCAACATGAGCTTTTCTTACAATGTTTTCAAGTTGGTTTAATAAAAAGAGAAATAGGACCTTAGGATACCTTTTCTGATCTCGGCTTATACTCAAAAGTTTCTGGGATGATATTTTTATGTGTACAGGGACATACATATGTAGCAGGCCACGAATTCCGAACCCTGTGATACTGGCCTACTCTAACTGCTCCTTGACATTTCCACCAGCAGTGCAAAAAAGAGACACCCTGAGGTTTAAATCACTTTCTTTTTCTTGGATAAAAAAAAAAAAAAAAGACTTAATGATGTAGTTTCTTGTGTCTTTAAGAAATTCAGCAAACTCTACTCAATGCTTACCTTGAGATTTCATAGACATTTACTGAATGTATTAGAGGAGAGAGCTGTCAACCTGACAATTAATGTACTCAGATTGTAATGTACTGTACTGGGAATGTGCACAAATAACCAGTAAGTTGATCGGTCTAATCAATCACTTTGTTTTTTAAGAGTTAACTCATTTTTTTAGGGTAGGGGGTATTTACATTTTACACCATAGAGATGCAAAAATAATGTAAATGTCTAATGTAAATAGTGCTGTTTCTGTCTAGCTAACACATATGTAAAGTCTGATTACAAGGTATACTTCTGGTTCCCCCCATTCCTTAGTTGGTGAGGTTTTATTATGATTATCATAATGATTATGATTGTCATTATTACTATGATTATTTTGGTTTAGGTGGAGGGTATGTTAACAACAATGTCACAGTCAAACAATTGATCAACATAAATTCAGCTCAACTTGAAAAAGTAATTAAAAGATCCACTCCTACACTGCACTGAAATTACAAACATGTTCTTTTCTCTATGAACTGGCAGTAGCTTGATTTGTTCATTTCTCATTCTGTTCTGCAAAAACACAAATTTAATGAATAAAACATGAATAAAACATATTTTTAAAGTTAATAAGGTGCATTATCTTTAAACAAAAATTACAGGATACTACCAGAAGCTTTGCTAATCAAGTTGAATTTTCAAAAAATAAAAAAATATTAAATTTGTCTTGCATTTTATAACATAATGAAAATATTAAATACAACTAGTAAAACTTAAATTTGTACTGAAATTTGAGGGATATTTAGTCTTAAATCGGCAGTACTAGATTTTGATGCAGAAAGCAGATTTCTTCATTATGCCATCTGCTGCTTTATTACATTTAATATGAATTAAAAGTAAAAAAAAAAAAAAAAAAAAATCAAAAATGCTGAAAATATTTATCTCCCTTTCATTTACTTAATGAGAACAGTATCATGTATTAACCAGTGAAAATGCAGTGATCTAAAGTGGATATAATTTTACTGACATCTGGAACACCATCACTATCAATGATCTATAGACACTACAATAAGGAAAAATAATTTTGCATTTTCAAAATTCCAAATGCATCGCTTTTCACCATTATGGAACCTTGTAAGGATCTCCTGCAAATGTGGCAGATTTGAGAATGAAATCTGTTAAAGTAAACTCTAAAAAAGTGAACTTCACTATGCAAACTAAACTTTATACACAGGATAAATAAAGTAAACAGGCACTCATGTGGTTACAGGCACACAGCAACAAATGTTCCAGCTCCATGTGTTAGGTGGTATCCATAGCCTAATAAAAACTCAGATTTAACACATCATCAGCTGCAGCTGTCTACCTGTATGGGAAGGTAGTGTAGATATGCAAAGTGAGATCTGCCTGGTTCAGTTCAGTCATGCTGTTAGGCACCACCTGGTGGTGAGTATGCAAGGACACTCTGCTTCAATCACTGACTCACAAGGTGAAGAAAAAAGGTTTTCAACTGTGCACCTGAGCTCGTTCTGCGTCTGAGTTAAGATTTATATGACAATTTAAAAAGACAAAATGGGGTTAGTCTAATATAAATATATTTGCAAAAGAACATGTATTACCAACAGTGCCTTTTGATTTCTGAGAATAGTTCAAAAGAGTATTCTAAATGAGAAATTTTGCACATGGCAGTAATAACAGGGAAACAATAGGATGTACTCTTAAATAAAGTAGATAATAAGCAGTAGAAATGTAATCTACATATTAACATCTGCAGGAGTAAATTAGAAATTGCTGACTGATATACATGCTTGTATTTTCTCTCCAGTGATTATTTTATTTTGAATGGTACTACATTGTTGGTGCATTATGTGTCTAAAATGAATGACAAACCAGAGAGTGAATGAATAATGGATCAATAATGTAAAGCACTTTGGGTGCCTTGAAAAGAACTATAGAAATGTAATCCATTATTATTATTTCCATCATCATCATCTGTATTATTCTTGTTGTTATTAATATTATTATTATAAGGATTTTGTCAAATTTCATATTTATAAATCAGCATATTCACGGCTTCACTGATAAGAGACATCATTTGATTTGTAGTAGGAGATGAAGGAGCCTGCACTCATCCACCTAATGCAGCTCACAACAGTGCAACGACAGTCAGGACCATTTTTTTTCAAATTTTTTCCTATTTGAAAATGATTGTAATTTCAGATTCTGTTTTGCCTCAATGACACATGCACATCCTCAGGCATATGAGTAGGCTGAATACTTGAGTCATACATGTATGATTCTAACCATCAATCATTTATCATACAAGCACGCAATAAAACAGTTTAAAAACAAAAATGAGGTTTAAATCACAATTTCTAGATCACAAGATGGTTTTCCTGTTTGCTTAGTATAAGTCTGAACAAACAGTCCAAAATGTAATAATGTTCTTTTAACAAAGAGGTAAAGCAGTAAAAGAAAAGAAACATGTAGATATTTAAGGAGCTGAAACTACTGAAGCTTTCCATTTTTGTTTAATATCTTATTCTATTAATTTCTTCTTTACAAATTTGTTGATTATACCATACTGCCAAATAACTGATTAATTATTTATCCTAAATTATTGGTTCAGGAATAGCTGTCATTACAACATTTGCTAGCTGCCTTTACCATCTTAATTTAAAAGTAATCTTAACCTCATTCACAAAGAACGTGAAAAAGGCTGTACTTCCTGTAAGATAACATGAAATCAGATAAAAGATAATACAATAGGAGTATGTGATTACGATTTTTATTATATTTATTTACAGACCTGACACTGCATCAGCTCATCTGATAAACTCTTCACTTGATCTTCCAAAACCAGGATGCGAGTGTCGTCTTTGGATGACATTGTGGGGCTGCAAATGAAGTCAGGTAACAAAAAATTACATATGTTTCATAAGTTACAAGAACGTTATATTTGTAGCTATGGGAGATCTGATTTTACAGAAGGGTTAGTATAATAGCCCTTTCGTAATTCAGCGGTGATTAATGCCAACTTGTGAACGAAAGGTATCAACTTTCTAAAAGCGATATTGGGGCAGGTTCTCTTCTGTTCATGTCGGTTATGAAAAATGGCACTGGAATAAATACGGGAATTTTCTGAGGATTTAACAAAGAGAAGTGAACACTATCTCTTACCTTTGTTAACCAAGCAGCTATCAACAACCTATAGCTAACAACTGTTAAAGCTAACGTTAGCTTGCGTTAGCTACCTATCATAAACTCATAGCCTGATATGTTTCTTTTCTACTGTTGACAACCTCCGCTAAGTCCGTCTCCAGCGTAACTTTACAACACGCTTCAACATGAGTTGTATTCGCATCTCCGTAAAGTATTCACTGTCGCTGTTCCTACAAATGTAAAAGCAACTTTCTGGGTGAATAACGCTGTTGTCAATAACTACGGAGACGCTTCCTCCTTTCAAACGGTCCCGCTGTTTTCCGTTTCTGTACCTCTACGTCACAGCCTTCACGTCAATTCGCGACAGCTATGGCCGATTTACAGCAATACGAGGCTCCGATGATGTGACTGTAGAAAGCAGTGGTTTCCATCGAAGTTGGGTCTAGTAAGTTATACCCATGAGTGTTTGAAGTAGTTCTTAGCTACATTATTTTTGTGTAACATACCCAAACAACTTTTACTCTCTTTTGTATTTTTTGTAGACATCCCACGCAATATGAAGAGCAAAAATGGACACAATTAAGTGTAAAAGTTCTATATTTATTAAACACATATCTGGTGGTTAACTTTACACAGAGACCAACTCCAGAGCTATGAAAAATGGAGAAGATTTTAGAGAATTTGTGATGGCACATGCTTCTTTGACTCATAACAGTAAACAGTGGTTGAGTACCTTATTGGCTTCAAATCCCACAAATCCTTTAAATGAACAAATAACTGAATACATTTGGACATTTTAACACAAAGCTGGATTAAAGCCTTTAAAAAATCTAAAGAAATATTTAAATAAATATAATATCTGAATTTAAATTATTTTAAGGTATTCTGTTGGTGGTGTTGTATAAGTAATTTTAATAGAATTCATGATATTAACAATTGTACTTTAGATATACTAATTATTAGTTATCTCTGAACTATTACGATATGAACACTAAGTAAGTAAAAAGAAAAATTACAGAATTCCATGGAAGGTGGTAGAAATACAATAGAGTAAAAGTAACATCAATTGCAAAGGGTCATCAATATCACTCAGAAGATCATTGCCCACGCTCTTCCCTCTAGAAGGACCTCTATAGCACCCGCTGCCTCAAGAGGGCATGCAGCATCCTGAAGGACTGTAAACACCCATGACACCAGGTGGTTGAGCTGCTGCGGTCTGGTAGGAGAGTCAGGGCTGTGTGATGACAGACAAACAGACTCAGGGACAGTTTTTACAACAGAGTAGTAGCCCTAATCAATGAACAGACTTAAGTGTGGACACAAGTAGTTCTTTTTACACACTGTGTTTATCATTTTTGTACATGTGCATATTTTTGCACATTTTATAGATTGTATTATTATGTGAATATTTTGTTGTGTTTTTACTGTTGCATGCTTTGTCTTTTGCATCATATGGGGTAGTGCTCCAATTTCACTGTGAACATAGTATGTTGGTGCAATCTCATCTTATCTTTTCTTATTTTACCATATCATATCTTATCTCATTGTATCTTATCTTTTCTTATCTTATCTCATCTTATCCTGTCTCATCTTATTTTATCTTATCTTAATTGTTTTACAAGGCTATAAATATTCAATTTTGATAGTAAACCTCAACAGCAATGTGAATGATACTCATGAGAGATACGTAGCATTAAAGTGGCATATGAGTTTCGTCACCAATTTTTCATCAAATCTGTAAAACGTGAGTCCTAGCCGAAGTATTAGGAATCTGTTAGTCTTTCTGCGATTACTTACCTGAATGTCTTCCCTTATGGTGAACATTTTTTAAGTGTATTCCACCAAAAACAATCCATTTGTTTACAAAAAGAACCCTACAGGTATTTTCAGAAATTTTTCGCAACGTGCATTATGGGAAGCAGAGCTCCAACCTTTTCCGGGTTTGTCACCACAGGCTGCTGCGGCCATAATGCAGCTGCCTGAACCTTGTTTCCCACAATGCTTGCTGTGACAAAATTCCAAAAATACCTGACTGATCTACCCGCTCTGTTTGTAAACAAATTGATTATTTTTGGTGGAGTACACTTTGAAATTGAAGAGCCCTTTTCCAAAACGCTATATATATTTTTATTGACTTTCTCTGTCAATAGCGACTGGGTAGCTTAGTGGCTTTGGTGTGGCAGATTGCTGGTTCAGTCCTCAGGTGGGCCCTTGGGTAAGGCCCTTTACGCTATACATCCCTGCAGCGTCTCATTGTACCAGTTCCAATCCTGGATAAATACAGAGGGTTGTGTCAGGAAGGGCATCAACCTAAAAACCTGTGCCAGATCAACATGCGAATGTGATTCACTGTGACGACTCCTGAAGGGAAATAAACCTACTTTTTATTGTCTTTCTCTGTCAGTATCACTGAAATTTAAGTTATAGCCTAATGTTTAAAATTGTTAGGGAAATAGCAGATAACATTAACCTAGTTCCAGTTTTCCTGGTGCTATCTTAAAATCAGATTGTTTTATAGTGTTTTGGAAGAGCTCTTCAATTGTAAGTAAGTAAAGTTTATTTGTATACCACCTTTCACAGACAAGGGAGGTCACAAAGTGCAGTACAAAGAATCAATAAAATACAGATAACAAATTGTTCACTATTTGAGGAGATTTCAGGTGACTAATCATATGGATTTACTAACAGATTCATGATACTTAGGCTATGGCTCAGGTTTTACAGATTTGATGAAAATTTGGTGATGAAAGTCATACGTAGCTTTAAGATATCATATTGATCTTTTAAGTGATACTTTATATATTGTACACACAATGCTTTTTATACATAGGTGACACACATATAGCCTTAAATATCATATTAATATTTGCCTGTAAAATCGTGTTTTTAATGAAATGCTGAAAGATCAAAGACAGTATGCACAGTGCATTTTTAACACTAAAGCTATAGTGGGAGTTTGGGGAGCTGGATGCAAACAAGGAACAGCAAGAGGAAAATGAACAAAGACATGTGTTTGACATCTGTTTTGCTGGTGAGACAAGACAACTCCATATTGTATGGCTAATGTACTTAAGTGTCCGGCCAGATTTGGAGCACAGGGTGAGAGAGGAAAATGAAGAAATATGAGGACTGGCACTCCTCTTCACTCAGACAAATGTTGGTTCATCTGCTCACTGCTTCATACACACACACACACACACACACAAAGAGAAAAGATGCAATTGACTTAGCATGATTAGGCTGTTCCTTGACCCACGAACACAGCCTCTCATTAAGATCCTCATTTGCGGAACAATTTTAGAGGCAGTAGACTGGTACATAATGTGCAACATCTGCCTGCCCCGTTTCTTGTTCAGACACACACACTGACACATGGTATCTATCTCACTTTCTCTCGTCACAGGATATAATGACCGTCATAAATCTGCAACAGGGTTTTGAATCTGGTGTCTACAGCCGTTGTCAGGTCAAAAGTCAGATTAAACGCGTTGAAAAAAGGAAGAAAAGAAGAAAAAAGGTAATTCTAAATTAATTATATAGAATTTATGACCCAGTGACTCAAAAGGATCACACACTAAGCATCCTTACTTTCATCATCAAATATATATAGTATATAATTTAGCCTCAGATGATTCCACCTGCTTACATGTTCTAAGCAGGCATGTTCCACCATGTTTTGACTATGACTGCTGTTGATGTTCCCTATATGTGAAGCAGCTGTATTTCTCTGTTTTAAGTGTTTTTGATCTGCTCCATTAATGACAGATTAATCTACATCTCAGACCATTTTAACCCTTTTACACCCATGGGGATCACCTGTGACACCATAGCACATGTGCATTTCAAATTACTGTAACTCCTCGCTACTTCGTACAATTTTAATCCTTCAAACTGCCCCTGAAAGGTGGACAGGAATTGTTTCAGAAACTACCACTCGTAAAATAAAAAACGTCTGGCTATTGACAAATATAACAGCCTGTAGCATAGACTCAGAAAGCTCCAGAAACGTAAAACTGTCAAAAACTGATTTTTGCAATCTCAGAAATGTTCAATCTGCACTTTTCAAGGATTTATAAAAAAGAAAGTTGAAGAAAATTCAATTCTGTTTTTGTCCTTTTCCTCTTATAACACACAGCTTTAGGTATTTAATTATATAAGAATGTTAAATACTTGACAGATTTAGAAAGTTCTACTTCTGCTGGTTAAAAGGTGTCAAGTACTTACACATAGGACATATTTTTGACACAATTATTGACAAAAATAGACCCAAAAAAAAGACCAGGTGTTTTAATAAATATATCTATTATGGTACTAAAAGGGTTAAGCACATGTCTCCTGCAGTTACAATAAAAAAGCATAAATGTTCACAATCCCTGTTCAGCCTCTGTTTGTATCAGATGAATGATTTCAGATTTAAGCTTATCAGTCATCTATTAGAGGATTCTATGGAGTTAATTCAAAGATATATTAGAGCACATTAGTAATTTAACAGAAAATGACTTATTGTTTGAATAGAGAAGAGTGTAAATTTCCCAGTGGTGGCACGGTGGTGCAGTGGCCAGCACTGTTGCCTCACAGCAACAAGGTTCTAGGTTAGAGCCTGTGTGCTTTCCCTATGTCTCTGGGTTCTCTCCAGGTACTCTGGTTTCCTACCATCATCCGAAGACCTGGCATTTATTAGGTTAATTGGTCAGTCGAAATCATTTGTAGGTTTGAATGTGGGAGGGAATGGTTTGTCTGTATACTTCAACCCTGCAATGAATTGGCAACATGTCCAGGGTGTACCCTACCTTCGCCAGTTAGTTGCTGGGATAGGCTCCAGCATCCCTCTTGAGGTTTGGAAAGTGAATTTCAATGAAGTTCCCACCATAGATTGCCCTGTATGACCCTTTAAAGGAGGGATGAAGATTAATAATTCTTCAGTAATTGTCAGTGTTCATTTATTCATCTAATTGGTCAAACAAACCATAACAACTCCATTGTTACAGTATTGTCTGGGAACATTACTAATCATCTAAACCAGGGATTCCCAAATTTTTAAACTTGTGACCCCAAAAATAATATGCCAGAGTTTTGTGACCCTGGAAGCTTCAGGCACTGATAGCACATGGTTAGGGGAAGATACAATGGCTTATGTACGGGGTGTCCCAAAAAAAATGGACATAAATTGAGATGTCCATATCGGAGTAACTATATGGTTACGAGAAATTATACGCAATAGGATTTATTTTGGACATAATATATTTTATTCTACAAATTTCAAACAAAAAAATCCAGAGGATGGTAATTTTATAATGTTCCAAATTTATTACAAATGTTCAATGTGTGCAAGAGTAAGAGGGGAATCACTGAGGCTCTGGACAATGTTACACACAACATGCTGCAGCGAATGTGGCAGGAACTCCACTACTGACCTAATGAGTGCTGCATCACAAATGGCACACACATTGAACATTTGTAATAACTTTGGAACATTGTAAAATTACCATCCCCAGAATTTTTTGCTTGAAATTTGTAGAACAAAACATTTTATGTCCAAAATAAATACTAATAAGCATAATTTCTCCTGACCATATCGTCACTCTGATATGGACATCTCAAATTATGTCAATTTGTTTTGGGACACCCTGCATATTGATGTAATAAAAAAATGACTTGCTATTAAATATACTATTTACTTATGGTTTAACAAAACATAGTCTTTTCCTAAACCTAACCAAAGTGGTTTTATTGGCTGGTATGGAACTCTCTTAACTCCAGTCTGTGAATGCAAAGTCCAGATTATACAAATCTGCCATTCACCCTAACCATCTCCTGCCCTCCTACCTAATAAAAAAACATTTTAAATATGAATAGTGGATGGGAAAAGATGGTGGTTTGGCTGGAATAGTACAAAATTCACCAAGTTGTTTTATCCTTATACAGAAAGGTGCAATTGGTTGTGAGTTGTGGTTGTAATGTTCTTTAAAAAAAAAATAACTTAAAGTATTAAAGTCTCCTATTTTGTTGTCTGTCAAGAAAAATATGCTATCAAAACAACCTTTGCACCTTGATTTAACTTCTGAAGAGTGTTACCAAGTCACATACACAGCAGTAAATCAAACAATCAAATAACAAATGTAAACTGACTCGTGTTTGAAGCTGTATTTGTAGGCCTCTTGTGTCTAATTGCCCAACAGTTAAAATGTGACGAGCCACCCCTTAAAACAAGACAGCTCTTGTATTGACAATCTCAATCAGCATGCACGTCTCACCTGTGTTCTGCCTCAGTGGAGCCACAGAAGAGTTCAAGTGCTAGGCAGCATTTAGTCTACCGGGGAAGAAGTGACACAGAATTGTGATCATGCAAATGCACCTGCATGAAAAATTCAAGAACCAAATGACAAGCCTTGGAGTGCCAATGCTGACAGAGGAAGGAAGAGAGGCACATCCCCGGGAAAAACATGACACTCCATGGAGAATTGTGAAAGCAAAGTCTCCGCCTGCTGCCTCAGGTAAGTGGGGATATTGTCTGCATTAATGTGGCCTAGCTTTGATGCTGAGGGAGGAAAGAACCTTAGAACTGTGAGAGATGACAATAGATACTAAAGAGACACAAGTCCCCAGCTTTAAAGGAACACTGATTGTACAAATGCCAGGTGGGATGTCAGACTTGCACAGTGTTTAGTTGAACATGCATGGAAATGAGACAGGCTTCAACATGTGAGAATTATAGTAAGTCTTTGAAAACAGTCACTTTGTAACATGATTTATGTCTCCATTTTCTGAGTGGCTGTCTTCTGGTTGAATGTAATTACACTGGATCCATTCTGTAATTTCAATTGAGCGTCACAAACTGATAAAAGTGTTCAATCAACCCAATCACCGAGAAAAAAATAATTTAATTGCCAGAGGCCGAAGTTCAAGTCCAAAGGGTTTGTACATTAAATTAAATATTACGTAATCATTTTACTACATTTCTTTAGGTTTAGACAATAAAACCATGCTCTATTTGTGTATAGGATAGGATAGTGGTTTGGTTAAAACATTATTAAATTCATTTTTATCCCGTCCTCTCAGACTTTTTCACTTTTAAACCAAACCCTGAATTATAGCCAAACATAACAATTAAAAGTTAACATGAGCTTATGTGATGTTTGCGTTTTGTGAAGATTACAAAGGAAATGTTGACAATTAGATTTTCATTTATTTAAAGTGACATCTATATTAGTGATATGGTAACAAACTGTACACTGATATTTATGTAAAGGGTTCTAGTCATAATTATACTTTCAAATTTGTCAAATACCTTTTATCTGTGTGTCATTGGCTCTGAAAAAACTTAATATAAGCATAAAAGAACACATGAATTATAGAAACTAGCTCTATATTTGTTAAATTGCATGTGTCAGAGGGACTGATATATAAACAAAAACATTGCAACTCGTGTAAACACACAAATATCCTTATGGTTTGCAGAAATGCACCAGCACAACATTTTACTCTTGCAGCAGTTGGTTCACTGTCATGGGCAATTGCTGACATTTAAATGCTTATTTGTACATATTTCTGTTCACCCTGAGGAGTTCATGGGAGAATAGTCATCCACTCTTGACCTCAAGCATGAACCATCCTCATGCTGAATCCTGTGAGACCTTGGACTGTCTTACAAAACCCCAGGACAGAGAAACCATTGATTACCACCTCTCGTCTCTCTTTCCACCATTTAGACATATCATAACTGTGTACCTAGACTACCCAGAACCTCCTTTTACTAGGAACCCTTAACAAAGCCATCATGCACATTCTTGTATGCATGTGATGTCGCTGACCTCCCGTAAGTCCCCCCACATGCTGTGTGCACAAGCCCCTTGTTCATGTCCTAACCCCAACCCCAATGAGACGGCACGGACCTCTGGTTGACTCCCATCTGATGACCTTCTGCTTCTACCCTCAGCAGACAAGAGCCCTCATAAAGGAGGAATTGATCCACAGGAGAAGAAAAAAAAAAAGCATATGTGTGTATGTTTGTGTGCGGCCTTGGTATCATGAACCTCAGAGCCACACTCAGTTAGTGCTCACCCATCCAATGTGCCATCCTGTTAGCTCCCTCAGGATGTGTGGGAACAAGGAGTCAGACTATTTCCCTTGGGCTCTTGCTAGAGTGCTTGTCCTTTGCTTGGTGAAAGGGTAAATTAAGGTGTTGAGGTTGTATTTAAGTTCATATTTCCCCCGAGTACAGGAGAAGAGACCAAGGACATGGGACATTGATCGCCTTGAGTAAATGTTGTCAAGACAGAAAACAGCTTTTAGATGAAAAAAGTATTTGTCTTATTTCCAATACCTGCAGCTTCCTCCACTGTGAGTAAGGACTCAGACATTAAAGTGTCTCGGAAAACTCTAAGTGATGCTTGTGAAATCAATTTGTTCCTATATGATTAGTCAGAAATTGGAGTTAAATACATGTGAGTGAGAACTTTGAAAGGTTTTATACATAAAGGGTCTAAACAAAAAGACTTCTGTGGCAAACACGGACTATATAATAACCTCAATCCGAGCTCACGATAACTTACTATTATACGAATACTAATACTCATCAGTAGACATATATTTTGCACCATTTATGAAAATTTCATCACTACCTTTCTGCATATTGCAATGAAAGATGTATGAGGTAAAATTGGACCTCTTTACCTCCTCTTAAATCTGCTTTTAGACTTTACAACATCAATCAACCCTGTGATTGACCGGAGACACATCCAGGGTATAACCTGCCTTCACCTGTTGGTAGCTGGGATAGGCTCTGGCACCCCATGACCTTTTTGAGAATTAAGCGGTTCACAAAATGAATGGATGGATGGACAAAATCTAGCCTGTGATGGAATATTTTGGCAAATCACAGGTATTTTCAAAAACTGAAGGATACACAGTTGATTAACGTCTCTAGTGACCAGTCACTGTCAAGACTCCCTCAAATGCATCTTTAAGGGGGTGCTCCCACTTACATGTTGGCCAGGATGGCCTAGTTGGAGTCACCCGGACTTAACAGCAGCGGTCTAATCCTGGGCCAGTGAATTTTCACTCACATTAGCAAAAAGCCAGCCTGGTTCCACACTGTTGATACGTCATCACAATAAGTGGCTATGTGTGTGACCACATTTGCATAGTGTGATGTAATCAATTCAGTGACAAATTTCGGGAATGTGGTCGGCTTGTCCTGGAGGATGCGGTCGAGGTCCTCATACCATGACAAGCGGTCTACTTCTTCAGCCGAGGAACCAGAACGCTCAACCCATGCTTTCACCTGCAGATACTGTAAATGCAGCTTCTGTAATTTGTCGCAGCACTGTTCCACAGATCTGTGGGAACCGTTCTCCTCCAGCTGTTGCTGTTGTTGCTGAAGTCTAGTCGAGTAGGATGGTATGTGGCAGACTAATTCTATATACATCTGCGGTCACATATGTCGTATGTCTCTACGTGCGTGTTCAGCCAACTGGACTTTAGCATCTGGACTTTGGCGAAACGTGCTGGCTGACCTCCTCCAACCTGGCCAAGGCCCAAATCGTTCTGTGCTTTTTCTGGGCCATTTCTGCACTCAGACCAGGCACAAAGTCTGGAATTTGAAGCCAAGTGGACCTAGAT
>JAPSES010000104.1:5420581-5434272 GCA_029822895.1 Maxillicosta whitleyi
TTCTGTGCTTTTTCTGGGCCATTTCTGCACTCAGACCAGGCACAAAGTCTGGAATTTGAAGCCAAGTGGACCTAGATCCAGATCTAGTCCCCAGTGTGAGTAAGACCTAATTCAAATGCTCATTGGTTTGGTCACAGAAGCAACATGCCTGCTCTCTTAACTATGATATTGGGATATTGTGTCTGAACTTTTCCACGAAACCCTGAAATGTTGAATGTGTTTAAAGTCTACCTTTAGAACATGAAGGTGGGAGATGCAAGAGGAGGGTGTGTGTTTTTACATTTTTTTTTTTCTGTTTGCTACCTCTGCTGCAGCTTTAAACTTAAATTCTGTTCTTTTTTTCTCTCTGGCAAAAATATAGAAGTAGTATAGCATTACCCTTGGAGCTGTCTCTTGATTCGTGAGGAGAACTTACAGTATAAGCCAATCCCTTGAAAACTCTTCAGGGTTCTTGGGGATAGTCAAACTGACCTTTCTGGACCTTTCTCTGCTTCGGTAGTGACTGAAACGTAATGAACACAAGGACCTCTGTGGATTTGATAGATCCTCGAGCACGATGCAGCAGCTGATGTCCTTCCCTGGAGGTTGAACACTTCAGTAGCAGGTTCAATAGCTCATTATCAGTGGTCCCGCTGGATAATTAGTGAACAGTGGGATCTTGTCACAGGGACAAATAAACATATACTCTCCTTCCCTATCAAGCTGTGCTTATTAGTTACTTTTAGTCACTGTGTCTACATGCATTCCAAGGGATGAAGCGGTGCCCTTAGTATATAAGCAGCATTTAATTAGTGAAATGAAACTAGATCTTTTTGATGACTTCCAAATTTTTCTACGCATTTTATCTTTCCTAAGTTATTCATGGCTATTTATCTTATTTTCCTCAGAATGTTTAAGAAAAAATCTGCTGTTTTCCTGTATTTACTCCTGACATTCCAGTTACAGTCCAGTGAAATATATCACTGACTGAACATAAAAAACAAGCATCTACAACCACTGTCATACACCAATTTTACTGGTGAATCAGAGGTTCAGTTTCAGAAGATAGAGTTTTCATGTCTACCAAGGAGCCACTGAACATTCAAATGTGTCATATCTGATGATGATGAAAAGCTGAGAAACTGTATTTTTTTTTTTAAACTGTATTGATAGGGTTAGTGTTTCAAAAAGTTATTAAACATTTTAGATCAGTAGATGCTTTGGGTTATTGAAGGTTGTTTAGATTGTTGAGGGTAAATTAAGATAGATGATTTTAGAAGAATAGAATAGAATGCCTTTTTTGTCATTATGCACATGTACAACAAAATTAAGAGACAACTCTCTTGTGGTGTGTAGTGCAAAACAGTTTAAAAGAAAAGTGTAATTATATATATACAGAATAAAAAACAAGCATACCAACCAACCAAAACTGTGTCATAACTTAAAACTAGAAAGTGACATTTAATGCTACTTGTACTGAACATCAGTGGACGGTCATCAGATCGGCAGCACCTCTTAACAAGCACATCAGATGAATTTGGATGTTTGGCAACAAGCTTACAGCAGAGCAACAAAGGTCATGTTTTGCTTTGTTGTGAAGTATATGTCATACCAGTTACCCATAATTCCAAAGGAGTCTATATAATTAATAATCACTGCCTTCCTTAGTAAAAAAAAAAAAAAAAAAAAAAAAAGCAGCATTGAAGCGTTTAAATTCGACACAATTCTAACACCTCGTTTTTTTTCCCCCTACACAATCCTTTAAAGGCCTTTTGTTTTGTTGCTCACATAAGTATGTAATATCTCATTTAATTAGCAATCTAAGCCCTCTGACAAACAGGCATATGGTCCTCGCTCTCCCACGGCCTTGGCCAAGGAATGAATATGCATATCCTGGGACCCCAGAAGCTTGTTACCCTGGAATGAATTCTACACAAGCCTAATCCCTGATCTATTATTTACCCCTTGACCAAACATGCAAGAGGGGCTTCCAGACGCTTGACTTGATAGAAATGACTGCCCTGGGATTCAGTTGCTTCTCTCACCCCAGTGGAGGAGCCAGGCAGGCAGGCAGTCACTCAGAGGAACGCTGTATGTCTCTGTTTCTGCTTCACTCCATCCTCAGACACACACACACACACACACACACACACACACACACACACTCACTCACTCACTCACTCACTCACTCACTCTCTCTCTCCTTCAACTCTTCACTCTAGAGATGTCTCAGTCAAATGTTGAGCAAATCCTCATAAAAACAAGTGCACAATGAAACTTTAATGAGCGTGCACACTTCTGACGGATCTGAGGGACATAACTCGAGAAATCAGTGTCACATCCGTGCAGTACATAGAGAACCCATAAACTATTTCCCTACTCAAATACACGTGCGTGCGTGTGTATGTTTGTGCGCACGCGCGGTGTGCATGTACAGACACTCGCGAGAGGGTACAGAGTGAGAAAAAGTGAAAGTTTGGTACAGCAAAAAAGTTCATAGAGTGTTTGAAAACGGGCTGGAAGTTTGAAAACATTTCATATTTATTATATTTTTTTCCCCCTCCACACGTCTTACTACATTTCATATTTTAGTTAAGGCTAATAAAATAGACTAAAATACATTTTGTAATAGATTTGGGGAAAATAAACAATCTGGGGAAATATCATAACATTCTCATTATTTTTAAAACTCTTTCCATCTGCTCCAATCGGCGCCTCTTACGGATGTTTTAAGAGTTTGGGCGCATTTTGGATCCACTAAGATGTGACTCTTCATGCTGACACAAGTTCGTAAATCAACTCATCGGGCACAGAAACTCTGTTGACCTAGAGTCACTCGGGTTGCAGTCACATACGCCGTGTAAAACACTGGTGTGGGTTCACAGCAGCCACCTTCTCTCCAGCCCGGACCGTCCGCAGCTCTCCTCGGCGCACAGCGCTGACTCCGCACAAGGAAACCAACGGGGGAGTGTTAGGAAGGCGGTTTTTTGCGTGTGTTCTCCCAAGACACGACATGCAGTTACAACCGAGCTTCTTCTGACCGTCAGGGACCCCGAGAGCCTCCTCGATTTCTTCAGTGTTCGGTTTTGGAGAAGACGGGACGCAGCGTCGTGGTGCGTTTCTCTCCACGAGACCGACGCGTTTCCAAACGTCCTGGCGCGCGGAGCGAAGCGACCGACACACAGTGATTGACTACATAAAAAAAAGGTGGACTGCCGTTCCGTGTAACATCCGAAACTGTCATAAAGTGTGAGGAAGAGTTTTTAGAAAATAGCCGACAGTTGAATCACGTCCAGCAGCGCGCGGTACTGAAGAGGAGAAAGTTCCCCACTTGAGGGCGAAATCAGACTTTTTTGAAGACGCCAAGTTTTAGAAGTGCCAGGAGCCCCGGGGTCTGTCAGATACAACATGCAGCAATGGTAAATATGATCCTAAACTTGTACTGACTTACAATAAGTTATTAACACGAAATGATATTATAGAATAAATTAATGATTTTAGAACTTCTTCCAACTTTCGTGCTGCTGTGCCATCTGAACCCAGATACCAACGCATCCAAAGCTGTTATTGAATGAGATTCGCCACGTTTGAAAGAAAATGATTTATTCCTCACTTGTTTCTTATTTTGACATTCTCTTGCTTTTCTCACCTTTATTTCTTTTGTAAAAAAAAAAAAATCGTTAGGCTTTTTAACTTCAGTGAACCCAATAAGGGCCTGTCTGCAGATGAAAACTACACTGTGTGAAATGACAACAAATTAAGCAACTGTCTTCCCCCTGACAAGAGTTTTATAGTTTTTGTCTAACTTCAAAAGTAAACCATAAAATGCTTTTCCACTTAAAAACTTCCATTTTAATATTAGTAAGTAAAGACTGTGTTCTTGCAGTAGGATTTACAAAATGGCTTATATATTTCATACTGCAAACTTATAAAGAAATAAGTGTCATAATTAAAGCTATATGTAATATCTTCAGCTAGCAAACACACATACATGTGGCTGAAAAATATATATTTGATGTTAAATTATGATAATATTTATTTGATAACAGTAAAATGGCTAAAGTTATTTTTCTGACCTGAAATCCCTTCACTGAATGTTCTTTTGCACTTTATAAAAACAAACACAACAGAATTCTTTCTTGAGTTACAGTATGCAGTACTTTATTGGTTTGTTGTAATGCACTGTCTTATTGCAGCTGATTTTTGGTAAGTTTGTGGTAATATATTCGTGTCGGCCCACTGGAAAAACAGACTTACTGCGTTTTGATGAAGGCAAACATAAGATAAAAGTTACTTAATTATTTTTTTGTGAATGATATTTATTAGAGCAGAACAACACTTGGATTAAGTGCCACCCAGAGTGTTCCCCTCTCCATGTGTCCAGGTGTTATTGTTCATCTCCAAAGGAAACTGTTCTCACTGCCAACCTGTGACAGTGAAACACAAGCAGGGGAACACGGAGGTATTTCATGTCAGTGTAAGACATTTCAGCCTGGATATATGCTTTAGGAAACAGGGGGAAGAGGGTGGAGGAGAAGAGGAAGAAGACGGGCAGAAAAAGAGGAAAGAGGGAGACATAGATTGAAATGAATGGTGCCAGTTAAAAGCATCAAGAGCAGCTTCACACTGTCATCAGTGAGAATGTGTGAGGCTAATATGCACCAGAGTGTTTTGTCCTGGTCTGAGTTCGTGTCAGGGATGTTTCATGAGTCTGAGCTGGTGCTGCTACCACACAGAAGAATGCCAATTTACATTCCTTGAGTGTCATTTCATTACTTTTACCTCCATGCTGCTTTATCCTTGCCAGACCAGTCAAGGATCCCCACTAGTCACATTTCCATTGCTGCTTTTCATCTGTATGTTTATGTTTCTCCCTTTATCTTCCTCGTGTGTACAGTAGTTTTTCATGTATGTTAATGCTACAAGTATTGGTGTATTGCCGTAGACAATGTACTTGTGAAAAACAGCAACATAAATTTGGATAAAAAACAATAAAATAAAGTTTGACACAAGAACTATAAATAAAATAAGAGGGAAAATGCTGAAGTAACTGTCCTCGTTATATATGTTGGCGAGATGCCCCAGTTCAGCCTGGTGCTGATACGTGAGGTTAAAGAAAAAGTTAAAGTTGTCAGCGAGGCTGCAGCTAGGTCGTGATTCCTCTGGGTCTGTGGGAATCAGAGAGGGGAGAATGTATGAGCGAGTGTGTGTGGGGTGGGAGCCACTGGTTAGTCGGTTCAATAATCTGCTGGACAGGTAGGCCTGTGACGCCCCCCTTAGAGAGGCTGCTAATGAAGAGAAAGGCTGCTTAGTGGTGCTCTGCTCTGACCCCACCAACCCTCCCTGTCCCCCCTGCTGGCTTCCTCTGATTACTGCTCATGTCGAGAACTCTTTCCTCCTCTTCTCCCTCTACTGCATCCTCTCTATTTCCCTTGTTTTTTTTTTTTTTTTAAATTTCTTTTATTTTTCATATTCTTTTAATCCTCTCTGAATCAGCGCCGAGTGTAAATAATCTATTGATAACTTACTCACTTCGTGTTCCTACTCGGTGTTAAAGGTTGTTGTTGTTGTTTTTTATTTGCATATTTTTCACATCATTAATTTGAGGAAATAATTACTAATTAACCTTTAAGCTCTTGCTCATTTTCTGTTAAAGTCGAGACTCTGCTCTAGAGTCAAGTGTTTAAGGAAAGATATGCGCAAATGTGAGAAAGCAGAACAAGCTGAAAAAAAAAAATTTACAATCAGGGAAATGTGTGCTTTCTTTTCATGTTTTAATATAATTTAAAAAATAATTTATTAAATTAATTATTGAGTAATAAAACATGAATAGAATGTGGCTTTATTGTTTATTGCGTTCTACTGTTCCTAGAGAATGATTTGTTGACAGTATTATTAAACATTTTATAGTAAGGTTTAGCCTCTGAAAGCACTTGGTTAAGTCTAAGGAAAGACGCCAAGAAGTGATTAATAGTCACTTGTACTATTTTTTAAGCCATAGCACAGGCTTTTCCTAACCTGAACCAATGCCTTTCTATTGCCAGAATGTAAAAATATAAAACAAATGATCGCTTCTCGGATGAAAAATTACATTTCTTCACAACAAAATCAAGGTACAGATTACATTTACCGCAAAACATAAGTGGGTTTACGGTTTATTTGCATATATATGTTAATTCCGCTGCGTCATAGTTGCTTATTTATACAAAGCCTGGTCATCAAAGTAACATTCTTGAATTGTTTTTATGTATGTACTATGGTGGGTTATTGCTGTACCAGTGTAGTCCAACAGTCCTCGCCTTCAGTCCTTAGCCCCACTAATCTCTCAAGTGACTGATAGTGTGTCTTGGCAATGACGGAAAAGGTAATATTTTGAAAAGGGGAGCGGGGTCATATACCTAGTGGTCACTTGAGATGAAAATCTCTGAACAAGATGCTGTAACCTGAGCTGTGGGCTTCAGCGACTAAACAGAGACACTGTGAAATGTTAAAACAAATTGGATCGCAGGACTCCTAATTTAATAAAGAGCACAGCGTGAGACTCACTTGATTTAAAACAATACACATATAGCAGGCATAATTACATTTTTGGTTCCTCAGCACACAAAGTAAGACACTAAATCCTCACACACTTACACTCACGCAAACTCTCAATTTTCTTCATTTAGAAATGTGGTCTGTGCTCATGTGATTATTGAAAAAAATGGAGTAAATAGCAGAACGTAATGAGTAGGGTTCACAGACGTTATGACATGAGCTTTTAAGATGTGTTTGAGCCTCACATCAATTGATATCTCTAAGGGGTTTTAATCTGCTAATAGCGATAGCGATAGCATTGTGTCTGTGGTGAGGGGATAGATCACACTTGGAAATGGCAGTAATCAGATTAAAATTCGTCTCAGAGTTACAAGCAGTGTTTAAATTGTAAGACGATAGTTGTACTTACATATGTTGAATTTTTTTGTGTCTTTTTCCACTTACGGGCTTCATTTTACATTCTAATCCAAACACTATTATGTTACTTAAGGAAGGAATCAGGAAAACCTTCATCTTAAAACATGAACACACCCAGTGTGCGCAGAAGCCACACACTCCCATAGTCTTTATTTGTTTAAAGTGAGAAATGATAGAACACATTTCGCACAACTCAGCAGTTAGAAAATAACACCCCTGCTGCATTTTTTTCTTTCTTTCTGGACACAGTCATGATTTCTTACATTTTCAGGTTAAATTTAAGGTAGTCTTAATTGATTCTGTCCAGAACTAATTACTGGCAACTGTGTAAAATAAACACTTCAGTGTCACTGGGTGGCGAGTGTCCGATCGGTAGGGAAATTACATTTCACTTGTAATCCATACGTTCTTCAGCAGGGCGAGAATATAATTCATGTCGACGCTATAGAAATACCAGAGACGCTGGACCTGTGTAACGAACAGGAGTATAGTTGTAACCAAATGGCTCAGTTGGGAGGTATAGGGTTATGTGGTATAATTTATATTTTATAGCTCCCTCCTGCACCGACTGCACTCCAGAATAAAGTTGTTCGATTTTGTTCCATGAACAGTGAGTGAGAAAATCTGGGATTTCACTTGTGATGGGAACTCCAGACACCACTTTGTTCCTTGCTTTCTTCTTATATTTTTTATTTTCCTGTTGAGTCTCATTTTTTACACAGATAAAAAAGTCTCTTAAATGCTTCTTCTAAACATAGTGTATGTATTTGTTTGTATGACACTATTTTTTTTTTTTTTTTCTTCTTGTGGGTGTGTGCGTTTGTGGCTCATGCCCCAGTGACTCAAAAGGCATGGAAATATCTCCTCAAGGCATACAGAGTGATTTGATTAAAAGAGAATAATTTGGCCTAAAGGTGTCTTTTCTGTTCCCTCCAAAAAAGCTGGTGGAAGAAATCTGATATGACAAGATAAGTGGTGGCTCATGAAAAATTCCTGAGGACTGAGACGTAGCATGTTGACTTTGGACTTATTGCCCAGAGTGTCTAGTTCTTTGCTGGTAACTGTGCCTGACAATGTTATTTTTACCTGAACTGCCTTTGAAACGATTCCTAGGCTTCTCAGTCCCGAATTCTCTCATTTATAACCTGTTTATGTACTTTCCAAAGAATGGACAAAGTAAACTCCACACTTCATTCCAGACATTTTCTACTTTAGGCCTCTTTGAAAGTACACTAAAGTACCCTTTAATGGGACAGCGACACAGAGTGTTTTCCTGTATATTTTAATAAAATACATTTAATGCTTATTTAATAAGCAAACTGTTCATGGTGACTTACCAACCATACCAACGGTATTGAATATTTCACCTTTTAACATTTACTTAGGTTTATCCATTTTACGCTGCAGAGGCTGTGCACTGATTTTTATTTTTATTTACATTAAGGATAAACTCAGTTAACATCCTTCAGTACTGGCTACATATAGGGCTGTTTTTATCTTTTTTTGTGTAAATGAAAAGGTAACTCAACAAATGACAAGACAACCTGTGGTCAGGGAGAGTGTTTTCTTGTTTCCAGATGTTGTGACCGTGATGGTGCTTTGGTCACTTTGACAAAAGCCTTTAAAGCCTGTACATGACTTTTTTTTTTAGATGTTCTGTGACATTTCAAACCTGAGAAATTAAATGAACATCCAGCTGCAGAATGGAAACCACAACCTTTCTTTCAACAAAATAAAGGTTTGATCATGAGATTTTTGTGCATGCTCATGTGCTTACAGGCAATATATGTTGGAGTGTCTTTTGTGTGGTAGGCCAGTTGTTTGTTAATATGAGCTAAATGCATTTCTTTAAGTTTATTTTGGGCTGTAGGGGACATTAAGTGATAAGATGTCATGTAGTAAATGACCCTGACTTGGAATAGATCCCCAGGTGCTCCAGTGAAGCTAAAGTCTATGTTGTATGTACTCTATGAGGTGAACCACCAGGGCGTCCCGGGTAACTCCTTTTCAAAGCCACCGTGCCTTCTTGCACATTCTTACTGCTGTCCTTGAATGTGTCTTTATTGAAAATGACTGTGGTTCACAACACCTGCGATGCAATATGAGTTTTCCATCTTCTAGGGAATTTGCTGACCAAGGCTATAGAACCTTCCCTGCCCAATGTTTCCAGCTGCAAAGGCCACATAATGATGATGTTACTGCTGTAGAGGAGCAGAAGAGAGGCACTGACCTTGACTGTTGTTAGCTCATGAATACAATTAGATAATATCAACAAATGATGCAGCACAAAAAAAAAAAAAAATTCCATACAAACTCCATGTAAAAAAACTGCACAAAATGTACACAACTTGATAATGAGCTTTAAGACGTTATTAACATAATATTCAAAGTTCAAAGATGATCCTAAACATAAAGTTTCAAAGTTGATCTTAACCCATGACGACCCAGTGTGAAATTTGTGGCTGTTCTAAAATGATTCTTTTTCTCTATATTTAATAATCCTTAAGTGGTTTATCACCATTTATTTTGATATTATCTTATGTATTTTGTATTTTTTCAGTGAAAATCTGGTATTTACATTACATTTACTTATCCTGTAGATGTTTATAAAATCGCAGAGTAAAGTTAATGATTATTATATCAATATCAGAGGAAACTGTAGGAAAAGTGACTTTTTCAGCATAATTTAACATTAACTGAAAATAAACCCAGTTTGTCCAAGTCCATCCACTGTGATTCAACTGCATGGGCTCTACAGGTGAATCAATATTGTTGAAGATGATGCTGTTTCCATGGTAACTACAGAGCGCCTGAACACCCAAATGGGTCATATGTGATGACTGTGAAATGATGCTAATCTGTATTTTACACCAATTATTTACATGTATTAGTAGATCAACAGGGATTAAATGGTTTATATCAGTAGATGATATTAGTATATGATCTATGTTTGGGTCTTTATGGATTAAAATTAAAGCACTGGTTTATCTAAAATGTATTGATAAAACACCCCTGAGCTCAGTTTCCAATATTGGCTGGTTTTTGTGACGGTATTATTCAACATTTTTTGGACAGGTGCAACTACTGAAAGCTCTTGGTCAGGTTAAGAAAATATAATAGAGCTTGGTTTAATAGTGACTCACAACTCATCTAGTTATACTTTAACTTAACACTGATCTTTTCTTAACCAAGAGTGCTTTCATTACATCATCCTTAACACCTGTAGGAGCCAGGATGCAGAACCTTTGTCAGTATTTTGTAAATCATTCATCTACCTAAACTGCTTTCTGCTTATAAAGGAAAAAGCAAAAAAAATAAATAAATAAATAAATAAAAGTTGCAGATTCTTCTTTAACAAAGTGCTAGTCAACAACATGAAGGCACTGGCTACAGTTGAAGCAAAAGATACTGCATTTACATTAGAACTGTATGTTTTATAATTGTACACAGTTATGTTCTGGTGTACTACTCTGTCTTTTGTATTTTTAAAAAAAAATAATATTTAAGTTATTTTGTCAAATAATCATTGCTCCCTCCTTAGTGGTATTTTTGCCTTTATAATATTTTGATATTATATTCCTTGTTTAGCCTTCTTTTGGTAAACAGCCAATTAGTTTCCAGCGAACTTAGAGGTTCTAAATTGGCCACTGGCACTAGTCTCTCTCTCTCTCTCTCTCTCTCTCTCTCTCTTTCTTTTTGTTTGCTTGGATGAGTCATGTTGGAGGCTTTTCCTTTTTGATGCTATGTTTATGTCCTCTATTGTAAGTCGCTCTGGATAAAAGCGTCTTTCTAAATGTAATGTAATGTTGGGATTTAGTTGTGGGTTGTATTTGTATTTGGTCCTGTACGGGGTCTGAATGACCCACATGCTGCCCTTTTGTTAAGTTGTCTGCCTCACTTTGGTCCTTTTTTTGTGTTTATAGGGAACAGAAAGGGTTAAATAGGAACCATCAATACCTAACCTTAACTAAAAATAATGTACTTTACCATTTGAATCATTTTATTTCCATCTGTTAAATATGGTAAAACCTTCGGGAACATTAGATTAGATTAGATTCAACTTTATTGTTATTACTCATAAATACAGGTAACGTTAGCATTTAGCATCCAATCAGAAGTGCAAATAGCAGAAGTGCGATGTATTACAGTTAGATGCAGTATGTGTAAATAGGCAGTGTAATTAATTAACAACACTATCATTTCTGAGAGACTGTGTTGGACATGAGTGGATGTCCCGTTGTTGAAACAGTCTCGGTGGCTGTAGGACGACTTTTCAAATAACGGGACGTCAGCTATTTTTGTTGCCCTTTAATGCCGGAGTGGAAATAAAACAATGTGCGGCAGTTGTGTTGACACTTTTCCCTTTTGTTCTGTTTTATTTTGAAATTCATGCGAGTATCCTTTAGCAACGTCATGCTGCTTTTCGCTAATGTTTGGTGAACATTTTTCTTGGATACGGACCCTTCATGAGTCCAGGTGTTGGGATTTATGCAGGGTTTGTGCTCCTTATGAACTTCCCGTTGTGTGACAACTCTGTCTACCCCTAGAAAGCAGAGCAGAGGTGTTGGTTGTTGGCCTGCTTTTAGTGACCACCTGAACTTTACTTTACCCTGCCTTCTTTCTAAATGTGCAAACTCATGCTTAAGTGTGTCTGTGACTTAGCAAAAAAAAAAAAATGTCCTGCAAATATAAATGTACATGTACTGTATAAAATGGAAAAAGTAATATCGTGCTAAGACTTGTTAATTTTTTGGAATATAGTCAGGGTTTGGTGTCTTTGCTGCAATAGAGGAAGATATTTAGGCAATACAGGTAATCCTCAGGTTACGACATACCTGACTTACATTATTTCGACTTTACGACGTCAGAGTCACATCCGCAATAACTGTACGACACCAAAATTTTGTCCACCATTACTGTACATATGTCCTATATATTAAGTACAGTATCTTATTTTTGACTTTATTTTTATTAATATGAAGTATAATACATGTTATTTGATAGTTATTTAGAGATTTAGGGGGTATTTTTTAATGGTACTAAAGGGTTAATTCCGATTTACGCGGAAATTCTGATTATATTGACAGTGTAGGAACTCATTTGTAACCTGAGGACTACCTGTACTCATTTTTAATCCTTCATACTATAAATAAGAAAAGTCAGTAGTGGCATTGTATCCACTAACTTTTTTCTGTTTGTTTTCTGTTGCATTTTTGTTTTAAAATTTTCAGACAATATTAAAGATGTGTTAGTTTAAAAAATAAATCCTTGTTTTAATCCCAGGCTACACATAACAAATCCTTTTGAAAGAGCTTAGATACAACAATTAAATATACATTCAAGCGCTTAAGCATCGTACTTTTGGTAAACACATTTTGTACAGCAATGAAGACAACAATACGAGAAAATATTCTAATGTTGAACTTATATGATCTATCTATGCATTACTATCTATTACTCCACATGTTAAAAAATAATCTACACATTTTAAAATTACATAACCCTTAAAGACCCAAACATCCACCATCAACAAAAACAATTAATACCTGCTGATTGACTAATTTTATCAATCCATGTAAATAATTGGTGTAAAATATAGTTTGTCATTGTTTCACGGTCATCCCATGACCCATTTAGAAAGTCAGAGGTTCTGTAGTGAACTTAATTTACATTAATTTACCAGTAAATCCCATGGCGTGTGATCAATGACAGTGGTCGGACACATTTGTTTTTACATGCAGATATTAAAATCTTTGATAAAAAAGTTGCTTTTTCTTCAGTTTTCTCTGCTTCAGTATAATAATCTTTTAATTTACTGAATATTCATGTGAATCTAAATGAAATATAGGAAAGTAAATATAGAAAAATATATCATTTACAGTGAAAAATGTAAAATGCAGAGGATATATTATGATAAATGGTGATATATCTTTTAAGTAAAGGATAAATAGAGAGAAAAATTCAGTTGGGCACTGCCGCAAAATTAGCACTGGTTCTTTATGGGATAAATGAAAATAAGCTCTTTTTGAGCATGTGACAGAACGTGTCTTTTCTTATAGCCACTTAAATTATTTCCTTAACACAAAGACAACTGTTACCGTATAGAGTTTAGTTCCAGCTTGTATCTGACTATTAGAATGGAAAGTTAATGTTTGAGTATGGGGAACTTTTGTCTGTCTATTTATGTCGGTGTGTACGAGTGTGTGTAGTCTGGGGTCAGGGGGGAGCCATAGTTACCTTGGTTTCCCAATACTTTCTCATCAGGTTTTATCTCATAATAATTATTACCTGAATGTACTGATAATGTCTCGGGCACAGCTATAACCTTGCAGGATGAATGTATAATTTCACTTCTATTACCCATCTGTGAAGTACAGTTTGGACTTTATCCTTGTCTGAGTTATGTCTTTGAATGTCTTGAATATTGCCTTCAGAAGTCAACAAGGTTTTCAGTGCATTGCGTATGTGTATGTTCATAATAATTATGTGCCCAGTGGAAGTATCCACACATCAAATATCAAGTCAGTCTCATCATTTTGCATTTTAACCCCTGCAGATTGTGTTATGTATAGGGGTGTGTTCAAAAATATCGATACAGGGATATATCATCGCGGGTCTCTTCACGATACACGTATCGATACGGAGGCGTGAGTATCGATATTTCACATGCAACAAACAATGAGTTTATCAAGTTTCTGAAACGGCATCTGACTTTGCATGTTTTAAGTTTATCAAAGCCATCTTTATTTGTGCACTAC
>JAPSES010000104.1:5451686-5465745 GCA_029822895.1 Maxillicosta whitleyi
GTAGTGGTGGGAGGAGGGCAGAGCGGTGATGTGGATGGGGGGCAAAAGTCAGCCTTCTCTCATCTCTCGCTCCCTCTTCCTCCCACTGTATCTCTATCTCTTTGCCTTCTCTCTTTTCCTCTTTTCAGTGAGTGCAAACTAATTACAGCAGCTCCTCCGCTGCTTTTTGGAAACCCATGACTACTGGTCTAATGAAGTGACACTCTTTCTTCATCCCATGTCTCTGCGCCTGTCTCTCTCTCTCTCTCTCTCTCTCTCTCTCTCTCTCTCTCTCTCTCGTTCTCTTTTCTCTCTTTCTACTCACTCATCCTTCCCCCCACCTCCTACACGACATCCCACCCACCCACCCATCCACCCACCCACCCTGTCTGTTTTCCCAACATTCCTGTGCTGGTGTGTGACTGTGATGGCTTGTCATCTCACAGGAATGTCCTGCTCTCCCACCTCGTCCCCCCGATTTGGCGTGAAGCATTTGCTCCTGGTTTCCGACTCTGCACATGTACACACAGACACATACACACACTTGAAATGCTAGCTTTTAAAAATGTGTTCATGCAGATGGTGTCCATTGGGCTGCATACCTACCCTTGGCGTGCGGCCACAACAAGCACAGCCATTCTCAGATAGTCCCCAGCTTGTTTTTCAACTGTAGAAAGTGTGCACAAAGTTATTTTATCTTATGTTGCCTGTGGTAAAAAGAGCCATTTACTCACCATGGTGAACCCAAGGAATTCTTTTGATTAGCTTAATGACTAAAAACAGTCGACCAGAGTGGTTTTTAAGGAAAAGCATATTTATATATGCATACTGTATCCATTGAAATTTAAATGCACTGTATTTTATTTCTGCTGCTAGGGTTCTCTCAAGCAAAACAATAGAAGACATAGTTTGTAGTAGTTTGGTATTATGCAAGTTGTCTTTCTATGAAAACCTGTCTGATGTGACACAGGCACAAATCATGTTTAGATACAAGTCGTTCATGTTTGATTGACATTATAGTTAACGGTGTATTCATGTGATTTCAAGGACTATTAGTTAACAGAAAGATTAAGCTACATAATGCCAATAACAAGCAACCAAATTAAACATACAATTACACTGAGTGAAGTTATAGATTTTGAACATTATTGGATTGTAAAATATAACACATATGTGTAGTCATTTGTATATGCAGAGCTGTTATGTATAATACCTTAAACAATTTTGTCTGTTGTTGAAAACAAGGAATGAGTAGAAATAAGGTAAATTTGTTCATTCATTTATTTTCTAAATCAATTAGCTCTCAAAAGTGTTGCAGGGCCAATCCTGGTTACCAGTGGGCAGAGGTGGCCTATACTCTGGACATGTCGCCAGTTCATTGCAGGGCTGACATAAACACACACCCATTCACTCTTACATTTACACCCATTTCAGAATGACCAATTAACCTAATTAAGGTGCATGTCTTAGGAAGGAGGGTACCCATGCAGACAAACTTCGCACATACAAAATGAAAAACTGGATATAGTGGGTTCTTTCAATGACCCCAGGCCCCCAAATGGTTTGTATAAAATTCTTCTCAGTTGTATTTATATAATGCCAAACCCAAACAAAATTCTATTTAGGTATTTAGACCCAACTGATCAAGTATGGGCCATGCTAGACAGTCCACTACAATCATCAAAACAGTAAATGAAGGGTTAGCTTTTGGGTGTTCATCACTCCGACTGAGTTCACAGACACAAGACGTGTGACGAACACCTCATTATAACACTTTATGTTGATTTTTATCTTTAATTTCCCATCACACATCTGTAGATTCTCTATAAAATAGTAGGCTCTGTAATATAAGGCACATGTGACATTAACTTTTAACTTAAGCAGGGGGGGGGGGGGACACACACATAATGACTTTACCTTCATTTGGCCTTCTATTATACTCTTCTGTCTACATATGGTGAGGAGATATCAGATGCCTAATGGCACACAGGAACATGCTACACTCAGTGACCCTGGGGAGTACTTTCAATGGAAGCCAATAAGGGAGAATATAATACGTACGTTTGCATTTATGTGTGTGTCTGTGAGTGCACGCGACATAGTCTCCTGATTGGCATCATCCTCTGGAACAAGTCTGGCTCCTTCTAGATCCGGTTGACGTGTGCGTATGTGTGTGATTATTTGTGTGTGTGTGTGATTATTTGTCTGTGTGTGAGTGACTGTGTGTGTGTGTGTGTGTGTGTGTGTGTGTGTGTGTGTGTGTGAATGTGTAGCAGATATCACCGGGCTCTCATGTTTATTCAGCTCAACGCCTGGATGACCAAGACTTATCCGCTGTCCTGATTACCCTGCCTGGCCTGCCACCATTAATCCTTCAGAGACCTCAGGCCCCTTAAACAGCCCTATCTTATACACACATAGGGACACACACACACACACACACACACAAACACACACACACACACATAGCCACACATGAATTGTTGGTATAGACTGTATATATCAAGGCATTTTGTATTCCACATATATATGTTTACAGAGAATAAAACTGTACTGTTTTTCTTAATTTCTTTTCCTTCTTCCTCAGTGTTTATGAGGGTTGACCTGAAGGCATAGAGTCAGAGTGTCATTGTGTATGTTTGCATGAATATGCTGTCATTTGGGCCTCAAGGAGCCTTGAAGGCATCTCTCCAGGCCCTTAAAATTCCATCAGAAATTGTGTGTTAGAGAAACAAAAAAAAAAACAAAAAACAAAACTAGAAATGATACAGTCTAATTTGTGCCACATTATTTTCTTCATCAGCACGCGTAGGTCTCTGTGAATGCCAACAAAATTATATTTAATGTCAAGTACAAGTTACTGTTTTTTAGCTCTTTTCCCATAACAACTATATTTTTCTTTGGAGTCACAAGATTTTTCTGGTAAGGGGCCTGTTGGAGCAAACTGTGTGTGCAAGCATGTGTCTATTATTGTGAAATATTATTGTGCATGTGTGCGAGTATCCATACATGTGTATTCAGGACACCGGGGTTCTTTTCAGTAATAGCCACTGTGCCAAGACATAATATTGACCATGGCTGTGTTCCCTTTTCTGGTTTTGCCCATAATAAATGATGCAGATTAGAAAAGTAGAAACACATTGGGCTGATAAGTAGCTTTTGGAGCTTGCTTGCCGTGCCATTGACAAGGGAGGGGGGCTCTCTGTTCTCACTTCATGTCAGTTTTGTAGTGACTCAAGGGCAGGGACGCTTTGTGTGTGCAAAATACAAATTTTGGTTTGCGTACATTTATATCAAGCGGGTGGTGAGGGTGTTTGGACCTTGAAAGAATGACGATAGTGGGTTTTGCCAAGTCCGATCTGACTGTACACACAGTAGGAAACCTGCTCATTATGAACAGAAGCAGCTCACATGAATGGATACATGTGCACATAAAAACAATTAAAAGAGGCACAAAACACTGGAGGGACCCTATAGCTGAAAACCAAGGGGGGTTATGGGTCTGAACAATGAAACCAATATAGAAATGTTTAGCCACTTTGGTTATACAGTCATGGAAAAATTTATTAGACCATCAAAAACAATGGTTATGCAATCCAGTCCTAACTCCTGTGTAGATCATGTGACTAAAACAGACAGAAAAGAAAACATGGAATAAAAAAATAAAAGCGCTGTTTTTGTCAGTATAATGACACAGATACTGATGTAAGAACTGAAGTGATTTTGGTTTTTATCAAGAAAACATGTTAAATGGATAAATATCAGCTCTGAAATAAAACTATTATGAGCTGTTTTTGTTGTTATTATTATATTTGTCCAAACAATTGTACCTTTAGTTATACCAGACATTACAATGAACGAGAAAATGTAATAAATAAGGGGTGGTCTAATAATTTTTTCCACATCTGTAGATTGACAGATCACATGCTTCTTGAGATGGACTTTCAAAGCTTGTTTATATTGAATAAAACACACATGTACTGTACATTTGAACCGTTGCCTGACTTGGAACCTCAGTTAAAGTGGTACTACCACTGTGATACACACAAAGAATGTTGTGCTGAACTGACACGAGTCAAGCTGATACTGTCAGTAGAAAAGCATCACCTTTAGTATTCACCTGCTTGTCCACTCTCTTGTCTCCAGAATGCCCAGATGTGACAACCAAAACATACATAAAATCAAACCAAAACCAAGCAGGAGTGGCCAGAGGATGAATTTTGTGACCTTATGATATGGATACATCCCCTGTACATGTCCAAATTGTATGTGTACGTTGGGAGGATATTTATTTGAATGCGACTCCCCTGCATTTCTAACGGTCTCTGTGAGATGAAACGCCTGTTGACACACATTGTTGCCTTTGTCTTTCACTGTTTGTTTCCTAATACCTTTCCACCTCAGTCCTTGCTTTTTTTTCTTTCATTTATACTGGGAGGTACCACTTGACCACCTGAGCAGACACACACACACACATACACACATATGCACAAACACACACATACTCACACTGAGTCGTCTCTTCTGACTCCTTCCTCTCTCCGTTCACATCGCTCCTTCTTTCCCCTCCTGTCCCTGTCTTCTCCTTTTTCCCATAACAAATAACAGTGCAGAATTCCCCTCGCTTCTCTCCTGGGGAATTTTCATTACCGCCCAGTCCCCCTGCCCAGAAGGACTCCCCGCCTTGAACTGTTCAACAGCTGTGGTGTGGACACTCTCTTCCAAAACAGGCCCACTGTTCACAAACACCCACTGGACTCAGGGTGGGGACGCTGTGTCAAACTCCACAGCTCCAGAGACAGCGCTTCCCCTCGCATGTGGCCCACCTTAGGGCCCCCTCGCCTGGAGAGAGAGAGAGGCCTGATGCTACGCCCTCACCTCTGCTTGTATAAGATTGAGAACAGCTTTCAGTGGGCTGCTGAGTAGGAGGAATGATATTAGAGAACAATTCCTATTTATTACATCTTAGGTCTTTCACAGTGTTATCTATAATTTGTTCTGGTAACAATAACATTGTGTACTCGTTAAATAAATAGCTGAGATCTGGAGATGTGACAATGTCAGTAAGTCCAATTACACAAAAGAGGTTGAATGGCAAAACAGATTTAAACAATCAAGATATCAGTGATTAACATGGTGAGAGTAGAGTCGGGCTATAAACTTCACATATCTGCAAAAAAATGAGGATACAGTCATGCTAATATGTTTTTGTTTTGATATAACTCGTGATACATTTACAGCTACTGTTCACCAATGTTTTAGGGTCTTTAAAATGGAGACAGTAGGAAAAACTGTGGACTTTCACTCTTTTAGTTGGGAGAACTTGTGCATTTTGTCAGCGCTATCATGTAACCTTTTAAGACACCAGTTGGAATTAGCTGCAAATACACTCATAGATAGATAGATAGATAGATAGATAGATAGATAGAGAGATAGATTCTCTGCCTTTAGCAAGAGCATAGTGAAGTGCTGTAATCAAAGGCGATTACTCATTGCATGCTGTGACGCCCCACAGTCAAATGCAAAGCAGCTTAAATTAAAACACACTTCATCTGAATAGATGAAAAGTACATGGAAGATGAGTCCCCTTATATCCCCGCCTGGCGACATTTGTTTCCGTTGGATCAGCAGAATGTGATTTTCTGGCTGGAGGGGTTTTCATAGAGGTGGCAGGCAGAGCGTTTGTTGGCTTCTCTTAGTGCTCTGTATATGTGAGTGTGTGAATGTGTGTGTCTGAGGCTCCTATCTCAAGTCTTCTTTGGAAGACGTTAGGAACACTTGGCAGCGATGACACTGGAAGTCCCCAGCACTTGGCTGCAGACCTGTTTGTGTATCTGTGAGTGTGTATGTGTGTGCACGTAGGAAATGGCCCATTTGACTGTACTGAAGCTGGGATGGGATCAGTGTGTGGGAGGTATTTTGTTCATATACCAAAAATGAGATTATTAAGGAGCAGACAATACTTGACCACAGAACACAGCTTGTTCTCATCTTACATCAGTGTGTCATAGTCCATTTGTGCTCCTAAAGGAAAAACGTCTTTGTGAATTTCAGATTTTGTCATTGTTTCAGACTTTACTTCTCCTCCCAACACTGTCTTGTACAAATGTACAAAAAGTTAACTGGTTATACCCATATTTTTGTACAGTATATTTCCAACGCTCTTGAGATTATGTTTGAATATCTTTTATTTTATCTTGGAAACATCTAAAAAACATACCAAAACCAACAAAATACCACAAAGGAATGGGAAGGATCAAGGAAATATCAGAATACTGTTTCAATGACCTTGATGGTGTAGTGAGAGTCAAATGTTTTTGGCTGCAGCAATAAATACTTTTCAAACCATTCTTAGAAATCTCATATTCAAACGTATTTGTCAGCTTAATAACGCTGAAATCATCTAGGGCTCACAAGACATAAATTCTAGTACTACATGGTACCAGTCCAAATACCTAAGTATAATACTTATTTTTGTACATTGATTTATAGTCTATAAACTGTAGTTTTTAAGATACTTGGACACTGAGTTATAGTCTGTTATAATCTTTGATATTTCAATGTGTTAATGATTGATTTATTGATTAACTGAGTAGGATAAATCCCAGTTTTTTTTTTAAATTTATTGTGGTTATGATAACACTGTGCACTCATTAAATAAATAGCTGAAATTTGGAAACCTGACAATGGCATTAAATCCAGCCCCAAAATCAAACAAACAAACCAAAATACATTCCCTACATGTTTCATTTTTATTACTATGTTTTAATTGATATGAAACTAAAATGCATATTAATAGACAAACTAACTATCACCTGAGGTCCAACAACTTCATAAAACTAACTGTTCCAAAAGTCCACTCCGTCTTCAGCTGCAATTCCTTTCACTTTCCTGCAGCAAATAATTGGAACACACTTCAGAAGTCTTTCAAACTCTCACATCTCCCATCAATCAACATGTTGAAGCAAAAATTAAAACACTCTATAGTCGACTGCTGCAACTGTTGACTTCCTATCCAGTCTCCCATAAACTCCAGTTGTTTTTAACTCCATTCTTTCTTGTAAATTTTAGATTCATCTGTTCTGTATTCCTTTTATCTGTTCTTGTTCTGTCTTGCTTTGTCTTGTTTGTTTTGTTTTGATCTTGTCTTTTGTCTGATGGAACCTCCTGCCAGGTCATCATTGTAAGTGAGAAGCTGTTCTCAATTGATTTTACCTGGTAAAATAAAGGTTAAATAAGTAAAATAAATAAAAACTGGCTGAAAAGTCGCTGATTAATTGGTGAAATCAACCATCGGTCTTTTTGTACAAATGCACCGCTATGATGTTTTTCTTGTTCGAGTGCATATGGTTTAACGCTGAAGCTCAGGATGCTTCCAAAAGTCAGAGGGAGGTGCCGTGATGTAGTGAAGGGGTTTATTTGGTTGGAGGACACCTGGCCCCAGTGAAGGAGCTCGAAACACTATCAGGCTGGTGCCTCCTGACCTCTCCCCCTCCCCCTGTACTCTTCCCTCCAGTGAACTGTTTTGCTGCTGTCCCCCTGTCTGTCCACATTCCTTTCACCAGGATACCTCTCCATCCTGTCCCAGAGGAGTGTGTTGGTCTGTCTTTGTGTCTATGTGTGTGTGTGTGTGTGTGTGTGTGTGTATATGTGTCTGAGAAGGTGGCCTACAGGCCTTGCCTCTGGTCACTTTATTAAAGTGCGTTTTAATTTACTCCTGTGCTCCTGTGAGCCCCTGTATCCTGACACACACACACACATGCAGCAGCCCCTCCTGAGACATGGCTTATTAACTTCGCTCCTGTCTGTCAGAGAGTTAGGGGGGCAATACTTCCGAGGCACATTCCGCAGTGTGGTCTGGCCACGTTGATTTTTAAAAATCTTTTAATCTAGTCAAATAGTGAGACACATGTTGTCATACATTACTTGTGGACTGCATCGCCTCATATGAACACACAAATAAACGGGAAGACGTGGCGTAAAAGGAGCCTTCATGGTCTCTTTGTGTGGTCAGATCGTGAGCACAGTCAACAGCAGCAGGACTTTGTTATCCTAACAATTAACATGATGATAATTGGTTAAATACCACTTAGCAATGATCACTATGTTTGGCACCACAATTACTGCAAAATCAGATTAACGTGGCCACAGAGAGCTAATAAAAAGCATATGGCCACAGAGGATTTGAAAAAACTGATCAAGTGATTCTCGACTCTTTCAGGATTTTGTAATTGACAGACACACTATGAGCTGCATTTGTCTCCAGTCCTGAATATCTCTATCTCCCATTTCTTCCATAATTTATGTGTCTCACAAGTGCCCCTGTACATTATTCCCAGAGTTTCTCCTCTGTCTCAGTATTAAAAATGGAGGGGGAAAGGGATTCTGTCTCAAAGGAGGGGAGAGAAGTCATGTTGGGGTATCCTTAGGTCCTGGCGTGTGATGCTGGGGCCTCGGGCCCTCAACCTAGTCTCACAGCAGAGGCTTGAGGGCAGAGCCAGAGGGGATTTTCTGTGTTTGTTTACAGCTGTGTGTGTGTGTGTGTGTGTATTTGTGTGTGTATGTGTGTGTGTGTGTGTATCCTTGTGTTTCTACCAGTGTGGGACTCTAGTAGTCCCAACCAGCACAAAACAGTATGGACTTAAGCCTGTGCCTATGTTTGTAGCATATACACAACAGTGTGTGTCACCATGGCAAGATGTGTGTCCGTCTGAATGCAGTGACTTATCTGTCCTGCTTTACATGTGTCACTTGTGAGTAGCTTGTGAAAAATGCATTACCAGAGTGAGGACCAGCTGGGGTAAGAAGGGACATGGAGGAGTGAGATATGGCGGGGGAGGCAGGAGAGAGAAGGAGGAGTGATTTGAGGAGTAAGGGGCACAGCTGTAGGGGATTAATGCCCAGAGTGGAGGAGCTGGAGCTGGATCCCAGGAATGTTCCCCAGCGCCCCCTCAAGAGGGAGGTGAAATGGGAGGGAGTGCAAGGAACAGCTAGGGCACGGGCCTCAGATGGGTCCTGCAGTGCACAATCTTTCTTTGCGCATGTTTGTTGGAGGAAAGGGGGCAGTATTTCATCCTTGTCAGCCTTATCCACCATCTCAATCTACCCCCTTTACCTCCACTCTGCTTCGCACTCCACCCACTCCACCTCAGGCACTTTGGCAGTGATCAGCCCCAGTTCACAAGACTTCTCCTCTCACTGCTGTTCCTCCCTGCCTGCTTTCTGTGTCACATTCTTTGTCTTGTGAACGCCATGATTTATGGACAGACACAGGAAGCAGTGTGTGTGCGCGCGTAATTGTATGGTTATGGTCAAGAGTGAGTAGAGGGACATCTATTATTATATCCTAAGGCTGTCACTAAGATATCAATCAATCGTTCTTCTCATGATCACCTTGCTGTTTTCACCATGGTCTGAATGGAAGACCAAAGCTATGATGAAATGATAAATAGGACTGGATAACATTAGCACAGGCATAAATGAGTAGGTTTAAAGACATTACTGGAATTTTTGCATCATTTTGAAAAGTGGGAGAGCTTATAATAGCATGAGGAGATACAAATTATACCAGCATTATGCCTTCCTCAAATATGGAATTCACTGAATAAATTGTTAAGTATAAAATTTGACAAGTGTGACAGATCTTTTTTTAACATTACAATTTTTTGATGACCAGCAATAATATTTTTTTTTCTTATAATAACTCAGCCCAAAGTTGTAGTTTGTCTTCTGTCTGTCTGATAATGACCATTAGCTATTGTTTTGCTGTTAGCTTCCAAAGTGCCCCAGGACAACACTGCATGATTGACAACATGATAATAATAATAATAATAAAAAAACTGCATTAGGACCAATACTTTGAACAGTAAAATTTGGAATAATTTGGACTGAATTCTGCCATATGTGTCCATGGTGCAACCAAATATTGACACAACTTCTGTTTTGTTTCAATTTATATTTTTAGTTTGGGTTTTTCACATAGCTGGTGCAATTGACCACAGAAATTTAACTAGGCACCATGTCTGTTCACCTTCCAAAACCTTTCTCTCTGATTTGTGTGATCACAAACTTTGACATTTGTGGAGCTGAATTCAGCTAAGCGTAAGTTTTTGTGTTTGTCCTGTTGTTTGGTGCAGAATTGGTTTCCTCCTCCATCCTCTACATATAGTGCCTTTCACCACCTCTTACTCACAGCAGTCACCTTTTTTTGTTTCTTACCAACCCCGGAGCTTTCACCTCCTGTCACTCCATCCACCGCTCGGGCATTGACAGTTGTCAGGGGGAACCCGCTCATTTCCCCGTGACGTGTTCAATGGGGCTGCACTGATCCCCACTGACGACTCTGAAGAGGTGACCGCGGCGATAGAATGGAGCGCCTGTCGTCGTGGCGATAAACCTGCCTGTCCATCCCTCTGCTTGCTCACCCGTGTCTCTTTCTACCATTTGGAAACCACTCCACCTGGTTCGGACAATTACTCCCATCCACTCGTCTCCCCGTCGCCGCCTTAACTCCTCTTCCAGTCACTTAAGTTGTGATGGGCTAAAAGGGATGCTTCAGCCACCGCCTGGCCCCAGCACTGTTATTAGATGCTCTGAGTTTTGTTGACAGCCCATAAAAAAGCTGTACCCTCTCATTGTGTGTCTCTGTGTGTAAAAGTGTGCTAAAAACCATACTCTGCCTTAATGGAATTTACCACAAGTGTTGGGTGTCCGTCCATTAATGTCTCTACATGTGTTTAAGCTCTTTTCATCTGTCCTTTCTGATAAGCACTTGTTATGGACGTTGTGTATACAAGTTAAAGAGAAAGGGAGGCCTTTGCAGCACCAGTGTGGCTCAAAGACACCATACTTTGTCTTGCCACCAAATAAAAGCTTAGTTTTGCCTGGAGGAGGGTGGGGTGAGACAGCAGGCCAGCCAGCCAGCCAGCCAGCCAGGAAGGAGCTTGGTCTAACAGAGATACAGGTCTCAACAGATCACCTCAGTCACTGACGCTAGCACTTCAATCCCCTTTGCTTCCCAAGATACACTTCAGGTGCAGAACACACGTTTCATTTTACACACGTACGTTTACGTCAAAGCAAAGGTTTCCAATGCAAACACACATGACAGCCCAAAGTTATGCTTCCTCTCACTGTCATTAGACACAAAAAAAGGACTTCAAACACCAGGTGATATCATAAGCAGCCTGGGAACAAACAGCCCAGTTTCCTTAATCTTCACATGACTTCTCAGCACCTAGCCGATGCTTAATTGCCAGGGAAAGTTTTAACATCTGCTTTTATTCAATAGTCTTTATTGGCATGAGTCACCCTCTATGCTACTGCCAGCTGCTTTCTACACCCAGCATTGGAAGTAGAAAAAAACCCAACAAAAAACCCAAAATTCATGCACACGGAATGACTGATAAATAAATAAGGTACAAGCCAGGCTTTCATGGGCACTTAGTCCTTGGAAAGGCAGGGGTTCATAATTCCAAAGCCATGAAAAAACAGAGGATAACAAGGGGAGTAAAAAGGCTGTGTGGTTATATTTACAGGGGTAATCATTAAGGGGGGAAATGCAATTTGAAGAGGGGAGGAGGGGTAATGATGGAACTTCAGGGGTTCCTTATAAGTCCCACAAAGGTAGTACATTGTCTTCTTATGTAACCAGACCAGTTTCAACTTGTTTCCTTAATGCCACTCAGTCCACTCTCCCCCTTTTTGAACTGGATTGGTTTTATGATATGATTGTTTTTGAAAAAAATAAAATATCCGGGTCACTTCTTACTAGTAATTTCATATTTAGTTTATCTGGTGCTCATGTTCCATATGAAGAGATTATTTGTTTAATCTATAAAATCTCAGCCAGTTTTTCTTATAGCATTAGATGTTGTGTCAAATTTCTTATTTGACCCACAACAAAACATATCCAGAGGAAGAATATCAGGTAATTAACTTTTTGTACATTAATAATAATTACTCAAACAAATTAATTATCTGAATACTTGCTGGTTAATTTTGTAGTTGGCAGTTGTATATGTAACATATATCCTCAGTGTGCAGTCAGGGTCAAAGTGCAATATATATTTATCTCTGCTTTTTGGTTGGTTGGCGCCGCTGGTTTTTTATTCTGTATATATTTACACTTTTTTCTTTCAAACTGTTTTGCACCACACACCTCAAGAGAGTTGTCCCTCTTAATTTTGTTGGACATATGTATAATGATAATAAAGGCATTCTATTGTTGCCTGCAGCTATATAAAGTATGTATATTACTATTATATCATTATAAGATAACAATTCTTTTCTTGTTATTGGTTCATATTTTAACTAAATTTGATAAATTGTTCTCAATTACCTTACATAATCCGGCACCGCACTTCCCCAAAATGTCTGAGTGTCAAACTGTGCAGAAGACAGCAGCCTGCGTGGCCTGAAAAACTGTTAATGATCTGAACGGGGATCAGTTATTACTGTTCCCCATGTAGCTGGAGATAAAATTGGTGGGGTTCCATTTCTTCAGTCGCGGGGCCTCAGTGGACAGATCGTACGCTACTGATACAGGTTGGAGTGGTTTAGTGACTTAAAGGGAGCTTCCTTAAAGTGTTTTGTGTGTGTGTGTGTGTGCACGCCTTTGTGTGTATGTGTGTGTATTCTGCAGCCGTAAAAGCAGAGTCAGGATGTCACTATGACCCGGTCACTATGTGGGATCACGACTGAGGAAGGGAGGAAACTTGAAGCGAAAAGGAGAGATGGAATCAAAAGAGGTTTCGAAAAATCACAAGAAAGCCGTCACATTGTAAAACTCTTAACAATACAATGCGTTATACTACATGGCATCCCCACACATTTCTGATACATCTGGCAAAGGTATGATTCTGACACCGAGCCAAGGAATTTGTGCAGTGAATAAAATGGTACGGATTCACTGATAAACGGAGGTGATCTACGTGGAAAAGTGGAAACAGATGGGAAGATGGAGCAGTGTCCTTCACAGAAGTGGAGGTGAAGGTGCAAACAGACTCAAACATGTAGAAATAGACACAAAGACGGTGAAAAAAAAAAAGAGAGAGAGTTAAAACAGGCATGAGGAGGAGGAGACAAGTGGAGAAGCTGGGTGGAGTGTTTTTAGGTGTCTGGCTGTAACAGCATGGGTCTCTCCCCTGACACCTCCACAACTTATCATCCCCGCATTCCTGCACAGGGACACTCCCCTGCCCACTGATACTCCGCTGTATGTGTGTGTATGTGTGTGTAAATGTGGATTTTTTTATGTGTGTGTGTGTGTGTGTGTCTCATTTTAAGTGAAAGGGCATTTTAGCCTCCCTCACCCAGGACATCTGGCTGCTGAAGGAGGGTTTGTGTAAGACATGTTTATGTATGTTTGTGTGTGAATGGAAGAGTGGAGAAGGAGAAGAGAAAAGAAAAGAAAGAAAGAAACAAAGAAAAGCCTCTGTTTTAGTGCCATAAACACAATTTCCCCTCACCACCTTAGTCGAGCCTTAGGTTGTGGCAGAGTACAGAAAACATCTCAGGGATTTCCTGCCATTCAAAACAGTCCCCTCTCGTCTTCAGCCGCTCACTCTGTCTACTTTCTTAGAAGCTCTTGATGTGAAAGGCGTGTCTGCAAACTCTCGTTAATTCATTAAAGCATCCAAGTCTGTGTGTGTTTAAGTGTGAGCAGCGGGCCACAGGAAGCATTGAACCCTCCTGATTACAGAAGTGATGTGTGTTATTACAACACTTTTGCAGACAATGTGATGTTGTGTAATGGCAAAGGTGAAACTACAACGTGCAAAATTACAAGGACGAATATGGGCGGCCACTCTCGTATGGTGAATGGACTACTTTGATTTTCTTTTTTCAGACACTTTTATTTTGGGTTTAAAATATGAACTATGGAGCCAAAATGAGGACTTTAATGTTTGATATTGAAAACACACTCTATAATGGAAAAAAAAAGAGAAACATTAACATTGAAAAACATGCATTGTGACAAAACAGGTATTGGTATTAGGTATGTTTTTTAGAAGATCGGATCAGATTTAGTCAGGAGATTGGCCCGGTTTGGGGGGGGGGGGGGGGGGGGTTTCTGTAG
>JAPSES010000104.1:5466060-5479361 GCA_029822895.1 Maxillicosta whitleyi
AGATCGGATCAGATTTAGTCATGAGATTGGCCCGGTTTGGGGGGAGGGGGGAGGGGGGGGGGTTCTGAAGGTAGAGATAAGGAAAATGAGTGACAAAACTGTGGGAAGCTTAGAGGAATTAATAAAGTCTCTATATGTTTCACTTTATGGTCTGCACATAGTCATTGTTGGTGATTCGATAGCATAGTGGTTTACTGACTTTGGTGCAGAAAGTTGCCAGTTTGAATCCCAGGTGGGCCCTTGGGCAAGGTTCTTTATGGTATACACTGGAAGTCGCTTTGGATAAAAGCGTCAGTCTTATCTAATCAGTATGAGATACATAAGGTAGTGATGCGTAAGTTGGGGTTTTTTTTTCAACCCGCGGGGCTTTCGTAGAATTATTTGACCTGATCCAACCCACCCTGCAAATAAACTGACATTCTTTTGACCTGCCCCAACCCGACCCACAAGTAACCCGCTAATCCACGCATCATGAATGTACGGCACGGAGCGCACCCTCATAGAATACCTGGATGAAAATGTCCATAGATGAGCTACAGCAGAGGCAAACATACAGCCTGTGGGCCAAAACCAGCCTGCCAAAGGTTCTAATTTGTCCCAGAGTATGGATTTGGTACATGGAAAAATTATACTAAAGTTATTAAGAGTCAGACAAAGGTGTCAATTGCGATCTTAAATAAAATAATAGCATAATAACCTATAAAGAATGACTCCGATGTTAAATAAAAGTCTGTCTTGATAAAACGAATCCTAAAAAAATCAGATCGGAAGCAAAAATATCCAGATTTTAACACCACTAATTGGCATTGATAGGATTGAAAATTATATTATTTTCATTTGATGTCACTGTTTTAGTAATGACAGTTTATAATGTTGATTTTTTTCTTTTTCAATTACAGTTTGCTCTCAACAATATTATGCAAAAACTACCTTCTACTGCCTATATTACCAGTTTCTATGCAAACTTGAAAGGAAGAGTATGACTTTGGCTAAATTTGACAAACCCATCCACTTGCATCAGCCTCCATCTTGTCTTCAACAGCCTCTGTTCCTTCCACTCCAGTGTTTTATACATTCACCCTTGGCCCACGCTTTTACAAAGTTTAATGAAAATCAGACAACAAACTAAAAGGAACAAAAAAATTTAACCTCAGGCCACATTTCTATCTATGTATTATTATTATTAATGTTCTATTCAAGTAATAATTTCATATCTCCATAATAACAGCAGTGGATGGTTTGAATCTCAGCTAGATCGTTGCTAGATTCTTCTTCCTGCTTGTCGCTGAGTGTGGACTGTTGTGTTTCTGGTTGGGTTCTGCTGTCAACATGTGGCTCCAAAAAGTCACCAGAGCCAGAAGACACAAATCTGTGACAGAGCTGCTGCTGGCATAACAGAGCGCCGGGTAGCGAGTGGCTCTCTAAAGTTATCTGTTTGAAAGGAACGTGTGTCTGTGTGCAGTTGTAACTACAGGGAGTGTGTGTTGTTTTACGAGCGCTTCATCCCATCTGAGCTGCCTATAGCTTTGCTTTTAGACAGTGATTAATAGAGGCTTGAGACGACCATCAGAGAAATGCAACTTTGCACATCTACTAAATGTTTGCTGTGCTCTGCAGGACTTAGCGCAAAACCCTGTGACCAGTTTGTGTAATGTAGTACATGCACAGTTGTATGTAGTTAAGCATGTATAATGGTAGAAATGAATGTAATAATATCATTTTTTTTGTGTGTGTGCAAGAGCTGTGCAGAAATGCAAACAGGCCTTCAGTGATGAATTTAGTTCTCAAAGATAAATGTGCAAATAGACTTGAAGCTGCAGTGGAGCTGGTAACACTTTAACCAATTTCTGGACATTGTCTTTTCTTTCTCAGCCCAGTCTGAGATGCTGCTGGTCTTATGATCCCGTGGTCTACCATGTGTGTGTTTCTTTCCATTATTTTGTATTTGCAAATGTGTATATGCGCGTGTATATATATATATATATATATATATATATGAGTGTGCGAGTGTGTGCCAAGCCCCTGTGCCCTCCCCTGTCTCCACGCCTGGATGCTAACCGCTAGTGAAGGCTAGCCAATTATCCCCAATCAAGCTACCCTCTCTGGAACTGGCGCGAGAGGAAGCTCCCACTAGAGCTTATACTAGTCATTATGGGGCACATCCTGACATTAACTTTCTTCTTTTCCTCCTTGACTTCATCTCTCCTCTTCCCTCTCTTTCTGTCTTTTATTCTTTCTATCTTTCTCTGTTCCTTTCTTTTTCTTCTCCCTCCTACCCATAAGTGAAGGCTTGATGCTGCCATTGTTGAAGCGAAGCAGCAATCAAACACATAAACTAAAAGCACATGGGTGCTAATTCAAGCCTTCCTAATACTGCATTAAGGAAATTTAGGGTTGATGATGGAAGGATAATGTTAGACCGTATGTGATGTCATTTGCAAAAGAAGAATGTGCTTTGTCTGTATGTGTATCAGCTGTAGGTGTCGAGGTATTGCTGTGCTTTTTTTTTTTTTTGTACGCGTGTATCTGTAGGGAATTGCGCACTGAATTGTGGGAAATGTCACCCCCACACACGATCTAGATACTGAAAGACAGATCAGACACAAATCAACTCAGGCAATTTAGCTTCAAACGGGCAACGGATATGTCTCGCTATAAAAATATTTTGCCATTTTTATCAAACTAGTCCTGCTCTGAAAACTTTCTTTTCACTATAAGACAAAGCCTAATTTGAAGTCCCAGGTCCTGTTCAGTCAGACAACTTAGCGTTTGATGTGAACGGTAGGGTGATATTGCCTTGTCTGTGTTCAGGCAGTGAGAGAGACCGGGTGAGGTGTGGTGCCTGTAGGTGATCCACTTCATTCTGCTCCTGTCTTGTCGTGACAGGACCTGCATTAAATGGAAGAAGTCAGTGACGGAGCAGTGACAGGCCCAACTCTCTGCCCTCCCCCTGGGTGTACGTGTGTATGTGTGCATGTGTGTGTACAAGCCAGTGTGCAAGCACCAATCACAACTGAATGGCACATGAATGGCACTTTTTCCCACTGCTCATCAACAGTGGCTGTGTTCCGTTAATGACAGTTGTAGCTAATAAAATGCACTTTCATTTAATTTCCATATATAGTACTCATGTGTCAAAGAGCACAGGGCTTGTGCAAAGCTACACACCTGACATCTATTTATCAATCATCTCGCCATTTTTCATGACATGCAAGTGTCACACGCGGTTACTCTCAGATCAATGAAAATGTTAGATCAGTCAAAACCGATGACACAAAGCAACACTTTCATTTCTGTTCACTTCAGAAACAACTTTCATTGTCATCGTGACTTTGTGTGTGTGTGTGTGTGTGTGTGTTTGACGTCGGCATGCAGCAAATGCTTGAAGATACGCTTTCTTTGCTGCTCTCTGTCTATTGCAACCCAATTAGGTGTGCCTTTTAGCAGAGATTTGGAGTACAGGTTGAACATCAGCACCCTTCAGTGTTGAAAGGCAGATCTCAAATTAGTGAGCACCACACACTCCCGCCCTCCTCCCCCCTCCAACCCTCAACTACCTAACCTATCACCATCTTTCCTCCTCCTTTGCTCCTGTGAAGACACAGAGGCCCCCGGGGCCCTGAAATGTCTCCACATGCTGGAAATTGAATCAAAAGGCATCAATCAGGCCACCCTTTTTTCTTCCTCCCCCCTTTCACTCCTTCTTTCTTTTTTGTCTGTGTTTGGTGTCTCTAAGCAGTTTGCCAGGGTGTGTAAACGGGTGTATTAACAGCACCACTAGGAAGCACAATTGGACACGAAGTGAAGCAGAAGCACCTTAGAGGATTTTTTTTTTAGGGCTGTGCTGATGTTGAGAGTTTGTTCATCTAAGTCAAATTGCAGGTGAATTTTTTTTTTTATATTTTACACATTACCAAGTATTTTATCGGGCCAATGCGTTCTAAACACCATCCTGCTGACGCACACACATGCACACACACGCTGATATTATTATCCTCCTCTTCTGTGGCTCTCTGCTGTAAAATGAGTTTGCCCCAACTCCATTAAAACCCGCGCCAGCCTCTCCCCTGACGCTGCCGCCCTATTTGCATGTGCTAGTGAGCCACTCCACGGAACGAAGGATCTCCTCTTTTCCTCCTCTCCTCCTTCACTTTGTCCCACCGGAATGCGCGATAAGTGGGCAGATGACATTCACGGAGAAAGACTGCAATAAAGTGACTCTCTCTCTCTCTTTCTCTCTCTTTCTCTCTCTCTCTCCATTTCTTCACCCCCTACCCCCTTTTCCCCCCACTCTATCACTCCCCTCCTCTCTTTGCCACCACATCAGAGGCAGAACGGGGATATTGCGAATGACACGGGCAAATCAGCTGTAAATAGACGCTAATTTGATTGACATCTGGGCTGCTGTCACTATGTGGGCGAGGACAGGCCCCTGGCAGCAGACAGCAAGCGGCGTTTACCCAGTGCACAAAAAGCCAGCTTTCAACTAAATCACTTCTTGTCCGGTGGGCCCTCCCTCTTTGTCCCTCACTCCCTCTCCTTCGCTCCTCCAGTATCTCCCTCCCCACCTCCCCTCCACCCACTATACCGACTGACTCGCCAGATTCTAATTGCGTGTCCTTCCTCTCAGTGCAATTTTCCCATTACCGCCACAAGAGTAGCCGCACAGCTCATCTGAAGCGAGGTTGTCTCTGAAATATGTACCTCCAGGTTAACCCTTTGATAGCTTTCACAGCCTCCTGTAAACTCAGGCTACATGGCGGTGTGTGTTGATGTTGTGTTAATGGTTTGAGGTTATAATAAACATTTCCACAATGGAATAGGTAAAAACAAACAAACAAAAAAACAGGCTTACTACATCATTTGTGTGCTTACATGACCTAAAATGATCTCAGAATGTGATTATTTGGTGTAATCCTTGTTTTTATTTGGTTGAGTCAAATATTAATGGAGAAACACAGTAAAGGACAATGGAAAAAAAAACTGATGGAGGTCAATGGCAAAAAAAAAAACGGTTTTGTTTTATTTTTTTATCCTGTGTGAATTTATAAATATGATGTTTTATGAATTTTATGACGAAAGAAAGTCATTGTTTGATTGTACTTAGAAGTAACATATACTTTAATGTGAAATGACTCTGTGGACTGCAGCTCCTGTTTCATGCCACACATCATCAATACCAAAACAACCATTACCTTAGTGGATTTCAGATTGTTTGTCAAGAGAAATAAGGGGAAAATCACCACAGTCTGGTCCTGTTGAGGCTGCAGAGACATTTTCAGAGGTTCTGAATGCAATCTTCTTCTTTTCCTTTTGGCTTTTTCCTTCAGGGGTCTCCACAGCGAATCATTTGCCTCCATCTAACCCTGTCTACATCCTCTTCTCTCACACCGACTCCCTTCACGTCCTCTTTGACTCCACCCATACACCTCCTCTTTGGTGTTCCTCTATGCCTCCTTCCTGGCAATTCCAAATTCAGCATCCTTCTACCAATATACACAGAGGTTCTGAATACAATAATTTCTTGATTTGCAAAATGATCTATTAAACTGACAAACCTGCGTAAACGATGGCATCATTCTTTATCTCACCGTAACGTTTTTCCCCTTAATTGTTTCCCATGGATCACAACCAAAAGGGTCAGGACTTCACCCCTCTACACAGTATGTGCACATAATTTATTGTATTTCTTGTTTTGTTACACAGCAATCAGGTGAATTATGGAAATGGGTCAGAACCTAAATATATAATAATACTATCAAATTCGAATACATTTCACCAGTTTATTCATTGACGTCCCATATCTTTGTTTGATATACAATGTCTTTAACATAATCAATTTTGTTTCAGTAAACCATGATACACATTGTGCCTTTTTTTGAGGAGTAGTCTTTTTTTTTTTTTAGGAGTTTGTTTAATAGAACCTATTTAATCAACATTGTATCTAAAATACACAGATGTACTGTTATTAGAAACCACTAAGTACATTGAACAAATCTGATTTCATCAATTGTAGTCATTTCTAAAGAGACTTTGTGGACACCCTGTATTCAACTAAATATAATGATTAATACAGTTTTTAACATTTCGGTGCAGTGGTCAGTGTCACCGTCCAAACACATGCACTTTAATAGGTTACATGGTCAAACTAAAATAGATGTGAATGTGAATCAATGGTAGTTTATGTGTGATGAACTGGTGATGTGTCCACTACGGATGTGAATCCCCAACACTGAGGCAGATTTGATACGAATCTCAATACGCTGTCAGTGATATGATACGTTTAAGGTACAGTGAAACCCCCCGCCAATATGGTGCCATACAATTCACCCCTGTTCATGATGTGATTCATTAATGATCTGACTACGATTTGACTTCATACAACGCAATTCGGTTCGATGCGATTCAAGATGCGACTCAAAAACGATATAATACACTACAAAGACTTTACAAACCCACATTTGGGTTCTAAACATTACAATTATTTTGTCCTTTCTCTTTCCCTGTGAAGGATGTATTTGATACGTGACTGTTTTCTATAAAGCAAACCAATAAAACCAACTTAAAAGACGCGGTTCAATATGTTACAGGCAGAAGTTGTTTTATTCCTAATAAACACTAAGTCATAAACAAAAAATGTTTTGTTTCATCACATTTGTTTTTAATCTCATTCTCTACTTAAACAAAACATTTATTTAGGCAATTTCTTTTTGGCCTCATAATAAAAAAAACAAAGAAAAAACACACATGGGCCATTCACAAACAGATCCTTTTACTAATAGTATTCTCTCACTGTAATTTTACAGTGTTTTACAAAACACTTATAAAACTTAACTGTTAAACATTTTCCAACTCCAACAAGCAACAGCAGTGGAACATCCACCTTTTTTGACACTGAATATCTCTTCTTCACCTGTTGTCTCGCTTCCTTCCATGTTTGCTGTTCAGTAATTACAGCTGTGCCATATGTTTTAAAAACAAAATACCAAAAAGATAGTGACGTTGCGTTCAAGGTGCCTCGAAAACATGAGTGCAGAGATAATTACATTACATTTACAGACGCTTTTATCCAAAGGGACTTAACGAATGAACAAGCCTCAACTAAACAAATGAAATTATTCAGATTTATTTGTCATTAATGGTATGAAAACAACTGCCTCTACGATATTCCACTATGTTTTCTGTTTTTGCAGAATTACACACTAGATGCTTTTCCAATGATTCTCAAACATCGTGAATATAACGTGAGCATATAAATGTATCTAATGGAAAGACGACAATTTCACAAAAACTCTTGGTTTTCAAATAAAAGTTTTTGTGCTGGTTAAAGGTGTTTTTTTTTTTTTAGCATTGCGAAATTGGTATATTATGTAAAACTGCAACTGAAAGACATTTTTTTTCGCAAATAGAATCATGTGAATCAAAACAATCCAGATGTGGAAGGACATTGCATTAGTTTTTTAAAGAAACATGGTGCGGTATGTGCGGACACACCAGGAAACTGAATAATTTAATAATTTAGTAAGAAATAGAGGGGTAATGTTTAATAATAATAATGAATATATTTGTAAATCAACACCATATTTATGTTCATCACCAAGTTTATGTAATGACTTCTTGTGTCATCTCATGATAATAAATAAACAAATAATTGCATTTGTGATTTAATTGAAAAACTGATATTACGCACTTCTCTTCTTTTGACATTAAGTAAATATCGGTTAACTTTTGCGTATAAGTCTAATGGAAAAGCGACTACTGTGAGTTTTATTAAGATGATTTTGGACAAAACAAATTCAGAATATTTTCACAGCTATCGTTTGTCAGCTAAAAAAAAAATAATCAATTGATAGATTGGAAGAGTCTAACTATGTCTTTTCTTCTTTTTTCTCCATGTGATCCTGTGGCTATTTCCACTCCACAGGTAAGTTTCTCTTTTGTTACTCTGTGCTCTCCCTTCAGACATGCATGTGATAATGCCTCAGACCTCACCACTGTTAGTGTTCATGCTAGGTTAAGCATGGCTAAACGGCACTGACCTGCATGTTAACTTACACGCCATACCAACATCACAATCAAAGAATGTTTAATTCAGAGTATCGAGCCTCTAGGTCTCTCTCTATGTTCTTCTCTTTTCTACTATTTCCTTATTTATGTGTGTGATGTGGGATTGTGCCAACAGCCATGCCCACGGCAAACAGCAGGAGCACCCATGGCAATGAAATGCTAATAAGAGCACTGTCATTTCAGCATACACATTCACAAGGGTGTTGTCCTGTCTTTTCGGTTTAATCCATCAGAATTTCTTTACATATTCATCAGGAGTATTGTGTATTCCTGCTGAGCAAACTTTATCGTGACACTGGCATTAAGTCCAAACATTTTTCAACACCTGGGACTTGTTTGTGCGAGTTCTTTGCACACTACTTCACACTGGTTAGGGGTATTTTTCCTGAGGCACTTGTTCCTTAGGCCTTTTATCCCCCTCCCCCCTTTACCTGTGCTTGTTTGTCAATTTAGTGATTTCCCCTAGCAGTAACAGATGTGCAACAAGACAACTGTCACTGGATATCCAGCAGGGCACCTAAGTTTTATGAATCTGTGGCAAATTTGGCTCCAATGGTGCGTGGCGCGTAAGGAAATCCCAAAAATTATAATACAATAAAAAACCTCCTCAATCTTTAGCCTCCTTTCTAAATTATGTAGTAGTTATTATTAAATCAAGCAAAATAACACCAGAAAAAGTTCACACTAGAGCCTGGCCGATATGGGATTTTTGGGGTTGATGTCGATTAGGGGTGAGTATCACCAACAACCTCACAATACGATACATATCCCGATACAGGGGTCACGATACGATATGTATCGCGATATATGTGCATTCTCGTATTCAACGTGATTTGTATCATGATATTTTAGACATATATATATATATATATATTTATAGTTTTTACTTTTTTAATATTTTAAAGAAAACAGACACATGTATACCCAAATGTTATTTTTTTTTATTTTGCTTTAGAGCAACAATTCCACTGTAGTTCATGTAAAACACTGCATCAAGAACTTGGCTGTAGTGCACAAATAATGACAGTTTTGATAAAGTTAAAACATACAAAGTCAGATGCCGTTTCACAAACTTGATAAACTAATTGTTTCTTACATGTGAAATATCGATACTGACGCCTCCGTATCGATACGCGTATTGTGAAGAGGCCCACGATGATATTTCCCCAAATCGATATTTTGAACACATCCCTAATGCCGATACCGATATTGGGGGCTAAAAAAAGCCGGTATCTGATATATCGGCCAATAACCGATAGAGTTATGATTGTCCTGGCAAATAAGTCAATACATCGCTTAAATATTGGCCGATGTTGATTAATCGGTGATACGCTATAATCAGCCCGATTAATCGGTTGGGCTCTACTTCACCCTCTCTAGCCAAGTCACTGCCAATCATGAGCGGGAGTTGATGTGGATTTTTAAAGCTTTAGACTAGATTCACAGCACTGTTACAGCGGCATGAAATATTGCAAGACAATTAAAACTCATCTCTCAGTTCTACATCACTGAACTTCCACAGCACCACCTGTTCCCACAGTCCACTGTCCACCGAAAACACCAGGTTACCAGACATAGAAGATGAAGCTGCATGCTTCATTGCCTCTTCTCCAACAGGCCTGGCTGAAGTGACAACTGAAGCATCACATGTTTAATAGCAAGTGGGGATGTGCTTGTAATAACTGACATAGTAAGGGAATAATGGCTGACAGTTAAAGTTAAATTTAAAAGTGATATTAAAGAAAAAACAAAACACTTCTTGGAATAATTGATGTATTCTACCAAGAAAACATATATTGTATAGAGGTAAAAAACAAAAAAAAAAAAAGACCACGAATGATGTAATTATATTGAATTTTTTTGGTTTTCATGTCTTGTAACTTTATACAAACACGTGCAGATTAATGAACATGAAACGGTATTAAGCTAATGGAGTCAAGAGATCCATTAGCACCTCTCTTTTTTTTATCTTCTTAGTCATGTTTCAACTTGAAAAGAACAACAACAACAACAACAACATGTAAATATATTTTCAGATGCCTCCACGGTGCATCCTCGTTAGAAGATGTGTCATGTAATGATGCAAAACACTCACCAGGATGTACTGAAATGATAAGAGTAGCTAAAGGTCAAACTCAATATGGCCACATGTCTGTTTTTATGAGCATTTATCTCAGGAACACTGTAGAGGAATTTATTCATAGTTTATGTTAATATTGATTTGGATTTCAAGATGAAATTAAACCACACTGCTGACCAAAGGTTAAAGGTCAGTGTCACCATGAACTCATGTCTGGCCGTTTTAAAGAACACAATGTCTCTGAAATGCCCAGAGGTAATGTATTGAAGCTTGGAACAAACATTTGGTCATAGGAATTGAAATTAATTTAGTGGTCAAAGGTCAAAGGTTCACCTCACTATAAACTCAAGTTTGTTGATTTGAATCATTGCATACGTCAAGAACATTTTGAGGGGATGACTAAAAATATTCACTCAGAAATGAAAAGATTTAGGTATTCAAGGTTGTTGTGACCTCACAAAATACATTTCTGTCATAGCTGCTTGTGTCTGAAAGAACAGATTATGATCCAAGGATAGTGGATGCACTTGGTTGAACTTATGATTCTTCTTCAGTGACAATGAACTTCTCACTGCATTGACATCTATTATTCAGTGAATACTATTCAGTGGGACATTACAAAGGAGTACGGTGATGGAGTTTTGTCATAATTTGCACAGGAATTCTTGAGTTATGGCCAAAAACATAGTTTGCTCACCTTTTACCACTAAATTTTTACCAGTCCATCTCTGAGTCCAGGTACTGTTGCACAGAACAGGCTGACCAGTTCAGTTCACAGCCTCCAGCCTCTCTGTCATGGTCTTAGTTTGACAGTGTGCCATATATTCTGCATTATTTATATTTAGTATCACACCCCATACAGGCCAGGTCTTTGTGAGTCCAGGATTTTGCAAGGAGCAGGAAAGAAAGAGTAGTGCCGGGTGGCACCGGGGCCTCAGTTTCCCAGGGCCACGGCTCCACTGGATAGAGGAAACAGCACATAGATTGTACTACCTGCTATTAAATGATTAAAAACATGTTTTCGCTTTGTGAAAACTCTACCCAGTACATTGAATGCTGTGGATTTTTTAAAAAAAGAAGGTTTGAAGAGATAAATCCAGGATGTGAGCGAGTGCAGGAAAACAAGCTTGTCCATTAGTCAGCGGTAGTGACAGTCTAAAGAAGCCACCCCTGGCTCCTAATGGCTTCTTAGCAATAATTGCTACATTACCTCCTCTGTTCCTATTCACTACTACGTGACATACTTTTTCTGGAGCCACTGCTGTACATGTCCACATCATGCTCTAGTCAAAGCATCACTGAGGAGCATTGTGCTTTACAAGTTTTGCTCTAATAGAGAGGGTCTGCACATAGATGGAACTCTGAAAAGGAAAAAAAAAAAAGGCATTTTGCTGTCTCAGTCTCTTTCCTGCCCTCTACTGCATTTCTTTGGCTCCTCTTTTGGCTGTAAGTTTTATTGAAGAAGAAAGCTAAAAGGTCTTGGAGGGTTTTGGACAGTCTTGGACAACAGATATTTTTATGTCTCTTCCGGTATTACAAAAACATCTAATGGTTTGGTTATGCTAAATGTTTTAGGGCCGTGTGAACCTGTGAAAGTCGTGTTTTCTAGTTTGTGTCACTGTGAGAGTCACTGCGCTTGTATTTTGTGTGCATGTGTGTGATAGAAAGACGGGAAGAGAAAACGAGTGAGGAGAGAGGGAGGGATGAATGGAGAGTCTCACAGGTCCTCCAACTCAGCCCAGGTTAATGGAAACCATTATCACACATAGCCACTCTGTCTGTACAATCAGAGGCTCTCTCAGAGGGAGGCACTTTGTCACACACATACACACGCACACACACACAAACATACCACATTCTGCATCTTTCCCTGCTTCGGTAGTCTCATATTGTATAAACCGTTCCTCAGATGCAGGATAATCTAATTGTTTTAACACGTAGGTGCCACTCTTATTTTGAATACTAAGGAATACCAGAGGTTATTTTACTGAGGTGAGTCAGAAACTGTTAGCTGGCAGGCCTGATTCAGATCTCTTCTCTTCTTCTTTTGCTCTGCACACCAGCTTTTTTACCCCCAACTTCCTAAACCTGGAAATGCTTTCATATAAAGCAGAAAATGTCTTCTTCTTCTTAAAAAAATAAATAAATAAAAAACCCAAAGAAACAACTGCAGCGGTGACATAGATTTGCCTGCTACATTTGCTGCAAGGCACAAAGCAGCATCAAACATTTAACAATATGTGAGGCACACTTAAAAGAACCCAAGAGTTGTTTGCTGGAAGAATTTTGGGCAGTTTTGTTTGTCTATTTTCATGCCACTGAGCAAAGGGTGTAAAAAAAATGCAGTGAATCCTTTGAAAAAGAAGCACACTATCCTCCCACAGTGGCTTGATTGCTGAAGGCACAGAGAGGTGAAATGTCATATAAAAAACACTTTGAATCTGGATGCACCTCATGTGTATTTAAGAATAGCTCAGTGGTACTGAATGAGTGTTCTTCTGTTTATTATAAGGAGACGACACACAAAACTTTCTGGCTGCACTACAAAACTTGACTCATTCTTCCTGAACCATTCTGTCACAAGTCTGATGATCCTGATCAGTCCTGACATTATCCAAGTTTTCCGACATCGAAGACGTGAGAGGCTATTGGCTACATCAGTACGATTCTTAGAGACCATTACCATCCATTACAGGATACCACCGACTTTAGAGTACATGGACATCATAATGACATGTAACGTCCATGTTGTCTGCTCAGAGACTTGCTGATAAACTCAGTCATTGGTGTAGTTTCACAGGCTTCCATCACGTGGATTAACCTATATTTACTGTCAGCTTCCGAATCTATTTTAAAAATGGCGAGTCATACATTGATGACGGAATGATGCAGACAACTCTCTGACCAGTCTGTGGTCTGCAGTGTTTACGCGTCATGTTTTATGGCGCTTTTCCACTCCATGGTACCGACTCCACTGTACTCGGCTCTTTCACCTTTTACGAAAAAGGACCTGTAATCTGGGACCTGATACTAGTTTTTTAGAACCGCCTCAGTCGAGGTTCCAAAATGTTGGAACAGACACCAAAATGTGACGTCATGACACTGCAGACACTGATTGGTCAGACAGTTTTCTCTGTGACCGATTTACATAAAT
>JAPSES010000104.1:5479461-5490749 GCA_029822895.1 Maxillicosta whitleyi
ATTGGTCAGACAGTTTTCTCTGTGACCGATTTACATAAATCAGATGCAGAAGTAGACAGTGAATAGTGATCCATGAAACCACATGATGACAGAATAAAACTACACCATATAGATGATCACATATAGATTCAGTCTTTGGTGGCGGACGTAAAAATCCAGGTGAGAAAATACGCAACGAGGGAGTTTTCGGCAACTCTGTACAGATGACACCGAAGTAACGCACTGTAAGTGGAAAAGAACCATAGGAATACTAAGTAGAACCGGTACAGAGTAGTGGACAATTGCCATATGTGCCTCTTCCTCCATTTTGGAACCTCGGTGGAGCTTCTACCAAAAATTTGAACCAAATTCCAGGTTCTTTTACGTCATTGAAATGCAAAAAGCCTGAGTCAAGTTGTGTCAAAAAGTTAAATAAGAGAGAAAAATGTATTTAGGAGCTGCCACAGAAGCAGCTCTGGGTCTTCATGGGTTAAATTAAGTTTATTTTATGCCTAAACCTAATCAATCTTAAATCTGGATTCTTTTTTCATGATTTTGAAACACAATTGTACATACTTTTTGATCATTTTTGTGTTGTTTGACAAACCTAGAACACACATTTATTAGTTTTACACAGCCTTTTAAGTTGAATCACTTACTGATACATGTATTAACAGGCGTGCCTGCAGAGTGCAGTATACCTATTAAAGAATTACAACATTTTGTTTTTTCTTTTTTACACTTTTTTACTTTTAAAAATAAAGTGTATTATTATTATTATTATTATTATTAAGACTTACAAAAACACATGTACTATTCCACTGGAAAAATCTTATGTAGTTTTAGACTCCTAACAAATTCATCAGTATTCATTGATAAAGAACTTCGATTGAACAAGTGTATGAATGAGAGTTTGTAGAGTTTTAAAGACAAAATCCCGAAGTCACATGGGGACTTTAGTTGTATGTGTTTGTTTGTTTGTTGCTAAATCCATCGTACGCACTTTCAGTGTCCGTGTCCGGCTCCCCATGTGTCTATGTATGTGTGTGTGTTTGTGTATGGACACATGCCACTGTGTCTTTGTTGATCCTGTCCCAATCAGAAAGGAGTCGAGCGTAAACACACAGATCCACACGCAGACACGCACACACGGAGCGGTAACCCTGCATTCCCCTGTAAACAGTTTACAGTGCCTCCTCTCTGCCTCATGCAGACACAGGCCAACGCGTCACTGTTGTGTTCAGCTAATCCCACTGTTTAGGCTTTGTTGGCGGCCTCTGGGCCTATGCACTGTACGTCCACAGGGGAAAAAAGAGCTCCAGTTGTGTGTGTGTGTGTGTTTGAGAATGTCACACACTTGAAGGACCCCCCCCCCATCCTTCCCCTCCACTCACAACACTGCCCTAATCTCCATCTGTATCAGTCGCATAGTTTGTTTGGTTTCTGTCTTGTGTGAACGTCTCTCAGCCGCCTTTGTTTAGATGAGCTTATGCTTGTTGTCTTGTTGTTCTCCCCTTGATTGAGGTTGTCCCGGCCGTTTTCACAGCCTCACAGTGTATACACACTCACGCACTTGTGTGTATAGACACTGTGTGGTTTGGCTCGCTTTGTGTAACAATGAACCAAGGTAGGAAATGCTGTTTAGATTAAGTGCGTTCTGATGTCCTCTCAGGCCTTGTTCCTGCTGGATCACAACCCGTTTGTACCACAAACCTCTCTAACACTACATGCGGAAACAGTAGTGGTTTTGGGTTCGGCATAAGACACTGAAGGTTTCTGTTATATGATTTTTCTAACCCCATACCCACATCCTCTGTGTGACTCTGTGACTCTGACCAAAGGAAAATGATTACTTTCAAAACAAAGCATTTGCTTTTTCTGTCTATGCCACTGCTGTTTTGTTTTCAGACTGCATTCATTGTCACAGATATGATATATACATTATACGTTCAGTTTTACCCGTTGCTGCCTTTGTTTTCAGCCTTACGTAAAAAGCTTGTTTTATCTACATGTGGATTCTGAACCTGATTTTCATTTGATTTCCTTAGAGGTGTTCACGACTGCCAAATGTTGAAGTCCAGCCAACTAGGGCACCTAAATAACAGCTATCAGAAATAAAGAGCTGACATCTGATGCTTGCTCTATGTTTTAATAGTGGAGGAAAGGAAAGATATTTATCCATAAAGTCAGTGTGGTCTCCTTATTTTCTCTCAACAGGCAGCCTTTAGCTGTGAATTTTTCCACTAAATCTAAAAAGTATCAGACGCCTTTGAGAGCTGAGTGTGTTATGTATGCGTGCACAAGTGTTTGTGTGTGTGTGTGTGTGTGTGGGCGGGGGTTGCTCATTGGGAGTGTGATCATTTCAGGGATTACTCTTTTCTTACCTTGATAATTTGGAGTATTTATAGTAACAGGCAGCTCGTGTGAATGATAAAAGAGGTAGGAAGGTAGGAAGATGTAAATAACTGACAGCTACACTTTAAAAAAAGCGAAAACAACAACAACAAAAAACAAAAAAACAAAAACAAAACAAAAACAAACACTTGATGGTACTGGAAGTGTAAATTTCATAGAATAGAGATAGATTTTTAAAAAAATCAATAAATTAATATATAGACTGGCGACAAAGACAAATCCTGATGGGAATCGTGTCATCATCATAGGATTTCCAAAAAAAAAAAAAAAAAAAAAGAAAAGCAAAATGTCACTTAAATAAACAGCCTGGAAAAAAAAAAAAAAAAAAAAAAGGAACTGCCTAGATTTAACTAAGCAAATAGTTCAGATCCTTCCATGTATAAGTACTGCAGTGGTTAATAAGGTTATATCTCATTTTGTTAAAGGTTGGACAATGCCAGGATTGATCATTCTCCATCATCAATTTTCAAAAATATTATGAACCTCATTGTGACACTGCATGAGCATTATATAGTCACAGTGAATAGAACTACAACCAATGATCATTTTAATAATCGATTAATGTGTAGATCAGGGGTGTCAAAGTCATTTTAGTTCAGTTCCACATTCAGCCAAGTTTGCCCTGAAGTGGGAATCTTAGTTTAATTTTAGCATTTCACAAAGTTATCACATGGGCCGGACTGGACCCTTTGGTGGGCCGGATTTGGCCCCAGGGCCACATGTTTGACACCCCTGGTGTAGATTATTCTAATAAGTAATTGATTAATCAAATAAACAGAAAATACTCAATTCTCAATGATCGGTATTTAACCCAAAGTAATATAAGTTGCAGACAAGTCACTAATGTTTATATACCCACAATGACTTTAGGGATAGTTAGCAAGTACTAGCCCGCTATCTATACTTGTTATGGCTAGAAACTAGCAAGTCTAGAGTCTTCATCCAGCTCTGGTTATAGGCTATCTATAACAAGTGTTGTATTCTTTCCAATCAATGATAGGTAACGTTAGTTTGGTGGTCTAATAAACGGAGATGGATGAAAATACTATAATTACAATGAAAGTGTCTAACTAGCTAGCAGGCTAAAGTAATCATGTCCCGTTCCCCATTTTAAGCTAGGTTTACAATACGTTCCTACTGACCACGGAACATAGTCCGCCATGGAATTTTGGCCTTTTTTCCCTCCATATTCAAGTTTTGTTAAATAAATGATGCACTAAATTTCGGCCAAACGGGGCTGCTGTGGCCACCGGGAATATAATATAACTCTAGCTTTAAAGATCTGGTCATTCATGCCTCAGTATTAGCATCTGCAAAACCCAACTACTCAATTGCCGAATTCATTGCCAACTCTTTTAAGAATCGATTTGGACCAATTTAATTGATTTGTTGTTGCAGCGCTAACAGTGAATGTCTTTTGTTGTCAAAACTAAAGGGGGTGCGTTCAAATATTACATGTGTAACTTTATTTTTTGTCCGACTGGTGTATTTCACTGGATCACCTTTAGTTTTAACCACAATCTACATTCACTGTGGCATCTTTCATGCTATACAATCCTTATGCTATGCACAATAAATCTCAAATAGGTCTCACATGCAGGGGTCTCTGGTCTCAGTGGATGATTTCATAGTGAGACAGGGGTCCATGTCACAAGCATGGAAATGGTTCAGTTTTGATAAACCTGATGTAGGTCAAAATATCATTATATGCAAGCTGGGGCACTGTAAGGGAGGGGGTGGTGGTGGTGGTCATGTAACATTTTTGTAAGATCCTCTGTATGATAGAGGCACAGAAGCTGGGAGTCCGACATTGAAACCGTGTTGACTCATTTTTGTTTCATCCCAGCGTTAGTTATAGACCACACCCCCACATATATAACTACTGCTCCTACCCCATATACATACCACCCATTATGTTTTGCAAAAGATGTAAAAACAAATGAGCTGTGTCTATCCATGGATGTCCCGGTAAGCAAGTTTTGCTGCATTTTTGGTAAAAAATGCAAAAAAAAAAAAAAAAAAAAAAAATAAACCATTTTAAAGGATATTGTTAGATTATCATTATCGGGAGAAGCGACTGCGTAGCTTAGTGGTTAACGCCACTGCCTTTGGTGCAGAAGATTGCTGGTTCGAGACCCAGGTGGAACCTTCACGCTATACGTCCCTATACCTGTAGCCACAAGGGGGCAGTGTCTTATTGTGTCGGTCCCAAGCCCGGTTAAATACAGAGGGTTGTGTCAGGAAGGGCATCCAATGTAAGATAAAGCTAATCAACATGGGAATGTGTAGCTTCCTGGGCAATGGCAAAAACAGCCAGTATACGAATGTAGACTTTTTATCGTTATCAGGAGAAAAAAATTAAATCAAGATTTTTTTTTTTCTTTTTCCCATATTGCCCACCTCTTACACTGAAATGACTACCGGTCATGTCTTTAAGAAAAGGGTTTGAACATGATAATATGACTATTTGTGAAAAAGTACTTTTATAGGGAGGATAAAAAAAGTTACAAAAAGGATGCATGGGTAAAAAAACAAAACAAAACAAAACAAAAAAACATGAGAAAAGAGAAAACTTTCCAGGGCTTTCCAGTACACACAGTTTTCTTTGTGTGTCAGGATGTTGTTGTGAGGCTGTATATGAAAAAAGGGAGTTTTGTGATGTGATGAGATCAGCAAGAAGCAGCAGAGACACCTCCCCTGTGCGTGTCTCAGTGGTCCCAGCATCATTACCACCACGGTATACTGCCTTATCTACCTTGGCAACTGATACAGTGACAGCCACTCCTCCAGGACACACACTCACACACACACACACACACACACACAAAAGCTCAATGCCATCCTCAAACCATACACACCGATGTGCAGCAGACTTTCCCATGGGACCGTTTCACCAAGAATATAGGATGTGTGTGGTGGCGAAGGGATGATAGGAGGGAGTTATTTTAGATATCACTCCCCTTATAATGTTTATGCTCAGATAATGAAATATTGTGCCACACCTGAACTTTCTTAAAGATCCGATCAGGTCAGGAGAGGGCAGTCAAGACTTTCAGTGTGTGTTATAATCTAACACACACCTGCGTTGTACAGACACACACTTTTGTTCTGCCACTTTATTGGAAATCTTCAACTAAAGCCCATGTGTGTTTGATTTGTGAGCTCAGCCGATTCAGTCACACGGGCTTAGAGTCATTTAAAGTAACTACTCAGGTGGGAGCTGTGTGTGTGTGTGTGTGTGTGTGTGTGTGTGTGTGTGTGTGTGTGACATCACTCCTTTTAGTGACTGAAAACTCCGCACACACCTGTTCACCCTAACATGCTAACGTTCTCCAGCGGTCTTAGTCACATTAACGCTTTGAACCTCAAAAACACACAGTCACTCCATCTGCTTTTTAAACTGCGGTAGAACCCAGTAAAGTTCTATTCATTTTTATGTAGTTGGCTCTTTTGCAGTCACAGTTTAAGACTCTGCACCGCTGTGGACTTTTGCACCTGGTAAAGTGGCTGTAACTGGTTTAAAAGGCAAAACTGATTTCCTCTTTGAATTACAACGAATCAGAATATCTGCCTTTTCTTTCCTGCTCCTTCTGTCTGAGCAGTTACCTACCTTTCTCTTTCTCTCTTTCTTTCTTCTTTCTTTCTTTGGTTCTTTGGTTCTTTTATTCTTTCTTTCCTTCCTTCCTTCGTTCTGTCGTTCTTTCATTCTTTCTTTTATTTTTTCGTTCTTTCATTCTTTCCTTTGTTCTTTTGTTCTTTCTTTTTTGCACTTTGTTTTAATTGGTTTTTATCTGTTTCTTAATTTTTTTTTCATTTATTTACTTATTTTTTGTTCTTTTACCTTTTAATCTTGAACATGCGATTGTGATTCGCTGTGGCGACGAAAATAAGACGAAAAGAAACATTCATTCAACACCGTTTAATATTGAATCCTTTTTATTTTCTCTTTTAATTTTCACTTTTTATGCCTCGCTTGTGATCATTTTGTCTCATGTAAAGCACTTTTAATTGTTCTTTCTTTCTTTCTTTCTTTCTTTCTTTTCTCTGTTTGTCTATGAAATGATGTAAGCTAGGAGCTGATTTATGATATGTATGAAAAAAAGGGTAATGGAGGTTTTTTTTTTGTTGCTTTGTTGTTGACATGACAGTTAGTGCATGACAGTCTAATGTAGTTACAACCACATGTGGTTACATATGCCTCATAATGTATGTTTTCTTTTGCAGCGGAGCAGAGGATGACTATTGTTACCCCTTTTAGACCCTTTCCTATTAATCATGTGTGTGTGTGTGTGTGTGTGTGTGTGTGTGTGTGTGTGTGTGTGTGTGTGTGTGTGTGTGTCTGCTGGTGTGTTTGTGTCCCCAAGAAAGAGTGCATGTAGTAATCAGTGTGTAGTGAAAAAAAAAAATAAATGGAAAAAAACAAAGAACAAATGTAGCACAGTAATGGACTTTAATAATAAAAAAAAGAGGATGTTTTTGAACTGTTTCTTTGAAATGTATTTTGGTCTGAGGAAGATATATATTTATATCACTTATTTGTATGTATTAGTTGATATAGAGTCATTTAATGTCTATGCAATACTGGCAACAACAACCTTTCTCTGTTTTATTAGTTTATTCACTACAGTTCTGGGGTTAAAAGTATGGCATTAAACATATTACAGTTTATTCAATAAACCCTTCATTGACTATTAAGCATTTTCTCATAATTTACACCTGTTGGTGTGATCGGTTGCCTAGCAATAGCTACAGTAAGTAACACAAGACAGACTTGGAGAACAAATGTGTGAAAGATTGTTTTTTAAGTGGTGAATTTAAGATTGACAGCTGAAACGTGGGGGGAAAAGTGGGGATACTGTCATTGCATTAAAGTTCCAGACAAACACACAGATCATTGCTGTTGCTCACAGTTATAAATAAATAAATAGTTATATTTGTACTCAAGGTTCACAATGTAGTGTACCCTAACCAAACCCCAAACCCTTTTCTTCAGACCTCCCCCTGAAGCCACGCCCCCCAGAGTACAGGAACGAGCAATGTCACTGAGGGTTCACGAACATTAAACATCAGATGACAGTTGAGTCTGATTGGAGAGTCTGATTGGAAATGATTATATTGTATTAATTATTATATTATTATATTATATTAATAAAATGATCGAATTGTGTTTTTTTTGGGTTTTTTTTCAGTCCTGTCTGTTCCACAGGTGAATTTTTAATTAATTTTTTTTTTTAATTTTTGCATTTTGTGTTTTTGAGCATTTAATTAAATGGTTGCAATTGGGATGTGAAGGGAATTTTAACTAATATAGTACAAAATACTCCAGGATAACATCTCCTACCTCACCTTTAAGTGTGCTATTTTCTCTCCTAATATCCTTGTTTCTTCCATTTTGACAGTTTTTTGTGTCGCGTATAAAAAAAAAAAAAAAAAATCATGTCAAGCATAATGTATCCAGTTTATTATTGGATCAAACGGTTTCAAAAACACCAGTGACGCCTCTGTTTGCAGCTGATCAGGGCCTGTGGTGCTTCATGGGCAGAGTATTTCCTGTTCTTTCCAGTTTGGAACCTCCCCTCTCGTGCAGGTAACCTGTTACTGTGCTTCATCACCTCATGCAGTAGCTCTCTCTCCTGTGCTGTTTTATGACAAATCTCATGAAAGATTTTGTGGTTAAATAAATGCACACTTTTATATAGTTATAGGCACTATAAATTATTGCCTTTTTGTATCGTTTATGAACAATTTTCTTTTAGCATTTTTTTACACTGCAAACTATGTATGTGCGTGAGTGGATATGCGTGCATGTGTGTGAGAGCATGGACGAGTCCTATATGGAAGCAATTACTGGCAGCGAGGGCCCTCAGACACCCACAGTGCCTCTCACTCTGGGCCAAACAGAATGTATCTCCCTCCCATTTTCTCTTTTTCTTTCTCTCTTTTTCTCTCTGTCTTTTTACTACCTCTCTCTTTCTGTTTTTCTCTCTCTCTTTTCCTCTCTCTCTGTGGACTAAATTGCTTTCGTATGAGCCCCAACAAAAGGGCAAGGTGAAACCCCTTTCTATTTTTTTTTATTAGGAACAAAAACCCCGGCCATATTTTAATTCACATCACACATTTCCAATTTGCGCAAACAAGCCCTGAAAATACCAGCGCTAATTAGACTAAACCTAATGTGTCTGCATGTGTGTGTACTTACATGTGTGCATGCTCCATGAAAAGAGAGGCCATCTCTAGTTGCATTACTGCACCCCCTTTGGGTTCTTTGCTGGCTAGTTAGTATGCGCAGCTAGAGCCGTGTAGGATATGAGTTTTTGGGGGGTCCCTACATCATGAGGTTTGGTTTGTGAGCTGCTAAAATGGCTGTGGTCCTTCACATCTACAAATGTGGATGTTAGTGGGTAATGTGACTCACTGTGATGTTTCTGCTAGCCCTAATTTAATATTTAATGCTTAAAAGCAAAATGAATTTTGATTTTCAACTTCGTTTTTTTTCCCCTTACACTTACAGTATTGTCAAAGGAGTTTATTATTTACATGTTTCATGAGGTTTACCAATGTATTATTGCAGTACCCAGTCTGTTAACCCTCTGTCAGGAAAGTGACTATTTTTGGTAATTTCAGAAGTTTGATTGGTGGATGATTTGGTTTACCAGTGGCTGTTTGAGTCTTTATGGGTTAGTGTTTTCAAGGTATCTTATAAATTCTTATTATAAATACACACATATATTTATGTTTATTTATTTATATTCATTGTAAGTCTTATACTAGGGAAATATAAACTACAAATTTGTAAATGTATTCTAATGTATCTTAACGTTCCATAACCCTTAATTGGGTATGTGACTTTTTGTGTTTTTTACACACTTTTCTTTTTTTTACTTTATTATTTATCATTTTGTCATACAGAGCATAACAATCAACAATCCATAACAGATTATAGTCACAATCTAATAGTAATGAAAATTTAGGTTACAGTTATGAAACAGCAATGACGTTACCTAATTAACTTCATTTTTGGAGCAGTGGTTTATATAGCATTTCACAGAACTGAGACAAAAAAACCATTAACTGTATTTAAAGAAACTCATCCACTTGCCCCATCTGAATAAATGAATGAATTTCATCAACTATGTTCAACCAGTTCTCCAGCGCTGGTGGATCAAGTTGAAGCCATTTGGGCATGTGACTGTTTTTGGTCATTTCCACACATTACAAGACAGTGAATGCAACAGTTGCAGTGAGGACAGTGAGGGAACAATCTCAGGTCAAATGTGGTCTACACCTGTCCACCTGTGTATGAACAGTGAGTGGACCTGCTTTGGTAGGTACCAGGAAGTACTGGTACTAATGTAATGATGAACTAATGGTACTAATGTAATGATAAAGTAATGGTACTATGATAAAGTGATGTTCTTTTCACCTAATACTGAACATAAATTGGTATAGGTCCCTTAACCATATTCAGTATTAATTACATAAACTGTGGCTGTTTGTCATAGTCTCAGAAATAACCCAAAATATTGTGGTTAAGGGGTCTCGCCCTGAATTAACCTGAATCTCATCTTCTGCTCAGTGTTCACATTGTTAAAGCTTCTGTTAAAGCAACAACAATTTAACATGTGTTTTAAATACAGGAGTAGACGACTCAGTAAAGGTCGTAGGTTCTTAGTTGTTCATTCATTTTTAAAATATTTGCCAATCAGAATTTCCACTGATGTGAATTTCAGTCATAGTTTGACCCAAATTAAATCCCACAAACTCACGGGAATATGTTTTGAGTCTTTATATAGTCAGAACTGCTGCATATGATTCTTACAGTCGTGTTCTCGCTGTCAGGTTCTTGGAGGGATCCTCATTTAAAGGTGATCAAATCCATGTACACTTTCCTTTTGACAGGTTTGGCTCTAGCATGGACACCAAAAAATAAATAATTCAGCTTTTCTCTTGAGAATGAAAAACCCTCATGTTATTTATTGTTTATGGCTGTGAAATTGGCTTACAGCCCATTACATAACGATATTTTTTGGCATGTTACCTGGGTGGGTATGGGGGTTTTCATCCAAATATGGTCTGTTTGTGGATTATTTGTCAGATATCATGCTAGCATTAAGTACTGTCTTCATTCATTACTGAAAATTATACAACATCTATATGTGTGTAGGACAAATACAGTTTTTAATCCTTACTTTAACATTGAATTTAATATTGCAGTCTTAGTGGCATATTTGCATTTTTCCATCCATTAGCAGTTAGCTCTTCCCCAGCTCCTCCGTCTTACCCAAGTATGATCACTTCCAGCTCCAAACAGCTTAACTGACGACGACAAAATGCTGAAAATGCGAACTCAAAGCATCACCATTGTGAAGATAGTTCACAGATGGGTGACATCACAGAAGCTACATTGACAGCTCCATTTTATACAATCGACAAATGTAAGAGATCCACTGGAAAAAAATAAAATAAAATAAAGCCACAGATAAAGCGGCAGAAAAGTGACAGGATTGCAGTTGTCAGGGTTTGGCGAACCCATGTTGCTCCCTCTCTTGTTACAGTCAAGAAAAACTCAATGGAGGAATATTGTCAGCCCTGCCAGCGGTCTCTCCTCCTCTGTCTGTGGGAACTGAGAAGTCTGCATTTGCCATGTGTATATTCCTCCAAACTGACTCTAAATGAGATAAATAAGTTCAGACTAAATTGGCAGCTTGCGTCCAAAGTGATTATTCTTGCCTTAATGTCTCCTCATTGGAATGGGAGAAGACTTGGCCTGCATAGGAATACCGCGGGGTGTGGCAAGGCGGTCTTTTCCAACACAAAGAAGTGACGAGTGATGGCAGCCAGAGTTTACTTGTCAAGGTTTTTATACACACACACACACACACACACACACACAC
>JAPSES010000104.1:5509322-5558546 GCA_029822895.1 Maxillicosta whitleyi
CCGCAGAGTGGAGAGATGAGAGAAAGGGAGCGTGATCTGGAAAGCAAAAAAGAACCTTGGCTGCTAAATTGTCACTTAATATAATTAGCCTAAGCCTCAGCATTACCTTTTCAATAAGTTGTTAAGAGTGCAGTACATGGACAGGAGATGGCACATTACGCCTTTTACGACAAGACTGCTTATGTCTTCTGACAAGATGCGAAAGATAAATGAAGAAAAGAAGATGAACAAAGAAACAGAAAGGAGAAAAGATAGAGATGTAGGTATTGGAAGGGGAGAAAGGAACAGCTTGAGCTTGAGACACACATTCACATTTTCAAAGTGGTGAGATGCACACCACATTTTTCTCCAGCCTGGTACAAATCTGTATAAAACACTAACCGCTGGTGTGATAATCTCAGTAAAGGTTAACGCAACGCTGCCATTAGTCCATGCTACAAAGGCTTTTAACGGACACCTAAGCATCCGTCTGCCGCAATTTACAACAAAATTTCAAGTGACTTTATATATCTAAAGATATGTAATGTTAGGTGAGGAGGAAAGTTCCCCTCTTTTCTGTCCCTCTCTCTTTTGTTCCCTGGCGGTGGAAAGATCACAGTGACATCTCTCTTCTCTCGCTGCGGACTCAGGTCTAATGATGGTGGGGTGAAACGACGGGGTGGAGAAGAAGAAATGGGAGATTTAAAGGGAAGAGGAGAGGAAGAGAGGAAAAAAAAAGGGAGGGTGGTGGGTTGGAGTGGAGTGGGGGTCTTCATTGTTTGAGAGGTGTCCTGTGCTGTGTCAGAGGAAGCATAGATCTCCTTCCTCTTTTTTTATTTTATCCTCCTGTGTGTCTTTTTCTCTGTGTCTGCCTCCCTTTACTCCTCCATCCCTCATTTTATTCCCATACCTTTGCTGCTGTGGGGACCAATTTGGCTAAAATGGAACCACTTCCTCATTTTTTTCTTAATTAAAATCTGAGAGCCTCTGCGGGGGGGAGAGGTGGAGGGGGGGGTTCCTCCGTCTGTGTGTGTGTGTGTGTGTGTCAGACTTTGTGTTCATATGCATGCTAGTGGCAGACTGCCTGCGTTCCATTAGTCTTTCATTAGAGTGGATGAAAATTAAACAAAGGTACCAGGTTTTTATTGGTGGTGAAACAAGTCTCTGGATCTTTTTTTTTTTTTTTTTAATATTATTATTATTGTTTTTGTTTATTTGTTTCTTATATTGACAAATATGACATTTTCAGCCAAGACCAAACAACATTTCTGTGCAAAAATCTTCTATTTTTACTTTTTCAAAACAGAAACAGTGGCTTCCATCATGCCATGTGTGTGTGTTTTTTACAGATGTAAAAAGCTCTTTTGCTAAGCACTCTGTGTGTGTGTGTGTGTGTGTGTGTGTGTGTGTGTGTGTGTGTGTGTTTCTGTGGGATAGTCCCACTGGGGAACTAAGTTGCTCTGAGACGTGCCGGCCGCTCACAGCGCAAATGGTAATAAGGCAGGGGGACAAATGCTCCCCCTTCCTCCTGCTCCACGATGGTGCTTTCCCCCACCTCCCTGCCCCTAACAGAGGAGGGGGGTGTGTGCGTGTGTGCATGTATGTGTGTGTGTGTGTGTGTGTGCGTGTGTGTGTGTGTGAGGAAGCGTGCAGCGCGATGTCATTGAGCATCTCAGACTGGAGAGGCACAGTTGAGCCTCACACACAGAAACACACACACACACACACAATAACACACACATATGGACACTTAGAGAGAGCCACCGTCTCTCTCTCTCTCACTCTCTTACTCTCACTCGCTTGCTCTCACATGCTCCTGCACACACACACACACACACATACACAGACACACACACACTCTGAGACGGACGCTCAGGCACTCAGTTCAGTTCCACAGCGGCTGCAGCGGAGTACAGAGGAGTAGAATGAGAGAGAGAGAGGAAAAGAAACAGGACAGGCGGCACGGACGTTAAGAGAGGGACACGATCACAGAGAGAGAGAGAGAGAGAGAGAGAGAGGGAGATAGAGGTGAGAGAGAGAGAGAAAGGCAAAGAGAGAGAGAGAGAGAGAGAGAGAGAGAGAGAGGAGCGGGAGGCAGGGAGAGCTGGATAGCTGGTGGCTCACTCCCACAACACATCTTCACTTTGCTGGGACAGGCACAGAATTGATGGTAAGAAACATTCATGCGTTATATTGACTCAACTGTTTGCTTTTTATGCAGGATGGAAATGCAAATGGAACTTTTTTGTGTTTAGAAAAAAAATACGACTTTTAAAAATGCTTTGTTAAAAGCTTATTTTACATTTTGTGTGTTTGTAGAGTTTATTTCACAGTATGCTGAATTTTAATTTTCACACAGAAAATTACACATTGCACATATTTCTTTTTTTTTAACACTTTATTTTAGTCCTTTAGTGTGCATGTGATTGCTTAACTTTTTTTCTTACTTTTCTAAGATTTCCTGTGTGTTGACATTGCGACGTGTACCTGTGCATGCATGCAAACATGATTGTGTTTGAGGGTGTGTGTTTGTGTTGAGTCCATGTATGAATGACTGACAGATGGATTAAAGCAGGAAAAAACAAAAAAACTGAGGCCATGGGCATCATCACACAACCCCCCTCTTTTTTTTTTTTTTTAACTCCATAGTTGCACCCCTTCTCGTCATCCCTCATCTCACCTTCATCCTTCTCCTCATCCCTCCTCACCTCCAGTGTGCTCATCTTGGCCCGTCCAAGACGAGCCCCCCCCCAAGGAAATATCACCACAAGCCCCTCTTTTTCTTTCTGTCTTCACGAGAATTAACTCCACACACACTCCTTGTTCCGCCACCAGAGCTGCCAAGAAACCTCACACACATCTACTCCCTCGGCTCCTCTCTTGCTGTTATCCTTCTCAAGACCTGCAAAAAAAAAAAAAAAAAAAAAAAAAAAGAAGCAACACGACCCCAAAAGAACCCACCTTCACTGACTTTTTTTTTTTCCTTTCTCTCCTCCTTCACACTCCCACATCCCTCCTGCCCTCCCTCTCTGTCTCTCCCTCTCTCTGTCTAAGTCCAAGGAGGCAGAGTTGGATGTGAGAGGCAGTGAGTGCGACACAGTCCCACCAGAGTCCAGCACAGACCCAGAGTCGCCCAGGCCGCCGCCGCCACCTTCAGCTAAGGCTAACAAAACCACTGACACCACTGGCGTTTGTGCGAGCATCCCCTCCAGTAGCCACACCAGCAGCTCCAGCTCCAGCAGCAGCAGCAGCAGTAGAAGTGGTCTGGGTGGCATTAACGTCGTTAGCAGCAGCGCTGAGGGAGCAGGCGAAAGCTCCATGCAGTTCAGCACCAGACCGCCTAGTGCTGAGCAGCCGGGCTTCATGGGGACATGGCAGCAGCAGAGCACTGACAGCAACCTCCTCTACAGAATGTCCCAGCAGGTACGTCAGCCTCCTCATCCTCAACATCTCTGCCTCTTTGTCATTCCTCTTCCTGCACTCTTTCCACATTTTCCATCTAAATCTAACATGCAAACTTTTATTTTACGTCTCTTGCTTGTGTGTGTGTGTGTGTGTGTGTGTGACATTTGCTGTCTTGGTTGTTGTGTCTGTGTGTGAGGGTCAGTGTTTATATGAAAGTGTGTCAGTAGATGCATGTGTGTAATTTAAGGGGAGGGGACTCCTGAGTTTTTGTCAGTAATTTTTATAATTCTCCAACATTTCGGGCACTTTGTAAATATTTCATAGTTGATTTCTGTGTTTGTGTGATTTCTTTATTATTATTGTTATTTTTAATAATAACTCAGACCATGTCTTTTCATTCATGTAGCTTTAGTGTGTGTGTGTGTGTGTGTGTGTGTGTGCTATTTAATCATGTTAATTCAACACATTCATTTTCTTCTCTGTAATATTATTATAAATAGAGGGTTTTTTTGTGTGTTCAGAGAAACACATATTTTTTTTTACACAATTTCAAAGCATCAGAAAATTCATTTATTTCACCTTTTGATGGATTATCCCCTGTCCTGGTTCGTTACATACATGCTTAAGTCTCCTTAATTGGTGTATGAGCGGTGTGGAGTTTAAAAGCATACAATAGCTGTGTTTTGGTAACCCCAGTGCCGATAAAGACCCGGGAAGGGGCACCCCTCTGGGACCGGCTAATTAACTTCATGTGGCCGAGGCAGGAAGCCCCATGCACGGCTGCAGAACAGCAGAGGAGCCGTGAATGTACACAGGCTTGCATGGAAAACTCATGATGATAACGGATAGACATGCACCGGCGCAGGAAAAAGTCCACATTTTCCTCTCGACATTTTGCGTCTGCTTTCTTGGATGAGACACTGAATTTATTTTATTTTTTCTTCTACTTTTTTTTTTTTTTTTTTTTTTTTTTTTTTGCAGTAGCCCAAAGTTAGAGCATTAGAGTTATTTTTAAATGGACGGGGGCTTTTGTGGTTTCGACGGAAAATGTAAGGTGAGGAGATGGATGTGAGGAAAGACAGTTGTGTCTGAGGACGTGTGTGTGTTTGTGTGTGTGTGCGTGTGTGTCCGTTCGCGCGCACGTGTGTGAGGGGGAGACGGTGCAGATAGCGGATGGTTGTTGGGCTGCTGTTAATCATTGCGGGACCTGCAGGCTCTCCGTACCATGCGCTCGCTGTTACGCGCTCAGGACGCAGCGGCTCTTGCGCAACAGCTTCGCCGCGTTTCTGTGTTTGTGAAAAGATGAGAAAGTTAGTCTGTCACCTTGACCACACTTAAAACTCGGGACTTTTTTTTTTTTTTTTTTTCTTTTTAGAAATCCCAGAGGTCTAATTGTGAAGGTGAAAGTAAAACACGTGCCGGTGTTAACTTTTGGAGATTAGTGCTTTGTCTTGGGTAGGTTTTTCAGTAGAAGTTTTGTTTGCATTAAACTCTTCATATTAAAGATTAGGTTAAGATGACAGCCTGAGACAGACATCTTAGCAAATTCAATCCACCCCATCTCCCCTCGCACGCAACTTATATATTTGCATTACCTGTTTTATATCTAAGTCTAAAGTTGTTTTTCCTTACAAACGCTCATACAAAGTGAAGTAAAGCCAAGTGATAAGTGAATTGGACCAGACGGACGGTGTTGGTAAGAGCAGTGCGCTCCTCTCCTCTCCTCCTCTCTCCTCCTCTCCTCGGTCTGAGCAGGTGGATGCATGGGCCCCTGCGCTCAGCATCTGCTGGGACCCCACGTTTGCATCCCCAGTCCTTTTTACAAATGCGCACCGTTGTTTCAATATAATCAGCTGAGGGACTCGTTGTTATTTATCCTTCCTCGCACCACTTAGAAGACATCTTCCCATGTTTAGTAGGCATGACATAAATTCTCCGAAGGAAGCCTGTTCCTTGACAGACTCGCCTTATTGGAATCTAACCGATAATGACTTTGTGTTTGCCGAGGCTGTCGCACCCTGGGGTGTTGGAGAGGAATGCTTTATGGGCTTGCGTTTTAAAATTTCCCTCCCTCCCTTAAAGATCAACCAGGTGACGCGAGGGATGCGGTATTTTATCATTGTTAGGCCAAATTATATTTTCATCTGATCGATAGAGACGCAAAGCAGCCTGTGCGCACTGCGTCCAGGACAGATGCGGCTGTGGTGGGAAGCAGGGCATCTCTAAGCCAAAAAAACATTTGGCAATACTTTGGACATTTCTTGTAAATTACACACAAAAGGCAAGACATTACAAATGAGACAAATCTCACACATTCATCTTCTTCACTTTGTGTGACGTTGAGGTTGTGATTCACAGGTGTCTGATCAGTTCGGTGCATTAACACCATAACCGATCCAAGCAAAGAGGACAAATGGAAGTAATTAATTATGACCGAACCGATTTGATGTTAAAGACTTTTCTCTTTTTTCTTTTCGTCGTATTTTAAAGCATTATCATAACAGAAAAAGCAGCGCCCTATTCCTTCAGCTTAAAATAAATCATTGGATCAAAAACTGGAATCGAGTGTCATCTCAGAATTTAAATGCTTTGATTTCTGCATTTAAGTAATTTTTATTTATTTTGTTTTTACTGTGACTCTGGATAATTTAATTACTGAGAAATGTATTCTTTTTTAATTTTTACATGGATTTTTTTTAAAGACTTAGAAACGTTTTGTTCCAATTTATCTCCAGTTTCTGCACAAATTTAAGAAACTGATAAAAAGAAAATATTTATTATTACAAACTCAATTACCTCATGGCATCTTTAGATGGTAAAATGATGCCCTATTCACATAAAATCGCTTCTTATTGTTTTCTGCTCGTTTAACAAAACGAAATAAATAATAGAGAGAATTAAGGCATTACTGTAGGCGTAATAATTTACACTTTTCATAACAGGCCTTGATAGGCTTTTAATGTTTGAGGAAACTTTTTCTTTCCTCAAACCTTATAGCAGTGTCAACAGGAAACAGCACAAACAGCAGACAGTTTAAATGAAATCAATGGAATGGATTCGATAAATACTGCCTGTTTTCTCAGCCTCGTAATGTTCAGAAACGGCTGAACATTTCACAGAACACTGCAAGAGGGAACTTACATAATTGTTTATATGAAGAGAAGAAAAAAAATATACAAGCCTTAATTAGGAGTTGAATTATTTCCTAAGCATAATATTTGGAGCTTTAATTGAGCCGCTGCTGTACGTGCGTGGCTATGAATATCGACCCCTTGCAAGTTAAAAAAAAAAAAAAAATTCGGAGTTAAGTGATACTACTTGGCTAATTGGTTCATCAGCGATAATTCATGCACAATATAGCAGCCGTAGGCCCCGTCTTTTTTTACCCCCCACCCTTATTATTATTATTTTGTTTACTTATTTTATATTATTTTCGGTTCTTCTTCTATGCGTAAAAAAACAGAAGGGTTCGTGCGTAAAAATGTGTCCACCTGATGAGGATGTGATGCTGCCACTCAGGCTCTCACTGCAGACCCCAGAGCTAAAAATAAAATTAAAGTAGTAGCTCAGTGCATGTCTCCAGTCTTATACTACCTCTAAAATAGCCTCTTCCTTTTCTTTTTGCAAGGGTGCTGTAACGCGTCTTCCTTTGAAGTGCGACAGGTCGACTATGGGCCGAGACCTGGAAGAGGTACAGTGGCATTACAGCTCGCCTGGCTTCTGTCTGCTCTCAGTTTACTGCCTGCTTCATGTCATACGGAGGCTCCTGGAGCCACACAGAAAGACCAGGATTTAAGCATTTACAACTGTAAATTAGAAATAAATACAGACCTATAATAGTAACAATAATAATAATAACAATAATAATAATAATAATAATAATAATAATATTAGATTTTGGATTTGATTATAAAAGCAGTTTGCAATTAAAATATATCCATGAATTCCACATACAAATCCAGTCTGTTGAGTATTGTTATAAAATCAATATTTCTATATTTAATGCTAATTATTTCCTATCCCCCCAAAAAAATAGAAAAGAAAAGGCCGGTCATTAGTTTAGGTAAGAATGTCTGCCTTTTTATTTTATTTTATTTTTAATGCGAATCAAATTGTCAAACAGCGTGAAAGGTATTCTACCATTGATCAGCATAAATATATTAAAGTTAAAACATAGCTACTCTCTGATCATTTTTCCACCTTTAAAAAAAAAGCATTAAAAATGTCCAAAGTTCACTCTCATTTATTCCATTTCGATCTGTCTTCATTATTTTTTCATCGTTTCCTGTCATGTGTTAACTTTTAGTCTGATCAGTCTGAAAGTGGGATCAGTTCATTTTGCCTTGTTTTATAAATGTCATTAGTGGAGTGTACACTGTGTGCAGTCGTGTGTGTGTGTGTGTGTGTGTTCAACGGCTGAAAGTGAATGGGGTGAGCTCTGAGGGCATGACAGTTATTTGTGGAGTAACATGCCCCGCTTTGTTTTGTCTGAGTCAAAGAAATGGGCTTGATATTATCCTCTAATCTGCCTATTAACACACTGATACACTTACAGATGGGAGTGTGTGTGTGTGTGTGTGTGTGTGTGTGTGTGCGTTTGTGTGTTCATTGTGTTTTTGCACAGTTGGGTCCGGCGTGTTGCATGTTGCATATGTGGTGCATATGCATTGCTTCTTGCTATTGTGTGGGTCTGGGAGGCAGTGATTTGATGCATATGTGCAGAATTATCCACAGTGAGTGAACGTGTGTGTGTCGTTACACTCAACTGTTATTATTTCCATGTCTGTCTTTGATGGGTCGTTGCACACAGAGCATATGGATGCATATACGTACATGTATCTGGTGTCAAAAGTGTGTGTGTTTGTTCTGACAGTGGTGTTTATGTGTATTCGTATGTGCGCTCCGTGCCTGTGCTTTTGCCATTTATTTTTCTGTGTGGGTGGCTAAATACTCATATGCCAGTTGTGTGAGTGTGTGCATGTGAGAGGGAAAGCGTGAGTGCAGTTTTCTGAGTGTGTGTCCTCTCGTTCGCTGTGTGTGTGTGTGTGTGTGTGTGTGTGTGTTGGCTCTGGCTCCATGTGTGTGCGGGTGCGAGGTGAAGTGTCTCTTGGCTGGCCTTGGCTGGAGAGCTGGAGGAGAGCAGAGGTGAAAGAGGAGATTTGCAGAAAAGACACGCACCACTTCCCCCATTACTACTTTTTCTTCTTCTTCTTTTTCTACGTCTCTGTCTCTCACTGCTTCTTCTTCTCCTTTTCCTTCCTCCTCTTGTTTTCCCACACCTCAGCCCCCTTATTCTCGGTCTTCTAGACGATATTTCCCATTTAAAACTCTTAACTCCACTGCTAGTCCTTCAGATTGTATTACTGTACAGCTTCTAAAAGGAGCTCTTGACATTGAACCCATCAAACACTTCGGGTGTTGCTAGTTAAATGCATTAACTGAAACAAATTTTCTCCAGTTCAAGAGGAATTGACTGGGTGTGCCTCTCCATCACCTGACTGGGGAAGCTTTGAGGCTCATTTCCATCAGAACAGGTCCTCCTGACAGCCTCTGTCTGCATAATTTTTTGAAAGTTGTATTTGGCTCCTGCACTGTTTAATGTAATTATTGTAATGCCACCGGCCAGTTCAGAAGGTCCCGATAACATAAGCAGTGCACTGAGAAAAAGGCCAGCATGTGTGGCACTCAGTCAGCGGGCATCTCTCTCAATCTTTGTGCATATGCAACTACAGGAGATGATGATGGTGGTGATGATGATGATGATGATGATACGTATGTTTCCTGAAGGCAGCATTATTTCTGTAAGAGAGAGCGCAGAAATGTGAGAGTAAGACTGAGTGGGAAGGTGGCTGCAGCTACTTGTATATTTACTGTAAGTGTGTGCACTATTAAGACTCCATCTAGTTTGACGGAGTAGGAGGATGCACAAGGTCCCATTCATACTGTGGTCCCCACTATATTTACCCAGGCACCAACCAGGGAGATATGACGTCCGCAGGATTTTTACTTTTAACTAGTTTCAACTGGCTTTTTTTTTTTTTTTTTTTTTTTTTGGTATCCTTGTTTTGAAAAAATTGCATCACAGAACAACACTGCTGTTTAATCCAGGTTTACTCTCACATCTTTATATAGTACACAGATTACTGCTTTTCTGTGAATTTACCAATTAAATGTTACAGCTTCGTATAACTCCTCCCTTTCCAGTTCCCATCTCTCTCACTCTAACATCTTTTCATGCTAATTTTAAATTTACTCCTTGTAGTTTATAGAGAATTTTGCCAAAACACTCTCCCGCTCTGCACACGGATGTGATCATGTGTGCTCTGCGTTACGCACTAACCTCTGCAGCCGTGCAGTATTGCCCTGCAGGACCAGTGTTATGAGTAAAGCTCCGACCCTGACTATGTGTGTGAGACCCAGGGCAGCCAGCGATCAATAAGCATCATGTGAGCATCACTCACAGGCTCCGTGTCAGCTGTTTCCTGTTTGTCCTGAGGAGATGGCCGTCTCACCGCCATGGTGAATGCCCGAAAAATGGGGAGAATACACAGGAGCGCACAGACGTTATCATGGAAGCTGGAGTCAAAAAGACTTTCTTTATCATATGTCTGGATGGACAGTGTGTTGTGCTGTGGTTGTGAGTGAGTGTTGAAGAACGGCAGAAATGCAGAGACATATTATCACAGTCTGAGTGGTGGAATCTGCTGTTTCCCAGAGCCTTGATTTAGGCGGCGTGTTTAGAAAGAAACTGAATTTTCTTCTGTTGTTTTATATTTACGTCTATCATAAAAAAAAAAAATCAATAAAGCAGCTGTAGTCTGAATGGAAAACATTACAATTTTATAGTAGTTAGATTTATGTGGTATTTGCATATGTTGGACAAAAAAAAAGGTTAATGTAGATTTGGTTTGTTTCAGAATCATAGTGTTACAGTTTTCAATGTGATTTCAGCCATGTGTTTAGCATGTGATTAGTCTGTTATTGCACAAGAGAAAATGAAACACTCATAGTCACACACACACACACACACACACACACACACACATATATGTATATATAGCCTGTTTATCACTTTTCTTATAAAGATCACTGATAACCTATCTTTTTTTTATTTAGATTCTTTACATAATTCACGTATACATGTAAAGATAGATAAAAATTGAGTGATTTGTGTTCATATTCCTTTATGTTAGCTAGGTATTTAAACAGTGATATTCCCCCAAGTGTTAATTCGATGTTGTCATCTGCATTTCTTTGTAAATTAGGGGTGTTACTTATTTGTCTTGGGTCGTTTCCTGGAGCGAAGAGAAATCGCTGGTGTGAAGAGGAAGTGTGTTTGAAGGGCCACTCGCTCAGGATGTCACCACCCCGCCACTGGCTAATGAGGGGGGACATAAGCCAGGGCAGGAACACACACACACACACACACACACACATACATACACACACACATATACATACACACATGACATGGCAGGAATGCAGCAGCTGTCACCAAGGTCTGCGGCGTTATGAAAAGGTCTGAAGTATAGTTATAGCGTATATATGTGTATATGTGTGTGTGTGTGTGTGTGTTGGCAGTATCAGAGGTCATGGAGGTGTTGAGAGCTGGGAGGGGCCCGTGTTGGCTTTAGTGACCCACAGATTGCCACCGGCAGAGTAGATCATCTCTTGTAATTGACTTAACTGAAAAGGACAGTCAGAGGAATCCTATGTAATTTTCAGCGTCTCCTTGTATTTTAAGACGTGACCATATGGCAGAGACATTGTTGTGCGAGGCTGTTCTTCCTGTCTGTGTCCAGAGGAAGGTGACATTAGGTGTGACCTGTGCTAAGTGACAGGAACTTGGGCATACTTTCACCGCGGCTTCTCCCTTTTCCTGTTATTCCTCAACTCCTGTTATTTTGTTTTCTCTGGAGCTGTGCCAGCGCAACGGGCAAATCAACAGTCTACTATTTTTACATCCTCCTTTAAGGACCCCTGTCTGCTCGCACTGCCTGCCAATTTGCCCCATCAGCAGTGGCAATGAAGAAGAGCCTTTCATTTTTCTGTTGCCGATGTGACTAATGCTGTCACTGTTATTTGAAAAAGCACTCAGGGTGGATTGCTATTATTATTGTTAAAACCATCATCATCATCATCAGGCTTATTTTTGGTTATGGATAATGATGGTAATTTTCTTCAGGGCTCACAGTTGTCCCCCCCTACCCCCACCCCACCCTGCAAATCCGACATGCAGTGCTGTGTGAGTGTGTTTGTTTGCACTGCGCCGGCCATTTAGCAAAGAACCAAAAGAACATGCTTTTTTTCTCCAGGTAACTGTGATTTCATGTCTGCAGTTCACATGGAAAGTGATGAACTTGCATGCACTCAAGCAGGGATAAATACGTTACATCTCTTAACGTTGAACTCAGTGACTTGTTTTTGCACAGGATATGAGTTAAAGCTTCATTTTTAACCCTATTTTCTGTTTAATTTCTTTTCTTTCGTGGTCTCTTTTTCTCTCTGTTCTGTTCTGTCTCCAGCTTACTATGGGGATATTATTGCTAGAGGCCCAGGGAGGATTTTTTAGGGAGGTTCTGGAGAAGGGAGGCTAGTGGTACAGGCTGTGGTAGGGGTTTAGCCAACATACACACACATACACACACTAGCAGACAGATATTTACTCCCATAGATACCTGCTTACACACACACACACGCTCTTATTTTGTCTCTTCTTCATGCAGATTGTGCAAATTGCTTCCTAACCGTGTTGTCATTTTAACCTTCTATACTCGGGTCTGAGCTCATTAGCTACCTTTTGTTGTGAGCAAAGTGTTAAAGCAACATGTGTAAGCGTTTGTTTGTGCTCTCTGCTGACTTTGTAAAGATGTTTGCGCTGTTGGATTAATAACATTTAATGGCCACTGTTAAATGCAGCTGTCTTGGCATCCCACAGCTTGTGTTTTTCTGGCAAAACCGAAACTATGGGTGGCTTTTGTTTCCGTGCATGTGAGTATTCTGCAATGAAATATCTTTTTTTTCCTGTTTTTTTTTTTTGTTTTTTCTGTGTGTGTGTGTGTGTGTGGGCTGGAACCATACCTGTTCATTGTGATGTGTGCCACCCCTAACCCGCTTTTCCACACACATACACGGTAAATTGAATCTCTTTCTCAATGAGCTGATCAGATATCGAGCCACGTTACTGCTTCACTTTCTAACAATCTATAATGTCAGTTAAGTCACAAATGATCTAATTAGCTTGCTGTGATAGACATCAATGGGTTTGACCCCGTATCCGTGGTAACCAGGCAGAGGTTAGAAGCCCCTGAGCATGACCTCTGGCACCTCACACTGTTGACCGTCCAACATTTATTGACATTCATTGTGCAACTAACGAAAAAGGAGGTGACGGCTTCAGTCTTTAACAACGGAACAAAGTGAGAAATCTTGTAAGAAAAAGCAGTTTTTGTGTGTGTGTGTGTTCAAGGTTGAAGATGCATCTCGTGTTGTTGACACACACACGCACTTGTTTTCTCTATGTTGATGTTTTCTCAGTAAATGGCCTGACCTGCCTCTTCCATTGTCGGGAAACATACTCAGCGATAAGTGCTTTGTTGAAGCTTCGTCCGCTGCATGATGTGTGCGACTCTGACTGGCATTTAATATTTCATGGCATTTAATCCATTTGATATGTCTCCTCCGAATGCAAAACAAAATCTACAGCTTTTGTTTCCTTTATCCAGGCCATTACTTCACAGCTTGTTGATCAGTTTAGCTTTGTAAAAAGTGGCAACAAGGGATTTATCACCCAGATTTACTGCTGCTTTTTTCTGCCTGACCATTAAACTCATAAATTTACCATCTTGTTCGTGGCTAAAAAGGGGCCTCAAAAGGGCAAAGGTGATCCTTTGTGCCTGATCAATGGGCGACCGAATATAACGGCGTCACATGAACCATAAAAATATCATAAGCAAACAGCTGTGAGATTTATTGCGTGTAATCGTCAGTCAAGTTTACATGATGCGACTAAAAAAAGATAGCGCCTCACGACAAAGACGAGGAAACTGAGCCGACAGCTTGTGCATCATTCAGAAGGTGAGGAGGAGGCTCTCTTTGAGATCAATTGGTAATAGGCTGAAGTCACAGAGGCGATTAGAGGCGTCGACTTGCCTGTGTTGTAAATGCTGTCAGATCTGTTAAAGGAAGCCTAATACCTCTCAGGTTGAAAGCTGTAATAACATCAACTGTAACTGGATCCGCAGGGAAGTGCAAGTGAGTCTGTGCGCGCGTGAGTGAGTGGAAAAGATACGGGGAGGAAGGCGAAAAGTGTTTCATTGTGTGCATAACACCTAAGTGTTTGTGTGTGTCTGTGTCGTATAAACCAGTAGCAGCACGCATAAAGGCGAGAGCCGCGGGGTTGCTCCTGGCATTTTTTTGGCCACCAGATGCCTGTCACTGCTTTAAGGAAAAAAAAAAAAAAAAGAGCAATGGGATGAGGAGGGGAGAAGGACAAAGTGAAGGGAGGGAGGAAGGGGAGGGAAGGAGGGAGGGAAGGACGGGGAGTGGGGCCACCGCTGTTCAAATCATGTCACGTAGCGCTAATTCATCCAGCCTCATTAGAGAGAGGGAAGGGACCAGAGGGCCTCTCTCAGGACAGGGCCCCGGCTCAAACACACACACAAGCAGATATATGCATACACACATTGTCTCAGTTTTTCTCCGGCACATACTTACACACAGATGCAATTTCTCTCTCTCTCTCTCACACACACACACACACACAGATACACATACACATACAGTGCATACACAGATGACACTGGCACATGGCGCAGTGCGGGGGCAGTTTGGGGAATAGAAAATTGCCTTCTCAGGAAGGCCCCGGCCAATTAAGGACCTGACCGTATTGAATGTCAAGTGTTAATTTAGGCTCCCCCCCTCCTTTTTCACCCCCTCCCCACCTTCACCCCTCTATTTCCCAGTAGTTGGGGGGGAAGAACAGCGTGTGTGTGTGTGTATGTGTGTCCCAGAGATGAGCAAATACATGTCAAGCCAAAGTTGATTGCCTGCTCCGTATTATGTGTCGCAGGCAAGTGGCAAATGTGCTCCCTCCTTTTAGCCTTTTGTGCACCCCCCGAGGGACACCGCGATGGAAGGAGGAGGAGAGAGGGAGGATTAACTGTACCGCTGTGATAAGAATGGGGGGTTTTACACTTGGGAAGAAGGGAAAAGGGAGGGGGGGGGGGGGGTTGTAGGGGACCGACCAACAGAGAGAGAAGTAGAAAGAGGGCAGAGGGTTTGTTTGATCTCATAGGACTGGGTGGTGTCTTTGATAGTCTTTTAATTGCCTTCATTTTCGCAGAGGTGATCGCAGCAGTTCTCTGAATAAATACTTTACTGGGTAAATTTTCTGAAGCTTAAAATGTAATTCATCAAGAAGAAAATTACGTTTATGAGAAACTTTAAATGATCTCAAGACTTGGAGGTGGAAGACGTATTCAGAGCCTCAGATCAGCACCGGTAGGGAAATGGGAAAAAAAAAAATACTCCACTGAGAGTAGAACGCCTGCATGAAACATTCTACTGAAGTAAAAGTACAGCAATATTAGAAGCAGTATCCAGTTACAGTATTGAAGTAAAAGTACTTGTTGTGTGTGTTGCTTGGTAGTAAGTTCATCTACACTAATCTATTAGTTTGTTTTTAGTTATTATACGTTGAAGATATGGGATCATTTACATATTTATTGAAACAAGAAAATCACATTTTGGTAAAACTATTAACAACTCACAGACTTCTGAAACGTGACCGCATGTTACTTTTTATACGACGCCCGAATTTTAAAAAAATAAATAAAAAAATGTCGAAAACCAGTAGTTTAATCTGGAAAAATGTTTTGCGTTCTGAAAGCTCCCACTGTGTCAATATTTTTTCAAAAAAGTAACTAATACTGTTCAATAAGTTTAGCCAGATAATAAAACAACATTCATCTCAGACAGGATGGAGTAGGATTAAATGGAAACACTCAAGTAAAGGGCCTGAAAATTCTGGTGAAGTACAGTAAATGTACTTAGTTACTTTCCAAAACTGACTCCACTCTTTGCCACTGGTTTGATCCCGGGGCAGGCAAGGTTGTTTGTGCGTTGGACTGATGGTAAATGCCCACCTCCTTACCTCCATGATCTAATAGACATCCACTTAGTCTTAATGGGCAGATTCCCTTTCTCCTCTTGTGATGACTGTTGCACTCTTTAAAGGTAGAATTGCCAGCTTGTCTTTCCTACCTCCCCGCCCCTCCTTCGAGCCGGTATAACTCATCTTCACTACCTCTCGCCTTGGATAGAGGGGAGTATTTCTAACAAAATAAATATTAATGCATTGCTCACATTCAGTCCTCTTGCTTTTTAGCCAGCCCTCTGGCAACATCTGTTAGTCAAAGGGCCTTTGTTTTACATCTATGTCCGTGCGTTCATGTGAACATGTGTGTCCCAGTTTACACGGGACTGTGTGTGTGTGTGTGTGTGTGTGTGTTTGTGCCAGTGATAGTAGTGATGTTGTGAAATTGAATAGAGAGGGTAAGTATTGATCATTTCCCCCTGTGTGTTATTAGTGCCTGCTGCTACTGACAAAGAGAGCATGAGCCACCCGCATAAACACAAACCAACACTTACACGGACACGCACACAAATACACACTCTTCTACACACTCGGCTGTGTTTACTCAAGAAATACAGTATGTTGTTTGCATGTTTTGACAACCATAACACATTGCGTCAACAGGGAAATAGTATACTTTCCTGCTACATAATATTTTATGGAAATATCAACATTATTACCCAGAAGTCGCTGTGAAAAGCTTTAAAAATACAGCTCTTGCAGTGTTACCACAGAATAGGCTGTGTGTCACCGGCTTATACGCGTCAGGTGTCCTTTCAAACGCAGCCAATTTTTATCCTTTGGGCTCACCCGCACAGACGCACACATTTATGTTCTTTATTATTACAATCTGTTTTGTCAATCTGCTGAAAGTGATAACACATTTTGAGTTCACAAAGGTCATAGCCAAGTGTAATTCAATCTCTGATCACTGATTTCCTAACAGCAATTTGTACAGGTCTCCAGGGCCAGGGGGAGAGAGGGTGGGTGTTAAAGCCCAGTGTAAAGTGCTCCTTCTTTGGGTAGATAGCGATGTCTGCAGGGCCTCCAGTGGAGCTCCAGTGGTCAGCCAGGACTGAGAAGTCTGTCAAGCCCTAATTGATTACCTGACCTGAGAAAGTGAGGACAAAGCGAGAGAGGGGGTGTGGAAAGGATGCAATAGATAAGGCTAAAGGGAAAAGAAAGAAAGAAAAAAGAAGAAATTGTGCGACCAGTGGCTTAATCTCTCTGGACTGGCCATTTTTCCCCTCTGGATGATAGATATAGTAAGCCTAGCGTGTGACACAGATGGATAATGCAGGCGTCTGGGGTGATAGAGTTATAAATTAACACATTACTGGACCTTAATGTGGACTACTGTGGACGACCCCACACCAACATCATCAACCCTCCAGGCGCACTCACACATCCACACACCAACACGCCTACAGTCTCACTGATGCGTCTAGCTGAGCTCAGGGTGCGGATTGTACTCCTCAAGTGGCATTGATTTGTTAAAGTGCTGAATTAGCAGGAATGGTCCAGCTGCTGGCTCTTCTCTACTTTCTTCCTTTATTTCCCTTTTCCTTGTATTTTACCGTCTCTCCTCTCTTAATTTCTCCTCACTTTGTTTTACTTTGTCTCTTATGATCCCGGGCTTATTTTTCCCCTTCTCCGTCTTCAGCTCACAAGCACTTTTCTCGTCTCCTCCTCAGTCACAAGTGCTACTTTTGAGCAACTCCGCTCCCCGTGGTTGTCCTGGCAAATGCCTGATTGTATTCCCCCCTTATCCGTCTCCAGCTGGAAGGTTTCACCTACAAGAACAGTTGGTTTTTCTCTCCTCCTTATTGTGGCCCACACAATATTCACCAGCCAAAACTGTTATGTCCCCGACTTCGAGACTGAAGGGGAAGTGGTATGTGTATGTGTGTGGCTAGGGATTGGTATTTAATAGCCAGACGTACAGAAGAGCTAATATCCAGAGCAGCAGTAGCCTGCACATTGTAAGGCCACACACAGTGACAAGGTCCTGAACAGCTCACTGTATTTAAAACTCACCCACAACTCCTGCAGTGCAAAGCGGTGGCTTATACATCTACAAGCTTAACCGCAGTGAATTCCACTGGTGTAAATGTCATTTAACAACAAATGAGTGCCTCTGGAAAGTGAACGGTGTGCAGTAAAGGGTCACTGGTCCCTCTGTCTGCTGAGTGCGGAGTACTGTGTTGTACTTGGGCTTATGAGTCGGACAGACTGTCTGCGTTCTGAGTCGAGGCCCCAAGCCAAGAGGTTCAGATTTGTTAGTGTCTGCTCCATTATCACCCATCACTCTCTTAGTTTGTGTTTAGCTGTGTGTGCACTCACAGTTCTCGTGTGTGTGTGAGGGAGAAAGAAAGGGGAGTTAAGACATTGTCCCCCTGTTTTTTTGCTTGCTGTGATCCAGCCCAAACATCTGGTGACCAATGCCTGACCCTTTTCTTGTCCCACAAACACATACATGGACACACACACACATTCTGAGTGTATATCCATGTGATGAGTGAGTGACCACTTGCCCCCCCCCCACCCCCCTCCTCCTTTTCCTCCTTCTCCTTCTCCTCCTCTTCCCGCCATTCCTGCCGAGTGTCCGTCTCCACCAGACCTCCCACGCCCCCCCTCGCTGCATATGATTGGTCGATGAAAGCTTGATTGGTGCCTGATCTGTCCACAGCTCTTATAAAATGCTCAATAAAGCAGCGATCCTTGACCTGACGGGTCTAATAGAAAAACACCTAAAGAGGAAAAAGCACCTAAACACACATGCAATACACATGGGTGCACACACACGCACACAACTGTGGCCCAAAATAAACATAGCATGTCCTTAATGAGAAACAACACTGTTATTTCTCATTTTTTTTAATTTATTTTTTTATGGTGGGGTTTTTTTGGGGTCGATGTGATTTTTTTTTTAGCTCCCGTATGTTCTCAGTCTGAGATGTGTGGCATTCATATTTGGTTTTAATGTAGTCCATGTGATATGCAAATTCTGTATTTTGCATTATATCTTCTGCACCAAACAAGATAACACAAAATAGGTGATTTCTTATTGAAGATTACACTGATGTCATCTCCAACATCATAAACTAGTGTGATGAACAGTCAGTGGTGAATTCAGTGAATCTTAATGATTTTATGAAATCGTGTCTGCATGCATATTACAGAGAACTATGAAAGTTTAATCCATGCATTTATTAAACTAGACAAATCAGTGTTGGCACAGTGTAGAAATATTCACTGTGACCTTCGCAATATTTACAGACACTTTATTTTCTTCTTTTTTGTAGTAAAACTACTCAAAGTGGCATCAATGTAAAAAAAAAATAAAATAAAGTACGCTCATAAAGTTTCATTCATTCATTCATTTCTTGTTAATTTTGAGCATTTAAAGAATGTACAAGTTAAAAAATATTCCAAAATTATTCATTTACGCTCGAAAAGGAGTTGGAAGGAGAAACATTTATTTAATCCCACCCCCATTATCACTGACCTCGGACTTCAAGCCAGAACAACGAACAAAATAGGAACATGCCAAATTAGAATAAACTCATTCAACAGTATTTACATTATATATACGTTTTTGTTGTAGTCTGTGATTAGCTGGTTACTAAACTTTGATGATATTAACCTGTACGCTCATTACAGTTATGTACCATCAGTGCTCCTCTACAGCAGTAACACTCACTGCTCTTGGCTTAGAAATGAAGTATGCTAATATCAACAAACAACCCCGCCGCAAACTTCACATAAGAACCCAAGCGTTTTGCAAATCCTACATATTGAAGCTGCCTTCACTGGAACAGGAAAAGACTATTTACTCTGTGTCTGTGTGTGCAACAAGACAGAAGAGTATGCACACTAGTGGGCTGAGTACTACCGAGGTCAGATGAAGAGAAGAAGTGACACATGCATCACCGGGTTGTGACATGCCAGGGTCAGGACAAAGGTCACACAGGCTGTCCAGAGAACACACACTCATCTCCTTTAGAGCCTCTGTGAGGGTGTGTGTTTTTGTGTGTGAAAGTGTGTCAAAGAGTGACGGTCCCTTCTAGCGAAACGGGAAAGAAGAAATGAGCTTGACTCCTCCTGGCTGGTGTCATCAGGGGAGCAAGGATTGTACGGAGAGCAGGTCACCATCAGGGTGCAATGGCAGTGTGTTGCTGTGACTACAGCTAAACTGTAAATGAGGATGGAGACAAAGATGGGCAGATTGACAGAGGGAGTGAATAAAAGGGAAGTGGAGTGTGTAACGTGGCTGCATGTAAAAAAAAAAAAAAAAAGAACAACAGAAAGAGACGTAGCGAAGCGCAAGTGGAGTATCTCAGCAAGAAAAACACTTAATGTGAAGGAGAGTGAGCAGAGATGGAGGGAGACTACAGGGAGGAGGGGGGTGAGGGGGGGTGTATGTGAGCGTCCCTCGCCTGAGGCTGATGCATTGTGACAGTCACTTAGAAGGATTTCACTTCCCCTAAACTGTGGCTTGCAGGAAGAAACACCATAAGTTGGGACAATTATGGGCTGAAGGAGGTATGACAGGACACATACAGGGTGAGCCACGGAGGGAGGGAGGAAGGAAGTGAAGCAAGGAGGAGTGGTGTGTAGCCCAGACTGTGTGTGTTATGTACTGGTGGGGCTGTGTTAGTGTGTTAGTGTAATGTTGAAAATCCCCTCATTTTTTATTTAGTTTTTTGTTCATTTAAGCCTTTTAAGTTATTACTAAATGACATTAAAGTGATCTGATTCTGATTCTAAAACCTTGATGTAAAGGAACTAAAAAAAAAAAAAAAAAGAAGGGTACATTTTTTTTTATTAGAGCTTTTATTTTGTTGCGCTAAAAACCAAGATTTTACAGCTACAACAGAACAAATCAAGTGGAAAATGAAGCTTTTTTAAAAACTTTCCCCTGCAATATAGTAGCTATTATTTACTTTAAAGCTGTAGTATTAGCATTTAGACAGTTCTACATGAGGAAACAATGTAATATTCACATATAAATGGTGTAGGATATGAAAGTCATTTATTAGTTTTTGTTAACATGGGATTTGCAGTTTATATCTATAGAGGAGTCGTGTCTACAGTAGCCCAGAACTAACAAATAAAACTAAATAGAGTAAGTTTGTCACATTTTTAGCAGCGACCATAGGTTCTTTAAGCTGCAGGCTGCATACTCTGCTAAATCTGACACAATGCACCTTTATCTACATTTTTTTTTTACTGCTACTTCTAATATTAGGATTTGTTTTTTGTGACTGACCCTGGTGCATACCCTGGATCAAATCATCCGCTTGTATTTGCACACTGCGCATGTTGTCATCATATGTGTGTGTATGTGTGTGTGTGTGTGTGTTTGCCTGTGGGGGCCTGAGAGGGGTTGTAGCTCAGTGCACGCCATGTCAGGGAGGTCCGGCGTCTCGCTCCTCATGGTACTGTATGTTACCACTCTGCCTCCCTCATTCCTTTCCCTTATGTCTGTAACTTAACCTGGTGACGCAGGGTAGGAGGGAGAGAGAAAAAAATAGTTGTTGGATTCAAATGCTGCCAAGAAAACCGTTTCTTCTACTCCTCTTTCTGATCTGCCCTCGAATGTTTTTATTCTTCGCCTGACTTGATTTTTCTTCCTGTGTTTTTTCTTATTTCATGCTAATAGTTGGCTGTTTCGTGTCGTAGCTCTGATAAGTGTCCCTCAAGTTCTTTTCGCTACAGTACATTGTGTTACCCCTGTACTGTGAGCTCTGCCAAGAATGTCACTGTAATTTGAGTGTAAGTGGATTCCAAGAAATACACTTTTCCTGTTTCATTGAGTCGTTTTGCTTTCAGCGCTATTATGTCCTTCGTGCGAGTGAGGTGCTGGTGAAATTGTCTTTGGGTTTTTCTCTGGCTTGTGTCTTTCTGCGTGGCACCTCCAGTTACAGGTCACCGCCAGTTCTCTTAATTCTTGCTCTACTGGTGTGTGTATTGGCAAAAGCATGGTAAATATTAATAAAAGGGAAAAAAGAGCTTTTATTCTGAAAATCACCTCTCACTCCAATGCCCTTTTATACCATCTATGTCTCCTGTTGTCTTTATCTATTCCTCCAGCTTTGTTTTTCTTTCCAGATCTGTTTATTTTTCGATCTAACTGCATAGTACTATACAGCACCCGTGTGCCATTCATAAAAACTTATCAAAGTAAACCTTATTTATTATGGTTTCCATAAAGTTAAGCCTAATACTCAGTCCGTCCAGGAAAATGCAGCCAAAAATCCTTGATTATGCTTTGGTTTTCATGTGATTTTATGTGGTTTATTTGAAAAAATAAAAACAAAATATGCAGGAACTGGTAAAATATCAATGTATATTCAATGAAAAAACAGATTATTCTCAAACACCCTGTTCTAACTACATTACTACTAAATGAAAAAGGTCTAAATACATCCTATAATAAGCATCGACTACATCACAGAAAGTGCGATTTATGTTTTAGCTCTTTATTTTCTAAGAGTCACAAGTGTCAAAAATAAAACACATGCTTCCTGCGTCACTAAAATAAGGTAAAACAAGCCATCTGTTTCAAGGCTGTTAGAACCTTTATATTCATATTACATTATTATCGTTGCAGCAGAAACAATAATATTTCACACTGGAAAAGTGGCTCCGACGTCGATTTTCTCTAATGTTCTAATGCACAGTTACGTGGGGTGTAAAATAGTATGACCTGCTTTCCTGTAGGACATCGGGTACTGGTTTGCTTTGTCTTTTGCAAATATTTTTGTCTGCAAATGAGCTGTTTTTCATCATCTTGCAGGACTTTTTCTGAAGCTCGTGGTTAGTTTACCTTCTGTGGAGATGTGGACGTCGCATATTACATCACTACCTGTGTCAAGTTACTATGTAATGTTTTTTTTTTTTAGCTTTATACGTAAAAACCAGGGACTCCCACATCATGCGAGCCTTGAACATTTTGTGTATTTTGCACAGAAATATGCGATTATTGCAGTGAATATGTACTGTTTTTGAAAAAATGCAAACCCCTGCATAATGTACGCCACTATGGTTGATTATACATTGAATTGCATTTATCTGGATGGACTGATTACTCTAAGTGACTTTCGTTTTATCCATGTACAAAGAGCTGATTATGAGGATATGGATGAAGATATTACAAAGTGTACGACTGCAGCTGCAAAGACACAGTTGTGTAAACTAAGCTGTATTTTTCTGTCCTCTCCACCTTCCCTCACCGCTTCGCCTCATCAGTATGGCGGTTGTGTTTGCTGAGCTGGCTTTTGATAGACTTTCGTTTGGTTTGGTCATCTGAGATTTGGTATTAGCGCTCCCTCTCTCCTCTCCCTCCTCTTTTTCTCTCCTCCATTCCTCTCTCCTGTGGGTTTTATTCAGATGCACATCCACGTTGTCCTGAAACTGGCTGCATGCAGGGAGGGGTAGACCAACTGGGGCAGAGGTTGAGGGGGTATTAGACCTCTGAACACAGCTGGGACCCCTTCTCTCAAAGACATGGTAATGACTGCCTGCTAGCATTAGAGAGCGTAGGTGAAAAGAGGGACCAACAATGACCAGAGACAGGTGTGATATTGATGTGTATTGGTTTAGTGGTGTCCAAACTGAAAGGATTTTATTTTAAGACTTATTAAATATTTGCCTCAAAGCACTCAGTGACATGATGATGTTTTCATATAACTGTCAGGGAAATTGAAAGAAAACTGAAAATGTGAATTAGGAATTTTCTAAACAAATAAATTAGATCATATTGCATCTTCAGAAGCCTACGTATATGGCTTTAGAAAAAGAGTAGAATAAGTAAAATACATAATTTAGTCTCTTTGTATGTTCACAGTACCTGTTGCAACTTCCATCCATGCTTTAGTGCTTAATGGGACCATTAAGAAAACTGTTATGAGCATCTTCAATTAAGTGTACATAGTTTTTTCACATTTTTTCAGGCAAGTGTAAAGTGCAACCAAGTAAATGTAATGAATTTTTTTCCTCATCCTTAAGCCTAAACAATCAACAACCCCCTCCTTCCCCGAAAAAAAAAAAAAAAAAAAAAATCACTACCTGAGTCAACATGCACTAATAACACTAATGTTACCTCTTATTTTATTTGAACTGTAACTTTTGCTTCAGAAACTCACTAAAGTTTGTTAAACAAATAAACAGCTTCACACACATAAATGTGTTTTCTTCTTCCTCAGAGGCCCTGCTTAGTTAAGCACAGGTTCAGGCAGCCATTAGCCTAAATGTAAAACCAAGTACTGCTTACCACTCTTTAGTGCATTTTACCCATACCCCCTTGCAGCAGCAGTCATTACCCATGACAGGGGTCAAGAAGGGTTGTGGGCTAAGCACTCCATCGACTTCAGAGTCAATAAAGGACTCGTGTGTGTCCACAATGACCCTTATAGTGATCTATTTAAGTGAGAAAGCCACGTGCAGTTGTATTGCTGGGGGTATTTGTGAAGACATCAGTAGTCAGCAGATTATGATCCATGTTGTGACTTGCTAAAGCTACTCCCAAAGAGCTTTCGGGTATGGTTAAGATCCCTTTATTGTGTAAAAAAAAAAAAAAAAAAAAACTAATTTGAAAAGGTGCTACTGTGGATGAGAAAGCACACATTTTTCTGGCCCAAAGTCCATTTTTGCCCCTTGCAGCTGCAGCTCACCATACAGTCCACACCAGCTTAAATAATTTATCTCCTCTTTCTCTCTCCACTCTCTCTCTCTCTCTCCACGTCGCTCTCTGTTGCCCCCCACCCCACCCCTCCGGTTCCTCTTAGCACTTGCTTCATTTGTTTGCTTTGAGGAGCTAAATCTTGTTTGCGCGTATTAATAAGTCAAGGCGGATTATCCCCCCCTCTCTACCACAGCCCTCGTAGCGTCCTACTCCGCTCTGCTTACACTGTATTTACAGCCGAGTGTCTCTGTTTGCAGAATACCCCCCGCCCCTCCCATACCAGAGAGGCCTAGTGCGCTAGGCTAATTAGATTAATTCCGATGCCTGTAATGATTGCTCGCCATCTATTTTTAATGACTGGTGCATATCAAAGAGTAGTAAAGCATGCTACTAGCAAAGCCTGCACCCGGTCCCCCCCTGTGTGTCAGGCACCGTAGGGGGTACTGGCTTAGTGTTTGAATGCTTGCATATTGTCATTAAGTGTTGTGTATCTATACATGTGTGTACATTTGTGTCACTGCAGGCTAAGAAGGAACATGTGTTCAGCTTGGCCTCTGCTTGGCCTACTTGAAGAATAAATAAAACACAAATAAATAAACTAGCAGCCACTCAATGACATGACTCTGGGATTTTTTGTGGTTGTAATATACATACTTCCAGCTGTTGTTCCCAGTTACAGAGTTTTTTTTGTTTTTTTTTTCAGAGTTTTAGAGAGACTGGAAAATATGATAAATGAATGGGTGTGTCTTCAGCAAACAGAGAACTAATGGAAATGCGCATTAAATACACACTTTTCCTTAATTTTGCTCCATTAGTTTCCTCAGATGTGCTTTTTCCTTATAAAAACACCCACCTTTCCAAGCGCTCTTTATCTTCTAGTAAATCAAACCTACTTCATGGGATGTCATTAAACAGTAAGCCATGGCTTACACCTTGCCACCCCTGAGCAAGTGTGTTGATCGTCCCTCTTTATGCATCGAATATGTTGCTCATCTTTAATGGATAGATCTAAGTCTCTTCCCTCTTTCCTCACCCCTCTGTCTCTTAGCTCTGTAAAAGGGGAGTATAAATATTTGAGAGGAGAGCAGTTCAAAAGTGGGGAAAAAGGGGCGTTTAGCGTAGCCATTTGGAAACACAAATCTGAAATGAGAGACTGAAGAGTAAAATAGGGGATGAAAGAAAGTGTACAAGATCAGGAGGCAGGAACAAACTCTATATGCATATCTCTGTGTCTCTCTCCTGATTTTTTTTTCTTTTTCTGTTCCTCTTTTATGCTGAATAAATATGTGCAACTTACAACTGGCACACACACACAGGGTAGATTTCCATAAAATATTAAAGGAGGTGTTTCCTGTAATTATAGCACTGTTTGCCTCTGCCTCAAAGCCTGATCTGTAATTAAACAGGATTGCACATGCATATGCCAAAGTAAAGCAGGCACAAACACACCTCCACCCCCCCCCCCCCACACACACACACACACAGCGCTGTGCAGATGTGACCAGATCGCTGTAATTCATCCTCTCTCATAACACATGCTTAAATTTGTACACACACACACACTCAATGGATCCATTCATAGACAAGTGCTTATACACACTGAGACTTAAGCAAACACACCTACCTCCTCACACACACATACAAGGGAAAAAAAACTGAAGTCTGTAATATGCTATCTTTCCCAGACACCCTATTGTGATGTTATCTCCATAACTATCCATATATTGATCCACCTCCCTCTTTCCTCCTCTTTAATTCTGTCTCCATCTGCCCCCCTTCCTCCGACCCCTCATCCACCCAGCCCTTATCTAATCTGGCTATGCCACTAATGGCAGCCATTCTCAGCCATGAACAAGTGCCATAATGTGCTCTGGTAGGCCGTTATGATGTGAAATGACCCTATTGATTGGCTCGCATCCCCACTGACAAAAAAGAAGTGGCGGCAGTCACTTATTACTGTTAATGAGCTGTGGGATGGGCCCTGAGTGGCACGGCACATGTGCACGCACCTAAACACGGACGTGAACATGCATGCATACGCGCGCACACTCCTGCTCTTTGCATAATCGTAAAGGCATCACTCTTACCTCCTACCTGTCTGTGTCCCGCCACATTTCAGGTCGTTAGCGATGGGAGGTCCCACCGTGTGGGCCGGTGACGAGCTTTTAATGGCCGCCACTTGGCATCGTCATGTCGCGTTTTCGATGACTGTTGCATCTGTTTCTATTTTTGCGTCTGCTGTACACACCTGGGGTTTCTGTAATGAACAAAGCAAATGCCACTTAGTCTGAAAAATGATCGAAGCTTTTGTTTTTGAGTATTTTACACGGGAGCTCAGGCGTGTTGTTATGTAGGGCGTGTAACAGGGAGGTTTGGTGAGACACCAGTGCGCCGAGGCCACAGGAGTAGATCTGACTTTGACACTATGCTATGTAGACAGAGGGAGGGTGTGTATGCCAAGCTGCTTTATGAATGAGGGGAATCTTTGCGCTTATGTGTGTGTGTGTACATGCGCGGGTGTGTTTTCCAAGCTGGCAGCGCCTCCCGGGGATAATCCATGGGACACATCCAATCAGCCGCAGTGCATGTGCGACACATGTTTTTTTATTCAATCTTCTTGTCTTTTCATCTTCCGCCACCACCAGAACGCTTCCTGCTATTTTCTTCCCAGCTCGGGACAAACGAATAACAGATGTGAGAGGTTGGAACGTACCCTCCCCTGCACCTCTCCCCTTCCCCTCCTCCTGTGCTGTGACTAGTCTGTGACAACCTTTTGCACTCTCACTCTCTTCTCTCCCCGTTTCCCGCTCTTTTGTTTCCCTGAGGCCTGCCCATCCCATGTCCGCTATGTGGGGACAGAAAGCTGCACCCTTCTCCCACTGACTCCCACAGATGAGACCGTCAGAGTCTCTGTGTGTGCGACCGGGATAATTTACTGTACATATGTAGACGGGGTGTTGCTCCTCGGGGGGTTCCCCTACATTTACGCAGTGAATCAGAAGTTTATCTAATTTACAGGAATGACAATGACAACATGGCTTCATAGAACAAGTGTGTCATACAGTCATTTCAAACATCATTCACTTCAGTAGAACAAGAACCGGAGTAAAGACAGATTGTGTTGTTCAAATAACTGCTAAAATAGAAATGCTGATTAAAACTGGAACGAAATGTTTCTATTATTATCAATGATAATAAGTATATTAAGACTATACTACCCTCAAACTTTCCCATACCAATCAATCAGAAACTTTAGTAATTAAACTATAATTGAATACATTTGGTTATTTATTAGCTTCTCAAATAAATAAATCAATGGGGTATTGATGTTGCATGGTTGAAAAGATTTATTTATGCAAGGCTGTGGCTGGAACAGGGGATATAGTAGGGTGTCTGGGAAGAGTCAATATTTTCATATGTAAGCCTGTGAAATTAATGACCTAATATCTGCAATGAGAAAGCTCGTTTTAAAGGCATAATCCTCTCCCTGTTTCTTGGGAAGACAACAGCATCAGAATCAATGAAGGTTTAGGCTCTGGGAAATTATAACTGCACGCACACACACATACAGTTCACACACATGGACACACACACACTCAAACGCATGTTTATGTCCAAGATGATACACTGGTTTATGTTATATGCCAGGCCTGTTCTGATGCAGGGAATGTGACAGTGGCTATTGACAAATTTGTACGATTGTTCTTTCTTTTTTCTTTTTTTTTTATCTACAGCTCTATTTCTATGTAAAACAAAAAGCAGTGCATGCTATTTGGCAGCTCTTAAAAGTAGCAATCAGTTACTGTATTAAATCCAAAGGCCAGATACAAAAGGAAACTGTACCTGCATATTACATAGTGAAAACACATGTTAAGGGAGTGATTTGTAATTTTACTGTAATATGCTCCAGTTCACAAACCGTGCACGTTTAGGAGTCGTCCTTAGATTGCGTAGCAGACCCCTTTTCTTTTTGCACTACAAGTTCATTTATTTGAGATTGTGAAACTTATGTGTATGTAACCCATACCGAGCTGAGTGGTTCGGTGCCAGGAATTTTTCTTTTTCGAGTTCTTTTTTCATACACCAATGAAGAAGTAGTTTCCTACACACTCAGAGGCGCGCACACACAAAGTTGAAATTAACATGTCATTACTTAGCTGGAATGGAGGTGCTCTACAAGACAGAGTAGACAGGGACGAGGAGGAAAAAATGAGACCAAAATGGTACTTAAATCTTTCATTATCCAAATGAATGAAAATCACATAAATGCGTTACGACAAGGCCGTGCATCTGTCTCAAAATTAACTAGACAATTACATGATGAGGCTCCTGAAGCACCTTTGTGTGGTAATAACTAGCAGCCGTAAATGCTTTTTGATACCGTTTGGAGTAAAGCGCTCTGAGGGCAGCCTGGTTTGGTACCAGCTGACCTTCTTTATGTGACCTATGACCTTCATAGTAGCTCGGGAAATGGGCTGATTTGTTGGCCTAGACAGTGGCAGAGAGAGAGAGAGTGTAGAAATTGTGCTTCAACATCACAGTACATGGTATAGATATAAGAGAATTACACGCTGGCTGGCTGACTTGTTAAAGCCGCTCGGACACGGCGGCGGCAGCACACCCACCCTGCACTTACACAAAGTGACTGCCAACGCTGTGTCTCTACACCGTGTTTTAGTGTCCATAGGAGGCCACGGTAGATGAGGAAAATAGGAAGAATAGGATGGTAGGGGGCATGTAGAGGACAATCATTAGACTGCACAGAAGGAGGCATGAGGAGAGGCGGCTGGGTACGAGGAGAAGCGCAGCGGCCCCTGAGCATCTGGCAACGCGTCGTAGGGAGCCACGGTCCCTGTCATTAATAGTGATGAAATCATTTAAGCCATCAGGACTAAACGAGCCAGTTAAGAGACACTCAGCGCTATACTTCTGTCTTGAGATAGGGAGGCATCGGCTGCGTGCTGCTGGCACCAACACACATGGAGGAGAAAACAGATGTGTGCGTGTGCGGAAGCTGACAGGGTGTAGAAAGTGCATTAACTATGTATACTTATGTGTTGTTTTTTTTTTTTTTTTTTTTTTTACACAGCTGTGTTTGTGATGAACACAACTGGATTCAATATGAGGGTGGTTATCCCCGGCTTTTATGAGGTGAATTTGTACCACTAGACAAATGGTTTCATCATTTTTGAGCCCTGGATTTGAATGTTGCTGTAATTTTACACTTTAGACTTCACAGACTATTAAATGTGCATTAGAAAATAATCAGGATGTTTGAGAATTGTTTCAAAGTTGTTTCACATGTTTCTGAAAATGTAATGGAATTTTATGTTCCTGAGGCTTTACGCTGCATTACAGGAATAAAAATCCAAGTTTAATCTATTATATGTAACATTTACACATGACATGTCTCGGTATGTCCAAAGACATGCACTAAAAGGTTAATTGGGTAATCTATATTATCCATAGGTGTGAATGTCTCTATATGTCCAGGTTGTTACTGAAAATTAGAAGCAATTCTCAACTAATTTACCTGGTTAAATAAAATAAATAGGACTGTGTCACATATTTATCTGATTATTACATTTACATTCAAATAAACGTGCCTCAAATTTGGAGAAATCTGTGATTTTATTTGATGTGACAGCCCAGCCTGTACCCTTTAGCAATGTTTTATAGGTATTTTATCAGAATGAACTGACATAGTGTGAATATATGTCATTAAATATAATGCGAATAAAATTTTAATACTTTACCTCATCTATAAACATCATAAATATTGGCGAAAACAGCTCCCACGATCCTGCTCTACTTCACAACACCATCAACAGCTATTGTTATTACTTTTATTGAGAGATGCCCAGTAGTGGAAATCACATACTCTAGGTTGAAAATGCAGTGTAATGCTTAACAGTTATTGTCTTACACAGTGTTGCAATTACAAAAGATAAAGTCACAAATTTAGCTTACACAAAGGTTTTTTTTTTTTTTATGCATGTTTGCACCAGCAATAATGGTAGGTTGTAGACAAACAAAAAGTAATTTCTAAATAAAGTATCTCGGTGAAAATTCTTTTTTTTGGAACAACCACCAGTCAAACTAATCAGATAAAATCAGCCGACACTTCAGAACAGAACTGTCATACAGGACGCACAGTTTAAACTAATGTGGTTTATTACACAACCTCTAAATCCTATGATAGTTTTTGGTGAGCACTGTTTATCTAAGTTAAATAGAGACCCATTATGTTGACAAGAGGACCACAAGCAGAAAAAACATTGTAAGTTCACCACTTAATGAGTAGAACAGTAAATGTGGTTCTTTTTATATCAAGTTCCAGCCTCACCAGCAGCACCGATGAAACACAACAACAAACAGATCAATTATCCACCCTGAACATTACCTGTACATTCCCTTCATGTTCTCCCCTATACGTACATTAGATAGATTAGACAGATCTTTTATTTTTTTTTTTGTTACCTTCCTGGGTGGAAGATAAACTGTGTGTGTCTGTATGATAAAAGTTGGTGGAATCAAGCAACAAACTGTATTACTGGTATGCCACAGTTTACAAGAGATGTGCCATCATTAGGGCTGCAGTGAGTGGAGAACTAAACCACTGGCTAAATCTGCCATGAAATACTAGACTGCTGCAATAAAACCTGAGCATCTGCACCAAACTGGAAACAGATGAACCCCGTCAAGGATACATTGTGCTTTTTTCCCCTCCTTGTTTCCTATGAGGCTGCGTTCTTCTCTGGATCAGTGGTGAGAATAGTGATTTTGTGTATAATTATGTGTGTTGATGTGTGTGCACAGCATATGCCATTTGTGTGTGAGTGTGAGAGTGTGCACTGCTTGTCGGCCTTTGTGTGTATCATGTTATGGCCTACACACGTACTGAGGCCACAAAGGAAATCCATTGCCAACAACAGCACAGCTACTGGCAAGGAGCCATACCACCCCAGAGGCTTATGGGATAGGGTTTACAACCAGAGAAGGAGTGTAGGAGGGTAAAATCTGTAGAGGTCACCATGTATTATAGTGTATATAGTGTCCAGTTATTCCACGGAAAACTGTCAAATGTCTTCTTGGAATTCCATATTCCACATATTTCTCAACAATGTCTTTGTTTTAATCTAAAGATAAAGCACACGTCTTGGCCTATAGACCGCTCGGCACTCGTCATACAAATCAGGCTATTAATACCAACCAGTACACTGATGTAGAGCAGAGTACCACAGATTTATAGACTACATTAGGAGTCAGACGAGAACATTATGGTGCTTATTGTGAATTAGGGCATTGGGCTCGCTGCCTTGTTTGCTCCTGAGGAGAGGTCGTGATATCTTGTTACTTCCTCAAACCCCTCACTCAGAGGGGACAAGTGTGCTTTTTCCATCTCACTTCCAGACAACTTTTTTCCCCGAGTGTTGGCTTTATGTAACGATATTTGATCGGTGGAAGGCCGTGCTAGATGGCTGGTTACACTATACAGATGTACAATGGTGATTGGTTTATTAGCCTTATAAACATAACGACGTGGTGTGTTTTCCTCTTTGGAAAAGCAGACTGAAGTCGTTCTACTAGGGTGCTGTTATACTTCTTTCTTATTCTCCTCTTGGCTGTTTGACGAAGTGTTATGATTGTGGTGATTTGATGAGTATGTGTTACATCAGACATTATCTGGCTTGAATTTTAACTGAAGACTGATCTGTTGAACAAGTAGCTGTAGCTGGACAGTGGTTATGGGTATGTCAATTATTACTTTTAAGCCTCAAATTTGCATTTTGGTTGTTGTCATTTTGGATTTTTTTTTTTAAGGCAAAAGTGACTATATTTGGTCAAGAGGGTGGGGCTGGGGAAGAGTGAAAGGCGAATCTTGGAAAGCTAATGCTAACTTACATTACATTACATTATCCAAAGTGACTTACAAGGTATATAGGCATGTATAGTGTAAAGGGCCTTGCCCATGGGCCCACCTGAGATTCAAAACTGGCAATCTTCCGCACCAAAGTCTGCGGTGTTAACCACTAAACTATCCAGTCGCTACTTACCAAAAACACCCAGCGAATCTCTAATGTCAACTCGATAAATTCCATCATATATCGAGAGGTTTTCGATTAAAATAACATCAACTTGACATAATGTATAAACTCACACAATGCTATTTGTTGGCATTTTAAGCAGCTTGCTGACAGAATATGCAGCAATTTAATGCTAAGATCCATTTATTTGGGCTGGCTTGTGATTAAAAGTTGTCTCTTTGCGAGGAGTTTGTGTAACAGTCTTGTTGGTGTAACTTCTTAACCCCAGCAGTAGAAAGAAAACTATGTTTTATTCAATAAACAGAACCTCAGAGAGAAGTTGCAGTTTTTTTGAGTGGGAGCCAGGAATTTTTAGATCTAGCATTAGCACTTAAAGATAATTCCTCATTGACTGCAATTTCAAGCCACTGTTGTTGCCCCTGGATTTGAACCCAGTGCAAGAAACCGCCGCTAAACTACACACTCAGCCTCTCCTTTGTCTTGTCATCCTCTTCCTCCTCTCCTTCCCCTTCTCTCCCGTGAGCATCCCCGCTGTCTTTCGTCAGTGGCGGTGCCTTCTATTGACAGAGCAGTACATTCTAGACATATCTGGGGGATTAAGTTGCAAATTTAAGCAATGGGAAAATCAATGGGTTCCTCTTTTAATTCATGAGAAAGGCTGTCACTGTGGAAAAAAAACAGTATGGAGATGTGGCTGTTTAGATCACATCCATCCAGGGAGAAGCAGAGGAGGAGGAGAGAGCGAGGACAGCATCCTTTAAATCTCTCCATCAAACGGGGGCAAGGCTGATGGTACTTGCCAGAGATAAAAACGACTAGAGAAAAAAAATAGATCTTTTGTTTCCAGCTTTATCAGTGATATTTGTTAAATCGGTCTTTCATAGAGTGACTGCTGAATATGTGAAGCAGATTAAGCTTTCATTTTTCTTTCCTTTATCAGAAAGCACTTTGGTTAGGGAGCAGGAGTGTGTTTCTTGTCTTTTAAGCCCGTGTAGAAACAATACCAGTCAGCAGTGTTGGGAGAGGCTGCTGCAAAGTACTACCTGGACTGTCAGCCAATAAAAACAGGTATCTGCCTGCACAGATGTATAATTTTTACTCTTGCCAGGGATTTTTTATTTTTTCTTTGCTTAAGAGCTGGTCTGAGAAGTCACCCAGCCCTTTTGTTTTCATCTGCAGAGATTTAAATCACAGATGTATATGAATGTTTTACACAGCAAATAAATACAGCTGCCACCAGGAAGAAAGAGTGAAGTGTTCTGTAAGATATATGTTGTTAGCAGAAAGTCCACTCTACCGTGCCATTACTGTAGAAAAAGACATTGTTTCGCAAGTTGCATGAACATTTCTGGCCAACATTCAGTCAAGTCATCAGATCACTGTGTTTTATGACTCCTCTAAACAAGTCGCGTTCATCCCCAGGTTACACTGTTACTGTGTATCCCCTGCTGACTTCAGGGAATTTGATTTTTTTAATGAACAGCTCAATATCTAATTCATTAAAGTGGCTGTTTTATTTGATGCATTTTCCTTACTCCAGCTGAACCAAGGGAGCAAGCCAGGGGGAAAAGGGAGATGGCCCTGTTGATGGACGTCCAGTCCTGCACACAAAGTATGCTGACTGTGTGCCTGAATCTGTCCCTCAGAGAGACCTGGGGGCTCCGGTCGATGGTGGCTTCTCTCCACAGGGGCTGAACGCGGGAGTTTTACTCTGTTTGACTGCTGAAGGACGGCAGCTGTAATTGGCCTTGCACACATTCTCTGTTGTCATTAGGGGCAGGCCAAGAGGCAGGCTTAACAATCGGTATGGGGCGTACTGCCAGTGTTTTGTCTTTTTTTTTTTCTTTTTCTTCTAAGAGTCTATCTGGCACTGAAAAAGCATAAGGAGGCATGTTAGGCTTTAGTGCTGTATTAAAAATGTCGCCCGTGGCTCTGAATTTCTTTTGTATGTGCGTGCTGCTGCTGCTCTGTAATTAGCAAATCTCCACGTTACTGCCGCTTTTCTGATCAACTTTCTGATCACACTCAGACACACTCCAAAACACATGTAGAAACAGATACAGGGGAGTTAATTTTCCAGCTGTTCACCCGAAGACAAACCAGGCATATGTCTGTAGTTGCTAAGGGGTACTTATAAACTATAAGGTCAATCCTCATGCGTTTGTCATCCTAATTTTACTGTTTTTCCCTTGTAACAAACTCATGTCATGCTGATCAAGTGGAAAGGTGGTTGTTGAACCTGCTGAAATCCTTCAAACTTGTAAGACTGTAAACAGAGGAGTTCAAATATTACCTGAATGTAGTCAGGCAGTCAAGTATTTCATATAGGGAACACAGTCGTGCAGTGGATAGCACTGTTGCCTCACAGCAAGAAGGTCCTGACTCCTGAGTCCAACATCAGGAACCTTTTATATGTTCTCCCCGTGTTTGCGTGGGTTCTCTCCAGGTACGCTGGCTTCCTCCCACCATCCAAATATATACACTATTGCCCATAGGGATGAATGTGAGAGTGACTGGTTGCTCATTTCTATATGTCCAGGTTGTTATTGAAATAGAGAATCAGTTCTCAGCTAACTTACCTGGTTAAATAAATGTTAAAAAAAAAAAAAATTAAATGCTATATTTGTGGAAAAAATACATGAAATTTTAGGCTATTGGGGCTACACCAGCTTGAAAAAAAAAAAAAAAAAAAAACACTCAGTACTGGTGCTTTAAGAGATACAAAAGTAACATGCATTGCGTAATATAGAAAACAGGAAATAATATCCAGTATGTTACAGGCCCCCAAAGTGAAAAAGTATAGAGAGAAAAGGTGTATTAAAGTGAAACAGAGGGCCTTAAGGAAATATGCAGGGGTCAGAATAAGAGTAGAGGGGGCTCCCTAGCGGGGGCCTAAGGGGGCGGCTGGGGATGTGTCAGGTGTCTGAGCCGCAGCTCTGCACTGGGCAGTGTTGTTGTTACACCGAGGGCAGCGCCACAAGTCCGAAAGTATTGATTTCCCGCCTTGTCGAGAGGCAGAGAACTGTCATGTGGAGAGCACTGACCTTGGTACACACACTAAGACAACTATTCCCCCTGGCCACCCACGGCACAGAGAGAGGAGAGAGAAGACAGAAGCAGATGCAAAACACAGCAACAAACAACTACTATAGCTGCTACCGAGGCTCCTGCAATGGGGGGAGGGGGTGAGGAGGAAGGATGAAGAAGAAGAAGAAGAAGGGAGAGGAGGTGAGCTGGAGAGTAAAAGAGGAAGAAAAGGAGCGGAATGAAGGAGAGGGGAAAAAGTGTGAGCAGGAAGCAAGAGAGACAGAGAGGAGAGCTAACAGTCAAAGCCAAGGCCAGTTCCCCAGAGTTGTCAGTGGGCAGCCCAGTGTCTGGTTATCACGCTGTTTGAAATGACAATGGCTTGACTTGTATTTTCCTCTTGAGACCCTGCTCAGATCTATAAGCCAGAGGGAGGGAGGGAAAGAGGGAAGGGCGTGGGTTAGGAAAGCAGAGAAAAGAAAAAGCTGGTCAGAAAAGGAGACGATAGAAGAAAGAGAGAGAGAAAGGAAAGAAAGAGAGGTAGGAAATAGTAAGCCTGACAAAGAAAGAAAGAACATGAAGGGAGGGCAGAGGGAAAGTGAAGATTGACTCCCTCTGTCTCTGTATCACTGGGGTAGTTTGTAGCCTTTGAGATGTACAGAGAGAGACAGGGAGGAAGGAAGAGGAAAGAGAGCGGCAGGCACCAGGCAGCAGCAAGCGCTCCAGTGAAATGTTTTTCATGTGGAAGCTCCGTCAGGATTTGACAACAAAAAGGGCTCCCTGTCACCTGCAGCTACATGCCGGGGCTCATCCCCAGTCACTCCGGAGCAGAGATACAGAGACAGACAGAGAAAACACAGCCTACAAAGATCTCTCCTCGGGTTAGATCAGGGTGACAGACACTTAAGAGACCCAGCTTTAGTCACACATCTCTCTCCTCAGATCAGGGTATTTTGCTAACAAGCTCGGCAGCAAGTTCCCCCTCTCATGTAGCTTATGAATAAAGGCCAATTTTTTTCATGATGAAGAGTTCTGTGTAGCAGTTGCGGGGGAATCTATTCACAAAGTCTCTTTTTTTTTCGGATTTGAAAGAAGTGTAGTCCTAATTGAATTAGCTGGCTTATTAGTGTTTGACATTGTAAGCTTGGCTATAAGAAAGGAAGTGGGGACTTGGAAAGTGGATTTAAAGAGCAGTGTTGGTTTTGGTTCTAATTTTACACTCTCCTGACACACATTATTCCCCTTAGCTGCAGTTAGGCCCAGATATGGTAATGCTAATAATATGTGCGCAAGGGGGCTTAAGTGGCTCTCTCACCTCCAACTGCAGGAGCCTGGGAAACAAAGTCATCCATAAATCCAGAGGCTACAGTCACTGTCAATGCTGCAGACCCGACATTTATGGATAAAGTATATATTGTGTGAAAAATATCTAGTATGACGGGGCTAAAAAAATTTTTTTTTAAAAGTTATTTTTTGATTTCAAAATAAGAAAATACAACCTGCCTCATCTTTTCATTTCAACTCACAATCCTCTTATTTCAACATAACCTGAAGGATAAAAAAAAAAAAAAAACAGACTAAGCACGCCTTTGGCCATGATACTGTTTAGAGGCCTTGATAGTGATTTTTTTTCTCCCTTTTTCCCCCTGTGTTAGTCCGTCTTAATTTGGCAAAAATCTAATTGCTAATTAAGGCTTGCTTTCATTATCTCAGTGTGTTAAATCCAGGGGCTTTAGTAGTATCACCTTTACTGGCTAAAAAGAAAGAGAGAAAGAACCTTTGAGCGTAATTAACAACATACACTCTTTTTTCAGTCTGTGCAAACACCATTCATACACACATATACCGCGCAAAATTAATGAATCTGTTTCATCTGTCCTCTTGACTTGCGGTCTGTGTTCTTCGCCGGTCACATCCCCCGCCCTGAGAAGTCAATTTCTAAGAAAAAAACAAACAAAAAAAAGAACATGTTCTTGCTTTTGAAGAAGTCTATTAAATAATGACTGGCATGCACTGAATAGTTATGGGCATTTTTTTTTTTACTATATTTAACTAAACTAACTGGTCAGTAAAGTGTTAAAACATCCAGAACAGACATTAACAGCTTAATCTCGTGCCTCATGATGATTGTCAACTTCCTCTGGGAACACAAAGGGAATCAAGTGGCTTTTACCACGGAATCACGAGCACTCTGGCCATTTTAAAACACAAACATTGGCATTTATTGCACCTCCCTAAAAATATAGCGGGGCAACAAGCAAATGAATGAATAAATGCAAGCCTCCACAATTAGCCCTCGCTCTCAGTGGACACATAATGGATCTCACTATACAAAACGATTATGTGCCACTGGAGATAATGACAGATTGTGCTAAAAGGAGCTACTTTACACACTTAGACAGCTCTCTTTGGGGGTATCACCCTGTGTGTGTCTGTGGTGAAAAGGAACATACCGTTAAAGTATGCGGGCCCCTCGGTCTCTCTGGGTGCCAGAGGGAATAATGCCAAGCAAACGCTCTGCATGACACATGTTAAACTTGGGGACAGGTGACCAAAGTGAATCAGGTCATTCTTTGCATTCCAGGCACATTTGTAAGTGATTCCATGCCAACGAAGGGGTTACATGTAACTTTCACATACACTAAATCAAACAGGAGAAAACAGACCAACAAAGAAAGAGCTTATTTTTATGATTCTATCGTAACTCACCTTTCCTCCTCTCCTAAACATTTGCAAACTTTTTTTTTTTAATGTTAAACCAGTCTCTGGCATGATCCCATCCCTAACCATTTGCTCTCAGTGGCTGGACCTAAACATAAAAAGTTAAACACTACTCACAAAACTAGCTGTAATGCTGATAATGTAAATTAAATCTGCAGATCACATGTTATGTGAGAACAATTTATGTTCATGATCAACACGTTTGCCTCTTAGAAATGTATGTGGTAACAAACAACATTTAAATATTCCGTTAAAACACAGTGTAATGTAGTTATGGTTTAATGTGGATGAAATTCACGTACATAAAGATGAAATTATTAGTAACTGTAGTAACTGTATGACAGTCCAAATGCACCGCATGCATTTAAAAGTCTATAAAGGTTCATATATACATATTACATATACACAAAATGTGTGTAGCACAGCAATTCTGGGATTAACAAGTAGTGCCAGGCACAATAAACCCCGCCCCTTTATAAGTATTTTTTTTTTTAAATCATTAAAAAAAATTATTTAACCTACTTTTCCTAAAATGTAATGTCATTTATTATGGGTCACTGGTAATCTATAAACCCAATTTGGTACAAATTCAACCAATAGTTTTGCTACTAAATTGTTAACATAAAAAAAAAAAAAAAAAACCTTACCTCAGCATAAAAACATCATAAAACATCATATTAACATAAACAGGCACACAGTGGATTCATTCTTTGAATATAAATGATGAAATTAAAAGGTGAATATTGTCAGTAGTTTCCGCTTTAAAGACCTATTTACGTATCATAAACACTGTCAAACAGAGAGAGCAGAACAGACAGATAAAGTGAAAGAGACAAGGAAAATGTTATTTGAGAACATAATCACCACAACACAAGTGCATTTCTTTTCATTTCCGTCATTATTTGTCTGTGTTTCCCTGCTCCTGTAGCAGTCCCATGTATTCCCCACTGGCTGTGACATACTGGAAATGCCTGCCTAAGTGCTGTTCTGACATTAGCTGAGTGTAGTCACAGCATTTGGCCTGGGGACAAATGCTAGAAAGGCCCTATAAATATGGATGCCATCCCCTCCCTCTCTTTTCTTCCACACTCCCTCGGCTCCCTGATAAGTTTGCATGTGTCTGTGTGTGTTTGTGTCTGGGTGGCAACGCCGTTTGCTCTGTCACACCATGTCCCCACTGTGTGTTTACTCACCCTGACAGAGATACACTCACTTGCCGTCGGTACTCGCCACCTACGCCTGCTAACCAAGTGCCAAAGAGCTCGCTAATGCTCCAGCTCATCCTGTAAATAATGCATCTGCCAGTGCCAGGCCGCTAGCTAGCGCCACGGCCCCAGCTGTCTGAACTATTTCATAGGCTGATGAGTCTGTTACCCTGCGTGTCACTCACACTTTGTCTGACTCCCTGCGTGTGTGTGTGTGTGTGTGTGTTAGCGAGTGTCATTGTCACCGGCTGTTACATCGCAGAACATTACGCCCAAAGAGCTCAAGTGTAAACGATGCCAGCCCGGCTTGGCGTCTGGTCTTCCTGTGTGCCCACTCAGTGTCCCGGTGCTGTGACGGGTCCTGTGGGTGCCCCGTGGCTGCACTGATGCCAGCGCGTGTGGAGCTATAGGGAGGGTCCCCGTGGGGAGGAAGTGGGCCATTAGTACAGTCCATGCCCCTGCGTTTTACTCCACTTCAGTACACATCACAGAGGGCCGCCCTCTCACTAACTAGCTAACACATGCTAATTAGCCCAGCGACAGAGCAGGTTCCTCCCTGCTTTGGGAGCTTGTGTTGTCTGACTGCGAGGACCCGGCCAAGGATTGATTCCTTAGTTTTTCTTTTATGCACTTACAGTAAATGTGGACTGTAACGCTGTAACGCTCGACTAAACGACCCAACAAATATAAATGATTTTACCTTGGAGATTCATTCGGTCTGATTTTCTTCACTAAACTGTAGGAAGCTAACAAAAAGCATCTTCACCATTAAAGAAATGTTATTGTATTATACCAGACACTTAAATGAATGTGACTTAATTGCAGAATATTCTTAATAATGTTTTCAATAGTGGAAAATAATCTGAAAATAAGAGGTGTAGTCTTGCTTTTTTTTTTTTTTTTTTTTTTTTTGTAACTCTTTTTATTGCATTTTGTCACCACTACCTAATATATTAGACAGTAGAGTTGATATACTTTGAACAAAAAAGCAGAACAGAAAACCCTAATCCTGGCTCTACAGAAGACCTTTTACACTTGCATTTTTCTAGTGATTTTTTCCATTTTTGGTGGCCATTATAAAGGACAATGAGGTCAAATCTATTCAGTTTTTGCAATCCACAATGTTGCAACTACATGTGAAAACACTCACATTCTGAACCTCGAGAATGATTGTATTTTGAGTATTTTCAGAGATATTAGCGTTCAGTGTAGAATTCATAAAGGCTTATAGTGAACAAACATGTTAATCGTCATACTTCCTTGGCTGGAAATGGTTACAAAGAGATGTAAAACAAACACAGGATCCATATTTGACAACTGGGGTCTTATGACAAATATGAAAATGACTGCAGATCTGTCCATGCTGCTTCATACCAATACACTGACATGGCTTCTACATTACTGTTGTACGTCACCCTTTCTCAAACCAACATCGCCTTTTCTGCACTGTCTTCATTTTCTGGAAACAGGAACAACCACAGCCTTAATGAAATTTAATGATGATAGTCATAACACAACAATAATCCAGTGGTCTGGAAAACTAATCAATTCTTCTTCTCTCCTTCCCCTAATGACCTGTGAAAACAAACCAATAAAAAAGCAGTGTGTGTTTATTTTGGCCAAAGCAACAGGCTGATAAGAGCGGCGGGCTGATTAGTGCACAGCAAAGCCGACACAAAGATTAGGACGCCACGCAAAAACTAATGTCACCACATGAGGTAAAGGTCCGTGTGTGTGTGTGTGTGTATGTGTGTGTGTGTGTGTGCCAACTTTCCAATGTGTCTGATGACACTAGATGATGAAGTGGTGACATGCCTGAATGCTAAGTGTGCTCAGCCAGTGACTAAATGCATTTATTCCACAGCTGGCTTATTGTGTGTGTGTTAAATAGATGAGAATTTCCTGTTTGATGTCCACACACTATGATTTTCCTGTTACTGTAATTCCAGTGAGCGCTGGTAGTTTGTCATCTCAGTAGTGCAATGATAAACACATGTTGTTTCTCTTGTGTTCTGTGTGAAGTGGCTGACCGGCGTAGCTCTCGCTTTAGCAGGCGTCTTGTCTTTTGGTCTCTGGTTGATTCCTCCCAGACTCTGGCCCTTCACCACAAATCATTGTGGTGTGTGTGTGTGCGCAGCTTTGGGACGAAAATGTGCCCCCAAAGTGGTGCAAAAGCACTGTTACACAGAATCATCTTTTCCTTTTTGCGTAAGAAATGTAGAACCAGGCATTTTTTTTTTTTTTTTTTTTTTTACAGCTTGTGATTTCTACATTTTCTTCACAAAATGATGGAAAGCATTAGCTTTAGTGACTGCTTTTAATTACTTAAGTAAAGATATGGAGAAGAAGGGAAAATAATATTTTGACTTCACGGTGTAAAGGGAATTGTAAAAAGCAAAATAAACTAAAAACGAGGTCTTCATGAAGTCCATAGAATTGCATGTGTCAGTACTTTTCGCTTTTATCACTTACAGTAATGTTGTCACCACATACTTGCCACTTATAAAAAAAGATTATGTTGCATTATGCATGTGCTTATGTACACAGAGGAAAAGACCACCCTAACATCTTTCTCTAGGGTCCCCAGCAACTGCAAGTCATGCATACTATATTAGGATGTGCACAAATTTCAGAAATTTTCCAAATTAAAATGATTTAACAAGCCCTGTAATAAATGTGTTTCTCATTCCCTGGTCAGATCATATGAATACCTAAACACACAACACACTTTACGTGATGACATGGGAGATCAGTGTCAGGTGGATTACATGAAATGATGGGGTGATGTGTCTTTTTTTCTGCTTGCTGGAGAGCCTGGTGTCCTGATTAAAAATTTCAGCTCCACTGCCTTTCTAATTAATTAGCGAGGCCACTCGGAGGAGCGCTGTGGACCAATTAGTCTCTAGCAAGCCGATGATGCCTATCGCTACAGCATCACTGTACAGCTGTCGCTCGCTGCTCTGAGGACGGCTGGGGATGGACCCTCAGGTGCTCACATAGGTTCAAGCAGCAGCAGCAGCGAGTGTGCAGGCGCTCTACATCACATTGAGGTTTTTACATAAATGATAGTAATCATAATTTTAAAAAAAGAAGAAGAAATTCAATTTTTACACTAAGTGTGTGTTCACACATTTTTCAGTATTAGAAGTAATATTTTAACTGAAATGCATATTTTTAAGTTTTACACAGGATCAGGTAGAAACAGTTCTTATACATTATTACATTTTATTACCTGTGGACAAAAATGAAATTAAAATAACATAAAATGCATATATAATAATGTTAATTTACACTCCAAATTGTGCTCAATTTATGCAGGTGTACCGCTCTGAAAAACAAACATCAGTCGACTACTAGTTTGTGCCTGTTCAATGACAGCCCTCAAGGTTTTATTTTGATTAATCAATCCACAGGAAACTTAACTGTGAATATTGAGAAGGTTGTTGATATTTCAGGAAAGTCAAACTTTCTAGTAAAACTTCGTAAAATAGTGTAATTCAATATGATCTGAGAGGATGCGCTATAAGAAAAAAAAAACTGTGTATGTATTTCATAACACAAACATATTTTTTAACCTGTAACAGACGGTCAGAAACACATACCACCTGAAGATGCTGGAGCTCCGCCCCTTTCGGCTCCATCCATTCAAAACAAAGCACAAAAAGATGAAACTGTTTCTCCTTCTTAGGTCTGAGGGTGAATTCAACCTGCATGCTGACCACAGGGCTGGGTGGGGGAGGTTGAGAGGGTGTGTGTGTGTGTATGTGTGTGTGTGTGTGTTTCTTTAGAGGAGTGGCAGAGTTTGCTGACTTTGTGAGAATGGACTAGTTAGAAGACAGAGGAAGCTCATTTCCACTTCAAGGGGTCGTCTGAAACATGGCATCAGCAGGCCTCTCTCTTAGCTCAAGATCATACACACTTGCAGTAGCATTTCCACACATACGCACACACACACACACACACACACACACACACACACACACACATCTCACGTTTGGTCGTCTCACTTTCACAGATACACATACTCATAATGTCTCCCCATCGCCTCCTCTCCTGAAGTCTAATGTTTACTCGTGCTTGAGGAAAATGCGCTGATACAGTTTTCTTCAAGTCTCAAAAAAACAGCCAAAAGCGAAAAAATGTGGAACTTCAAAGACCCCACTGGTGATGGGTCCACATTAATGAACACATAACACACACACACACACACATGCAGTTAAATCCTGCAAATAATTCACGTTATCTTGCGAGTTTAATTGCAAAGTGGACTGTGGATTGAGCATAAAACGGAGGGTGTGTTTGTACAGCGTCAACTAACACGAGTCACTTTGCAAGCACAAACCGTCAGCGCCGTAGTGGCTGATTAGTATGAGAAGAGGGGGATGAATACTGGAGAAGGACTCTCCATGAAACATGGAGTGGATGTCAAAGTATTTCGTTCCCGTCTCATTCATTAGATCTGACTCTTAACTTTCACAGTGTTTTCATTCAGTCACACACACACACACACACACAATGAAAGAAGCAGACGCCGAAAACAACAGCGCTGCAAACAGTTGTAGTTATTAGATCGGCGTGTCTGACATTTTGTCGACATAAGTAATTAATTTAGCCTTTCTATTGGGAAAGTCCAAAGAGCCCAATTAACATGGCTAATATTGCTGCATCGTGTAAAAACATCATTTTTTAATACAGAGGGAATATTCAAATGACTTGCCTTCATTATTCAAATGTATAAGCAAAGTCATCACTGGGGGAAAGAGACAAGATGGGATTCACAGTGGTAGGAGAAAGAAAATGATAATCAATCTTTTATTTCTGCAAAACAATCAGATAAATGTGCGCTTTTCTTTTATCCAAGGTTTCCTTATTTGTGTTTTCCAAGATGTGTGTATTTGTGACACTGTGGTTCAAGTATCAACACCAGCACTGATACAGATCCCAGTTCTTGTTTCAAAACTACTTTTTCATTTTAACAATAAGAGGATTGCGTTACAGCGATTTATTTTTAAACCCATCCGCTATAGTCTCCAAGCAGTTTCGGAACACAAAAATATTATCGTATTTAGCACAGTGCGGTTTAACTTACGGTGTCTATTTCAACCCTTTATATTCGTGTTTCAACACCCTGGTATTTTTACAACATACAAAATACAAATCTATTTACCACAGCTTATACGTGTCTGTTAACATGGCTTTTTGTGCACTGACACTGAAGAGATTTACTCCTTGAAGCTGAAATAATCAAGACATTTTTGGACTCTCATAGAATCTGAGCATTTTCGGACGGTGGTATAAAAATGTTAAAGTTCTGTACCCTGCCTTAGCCTTTGCTGTTCTGACACCTGAGGCTTATTTCTGTATACAATCCATTTGAAGCACTATGTTGCACTGGTATGGTAAATTATTAAATTTAAGAAGTAACATTTGGAAATCTTGGTAGTATATTTGCAAGAGCCTAGCAGCAGTTTGGTATTTGATTTAAATTATACAGTAAGTCAAGGCTTTAGAGAAAGAGGATTTTTGACTTTTACAGTTAGTCCAGTACACATGCTCAGACAGGAAGCCAGGCCAAGGCTCAGCCAGTTGCCAAATCCCATGGCTTTGTAAGCATCACATTGCAGAAATGGAATCAGACAAATAATATTCTTAATTTACAGAGCGAAAATGTAAAGGTCGCAATCAGCACCGACACGTTTTAAGAAGAATGTCTCCGAATGAGTTTTTATAGATCGCTATTGTGGTGCTGTGTTTTCTATTTGCATGACTCGTTCGGGTATTTGTTTTCTGGCGAACTCAGGGGCCCCACTAGTGCAAGGCCCGGCTCTTGGCTCTACTCTCCCACTCGTATAGCTGTAACAAAGTCAATATTACAAAGAGGTAACACATGTCGAGGTATGCTTCAGGCCTGCCCTGGTGCTACGATCCTGGATTGGGACACACACACACACACACACACACGTTAAAAAAAAAACCCAAAAAAGCACAGTCCTGATGGCTTTCGGGGGGGGGGGGGAATCACATTTTTTTCACTCTCTTTACAAATTTGTTCTCTGGTTCAAGCTGGTAGTTTGTCTTTAACATGTGTGAAATTGTTCATGTATGTGAGTATGTGAACCTCTGTTACTACACAGTGTTATGTGAGTGCAAAGTACTTGTTGGTGTCTGCGTTCACATAAATTTCAAGTGTGTGTGTGTGTGTGTGTGTGTGTGTGTGAGGGCCAGTTTGTTTTGTTTTTCCCTTACTTCAGCACATCTGAGAGAGCTTTTCTGGAACTCCTGAGCCCTGTCCAAACAAAGATGGCCGATTGTGAGGGATGGAAGGGAGGTGGATCAGGGCGTTCGTGCCTGCGTGTGTATGTGTGTGTGTGTGACTGTGTGTGTGTGTATTTGTGATTTTTCTAGTAAGCTGGGACCAGAAGGGCCTTGCGAAAAACCAAGAGGAGGGAGAGAAAACCGAGCCCCTGAGAAAGGCAGCTGGAAACACAGAGACTTGCGGTCTTTCTCCCCCGCTTCTCCCCCCACTCGCCTCCCATCCCTTCCTGGTCCAGCTGCACTCAGATGTGTCTGCATCGAACCCCCCCACTCCCCTCCCCGACACCCACCACCACCCCATCCTCACCCCTGCTCTCCCAAGCTCAATGCCACTGCCAAGGAAAGAGAGAAAAGAAGGAGAGTGTCGCAGCTGGTAATACTTACTGGCCATTTTACCGCGGCAAAGGCATGAGATTCATTAGGCAAGGGCCCGCGTGTTTTGTGCTGAGTACCGGCCGTGTTATTGTTAGGATGTGGTAAAATTATAAATATGGAGGGGTGAGGGGGATTTAGGGGTGCAGGAATCCAAGAGGAACAGGAGAGAATAGTGTGAGGTGGAAGCAGGGGGGTGGTGTTGGGGGGGCATGCCACTCATTAACTCCTCTGCCACAGTCTTGTTTCTCATGATTGGGTGGCAATAAAAAAGTCTGTCACAATTTGTCAAAGTTAATGACTCAAAGGCACACGAGCACTCAAGGGCTGGAAGACACGCTAACATATGTCGAATTAGTCAATAGCTTTATAATTGCAGAAATAAGGATTCCGGCTTTAGCCAAATGAAGCGGACTTAGAGGGTCCTGAGAGGGAATTTGCAATTTGGTCAGGTCGATTTGCAGAATGGCAATCACAACGACTTGGCACAGTTTCCCCTCACGCGATTCTTGCGCGACTCCTTGTTTTTCATTCGTTGTTACAGAAGGTGGCGAAAATACAAACGTTCTTTACTCAAGCAGGCACACAGACGATGGTGTAAGAACAGAAAACTCTACTAAAAAGTCGAGATACTGATTATTTACTGGAGCGAAAGTGTGAACTCTATTACAGGTGTTAAAGTACACTTCTATCAGGCGATTCTGCGAAAAGTTAACTGAAGCTAATGTCAAAAATCATTTTAACTTCAAGTAATAAAACAAAAACAGTATTGTTTTTTTTTTTGTGATGTGCAAAGTAGTCAATGCCACCAAGAGAAATGAAGAAAGCTAACGTTATATTTATTTATTGAATACACCAAGAGGTCATCCAGTCCCTTTAGGTTGAGATCGGTCTTGATGTTGGAAGGACGTGGCGCGATGAAATAGTCAAAACAATCAATGACAGCCCTTAAATACATTAAAGTAGAGCTTTTGCTTTGCAAATGTGAGGGCTCGAAAACATGGAGTGAAAGTAAAAATTTGACAGAAAAATAAATAGTGTCTACTTGTTGGCCAGTTTTCCGCCTCCCCGTCCCGTTCCTCCCTCCCTCCTGTCTCAGCCGGTCGGTGTCTCATCGGCGACCTGTGACTCTGGAACAGCGTCTAGCCTCCACTTCAGCCCCTCTATCTGTGAACTTTGTAAGACTGATAAAGACTAAACCGGCTTGATGGACTTTTCCTTTGGTCTGCCGTCTCCCTCCCTCTTTCTGTGTCCCATCACACACTCTGAGTCTTGTACTTTTCTCTCTTGTTGTGTGGCTTTGGGAGTGACACACTTGTCATTGCAGTAATGTAACATAGCCATTGGTTAAATGCTCTCTCTATCTCTCCCTCCCCTCTCTGTCTGTATCTCTGTCTTGTGTCCTATTTCTCTATGTGTCATTTGCTGAGTGAGACAGTAAATACTAATGGAAGTTCAAGCCTTTTCTTGGATATGTAAAGCAGGATCTGCGATTTAGGAACAGTCTTCTCGCTATGCTGGCTGAGGTAACTGATTGCACAGATCTCTAACAATCTGAGCATTGATTTTTTTCCCCCCTTCTTTATTGTTGTTTTGTTGTGGTTCCCCTGCCACCTCTGCTGATATTTAATGATGTGCGATTTTATAGTTGTAGAAGTGTGAAATGCAAGCAAAAAGGCAAGTGGATGTTGCACAAATAATCCAAAAAGAGCAATTATCCTTAGTTCAGCGTAGCTTATACATAGTTTTGTATTTCCACAGCTGTTGGGTGTGCAGGCCCAGGTGTTTACAAGTAAACCACCATGCTGACACACTGTTTGAACAAAACTCAGAGGAAAGAAACAAATATTATTGCCCAGTCGTGTGTCTTGAAATCCTGCCAATGTGTCTACAGTAGTGTTCAGTTTAGTTGAAAAAACACATATACATAATTTGTAGATTGCATACACACAATTAGTGCAGGCTTTTTTACATTAAAAATGGTCAAAGAAAATAAAGCGCTATTGGCGAGATTAAATCTAGGAGCTCTTCCAACATTTCTCTGGCTGAGAGCTCATTTGAGTAGGGGAATTCACCGTGTGTGAGTGTGTGTGGGTGTGTGTCTGTGTGTGTGTGTACACATGTTCGCATGAGAGGGAATGTGGGAGAGTGAGTGGGTGCTTCTATGTGTGTAGTTCAGGAGGTAGAGTCCTACCCTGTAGACTAGTGTGATGACTAAAAGTCAATTCGGGGGAGTCTCTGCAGTGCTAGCCTCCTGTCGTCACGCTGCTGTCAAGCTTAAACCGTTCTGTGTGTGTCCCATCGCCCACGCCAACCAATGATCGCCATGGAGATGTCCCCTCACAGAGAGGGGTCGGCAACATGTCTGGGCTCTGACTAATACTTTCTGTTTGTATTAGGGTGTAGATGGGGATGGAAGTAAAGAGCAGACGCTGTTGGTCATCTCGTCTCCCCTCTCCTCTCTCTAGTTCCACTTCACACACACTCGACTCCCCTTCCCACTTTAACTCCTCTTTTTTTTTTTTTCTTCTGTTCTTTTTTCCCTGCCTTCTAACCTAAACGTGTCTTGTCGCACTGTGTGGTCATGTCACTCCCTTCAGGTCTCCAGACAGAAACCTTGTGTGTTGTTACAATGCGGACTGCGATATTTGCATGTGGTGGAAAAGATTCAGTGGGCCAGCGAGTGCAGGTGTCAAGTCTGACAGGGAGTTGTCCTTATCTGGAGCAGGTCGCTCCTGCTGATAGGCTGAATATCAGTGCACATCTAGGCTATACCGACGACAATGGCCTCTTTTATCATCTTTCCCTTCCTGTCTATACAATGGATAGTGATAATAAGGCAGGAAGCAGAGCAGCTGCCGGAGTATTTAATGCTTTTCGCTTCGTCTTATTGCTAAAATAATTTGCCCATTAAGGGACTATGAATCAACAATTTGGATCCATCGATACTAAATAAACAGCAAACATGCAACATTGGAGATGTTTGGATTATGTTCTTAGAGTCCAAGAAACCTGTTATACAAGCTTACATTTTGTACCACATGACGTTCCTAGTTATTACTGCTGAAAAAATACATGTAAGAGAGTTCTGGTGGAATATCTGCCATTCAGCCTGGGGGAGTCTTTCTTCTGTTTATAAACCAATACCTTAAAAAGAGACATAAATAAGTAATAAATATAAAAAGTTATACATGTTCATGGGTCATCAATGAATGTCTTGTGAATGGTCGTCAAGGGCATTAAACTCTTTTCTAATGGATGACCTACAGGTTTTTACAATGTGTTTTTCTTTCTTTCTTTTTTTTTTTTTTTGGGGGGGGGGGGGGGGGG